>JASVEL010007365.1:0-364254 GCA_032618575.1 Nicotiana noctiflora
CGTGATGGCACCTAACACATCTGCTAGGCAAGCCCGACCATCTACACTCTCATCCATAGCATGAAGCTCAAATCAATTACCTGAATATTATTATCAACAATAAAGCTAAACTGAACAGTCACCCCAAAGATCTAGGGTCACGAGTCTAGAGCCTCTAAACATGATCGGATAACAATATCTAAACCAAATACTCAAGTCTGAATAATGTATATATAAAAGAAAACTGGAATAAGAAGAGAAGCAAGGTCCTGCGAACGCCAACACCTAACTTAGCAACTCAGATAAATACTGATAAAAGCTGGAGTGCTCGTCTATCCCTCATGCGTACCTGAATCTGCACACAAAGGTGCAGGGAGTAGTGGTGAGTACTAAGTACTCAGTGAGTAATAAATATATACAAGTAGCTAAAAGTAAGAAATCCACAGAATACCACATAATGAAGCTAAAGTACAGTCTGATTCCTCCTACGAAATAGCAACAACAACATTACATTACCACTATCAGAGATAATTCACAAACAAAGATGCAATGCAAATCAAATAACCGCTACGGAGTGTAGCCCGTTCCATTTAACGATGACGGCGCTCACTGGGGGTGTGTACAGACTCCAGAGGGGCTCCTATAGCCCAAGCACAATACCGCTGCGGCGTGCAGCCGGATCCTCATATCAACCGCTGCGGCGTGTAGCCCGATCCTCATATCAACTACTGCGGCGTGCAGCCCGATCCATCCTCAGTCCACAACATGCATACGAGTCACACAACAACTCAACTTATTTATTTCCAAGTTCCAATTCATTTAATTATGAAAATACTTTAATGCTTATTTAATTTTTCAAAACAGATGACTTAGCATTTCAATACGGTGCTTTCAAACCAGTACTGAGATCCGTGATTAAGCAATTAGAGCTATCACATATATAACTATCCCCTAGGGATACTATAGGTCGGCACAAGGCCCCAAACATGGCTTACAACCCACAAAATATATCTAACACAATCCGCGTTTCAACCGCATATAGCATATTATTCACATCTGGGATGGACTAAGTCTCAATCCCCAGTCACAATCAATCATGCACCTATCACGGGGTGCGAGCCATGCCCTACTAGTGTCACAATGTGCTAAGCCGGGGTTTCGATCAGGCTACCATATATTCAAACTACTCACCTCTAGCTGGCCATACTCATCCGCGATGCCTTTCACCTTTGAATTTGCCGCCTCGTGCGTAGAATCTTGTCAAACCACAACAATTATATCAAATATGGGTCAAAGAAACATAACCCAATTCAATTTATACGAAACACGCGATAATACACCAAGTTGGGAAAACCCGAACCCCGGGCCCGCTTCTCTAAAAATTCCAAAATTATATACCAACGGATTCCTCGTCTCGCCACGAGTCCGTGCATATAAAATATATCGAAATCAGAGTTCGAATGGCCTTTCAAAACCCAAAAATTCTTTTTCATGATTTAGGCCCTAATTCTTCACAAATTCTACCCAATTTTAGGAATTTTGGTGTTGACTATAGCATAAAATCATGTTTTTAAGTCAAGAAACTTACCTCCGGCGATTACCCATTGATTTCTCTCTTAAAAATCACCTCAGAAGCTTCTTCTCGTTCTAAAATTGGAAGACAACCCGACCTGCTCATTATAGGTATACTGTTCATGCGTTTTACTGCTCCCAATGGATTCCTTGTAACATTCTAATGAATTTAGGCTTTTGAATCACTCAATTTGACCTTATAATGAAGGAGATATGTAGGGTTTAAGATTTGCAAATAATGCAGGTTTTTAATACGCCGTCAGGGGCAGTTTCGTCATTAACCTAAACATCTGGGCAACTTTAGTAAAATGGCCATAAAATCCTACGATGTCCAAATTTGATGATTCTTTTTTCTACGGGTCCGTAATTACGATACGGATCTCATGCTTTATTCAAAAAAGTAATCGGAGCTCATGTGTTCAATATGATATCATTTATGCTTGAAGAAACGATGTCGAAACATAAGAAAAACGAGCATAACGCAACCCAAACCTATCTGAAACTCACCCGAGCTCCTCGGGACTGCATACGAACATACTAACATGCGACATATGATCATGCAAACTTAGTTTCACTCTCAAAACACCAAATTTACATCGGATTCAAGCCTAAGTTCTTCTAAAACTTCCGAAACTTGCATTTGATCTAAAACCCGACCTAAACACCTCCGAATGACCTGAAACTTTGCACGCATATCCAAAATCACCTAATGGAGCTACTGCAACTCTCAAAATTCCATTCCGACCCTCGGATGAAAATCTCACCTACCATATGTAATTCGCCAAAATTTAACCTTAGCCAATTCAAGCCTAAAACTACACTGGACCTCCGAATTCGATTTCGATTGCTCTCCTAAGTCATACATGATCCCCCGAAACTAGGCGAATCATCAGAATTCAATTCCTAGCTATCTAACTCATCGGTCAACCTTCGGTTGTCTTTTACAACCTATTCTTCTCATAAAGAGGTTTATGGCCTCATTTTTATCTAAATTTCTTCCGATTTGCTTCTAACTTTCCGAACACATATAAATTAGCATATTGAGGTAATAAATGAAGAAAACGAGGCAATAACTCCCATAACGACGGGCCGGGTCATTACATTAAGCGATCGTACTAGAACCACGGGATCCGGGGGTGCCTAACACCTTTCCTCGGGTCAACAGAATTCTTACAAGGAATTTCTGGTTCACAGACTCCAGTTGGAAAGTCGATAAGTTTCCTCAATTTGGGATTTAAATTAAATCAGTAACTTGGTACACCAAAAAGCTATCCTATACCAAGTGGCGACTCTAAAAATAAATAAATAATCTCATTTTGAATAATATCACTATAATTGAAACACTCCCTTATACATTTATCCCTTGGTGTAGGTGTATAAAAAGGAGGTGTGACAGCTCTGGTGACTTTGCTAGGGAAACGAACCTAGAATTCTAATTCAGAGTTCAAAGAATTTGAGCTTAGTTTAACTATTATATTTGGCTTTTATCTGAGTTTTACTACATGCTTCCATGTATGTGCTAAATATTTACCGCTTTGATATTTATTGAAATTGTATATATAAACTGTCGCGAATTCCTTCCTCTTTCTGAGCCTTCTACATTATGAAAAATGGTTCACTTCGTGTAGCTTCTCTTCTGTTTAGAGTCTTTCCCAATTCAAAATGAGGTTTGGATAAGTTGCTAAGCCGGCGGAGCTTCTCTATCCCCGGTACGCTGCCACGCCCCCGGCTCGAGTTGTCCGCTCGGGTAAGCCAGGTCTAGACCAATAAACCTAGGTTTTAAACCTAGAAGAACAATAAACTCATGCCGGATCCCTAGTAGGACTTGTTTGCATCATGTGTATTTGACATAGGTGACTCAACACTGGGGTTGGGTCCGTCTAGGACAGGTGACCTGAATTGAATTGACCATCCTGATGTATCTTACGTGCTACTTGCGCATTTACTTGCTCGGCTTTGCATGTTGATCGACTTGTCTAAATGAGTGGAAATTGAAAAAAATAGCAGTGTTAGGACTAAGTGAGGGTAACCATTTGATTTGAAAACCCAATTAGTACAGAAATGCTACCAGATTTTAAAACAAATGAAAGAACAAGAAAAAAGAGAAAGCTGCTTGGAAAAATAGAAAGAAAATTGTTGTTCAAAATAGTCTTGATTTTGGCAAATTTGCTCGAACTATATACGTAGGAAACCCTTGTCGGGTCCAACCACCCGTTTGCAAAGAATAGCCAAAAAATATCAAAATTTTATTTTTTTGGTCAGATAAGTCGGGTGATGCCATTCTTATTTAAAATAAGTCGAATGTACCTCTAAAGGGGCATCAGAAAGCTATTTTTGCAAGAATAGCCACCCTGAGTTATTTTTAAAATAGTTTGCGGGCACAGCCTTAAAAGCTTCCTTTTGAAAGTGCTGAAAGGCCATATCCGCAAAACTAAGTCTTTATTAAACAAAATATTTTGTTTTTTCCTAAATAAAATTTTACAAAAATGGCCACTTTTTCCCTTTAGTCATTAAATTCCCTAATAAATGTGCATGATGAATTAAAACAACGTTGAAACGTTCTCATTCTTGAGCGAGATGCCCCTAAAGCTCCATATGTGGTGGGACAACCTAGGAAATGGAAGTAAAGAAATTGTGGTCAAACATTTGGGTGGCCTTGTTGGACTCATGAATATAAAGTCGAGGAAGGATATTGTTGAGGCACTAATATCGTTCTGGGACCCAACACGCAATGTCTTCCGATTCTCAGATTTTGAACTCACACCAACATTAGAAGAGATGGCAGGGTATGCGGGCCTCAATGGGAATTTCAAAAATCGATATCCCTTAGCACCAAGACTAGTAACACTCCACAAATTCCTAGATTTATTAAACATCAACCGGGATATCCAGGACCCGTATCTAGCAGAAGGGTGTTGCACATTGGACTTTCTATATCATCGGTATGGTAATTCGAAAGGCTTAGAAGAACCCAATACCAGTCTAACGCACGCTGGAAACAATGACAAATGGGAGGCCCGACGCGGGTTAGCATTTATGGTGACTTTTCTAGGAATTGTGATTTGCCCAAGGAAAGATGGTCACATAGACCTCGTGCTAGTAGGAATAGTGGATGTGGCTATGAAGAAACCTACTAACCAAGTGTCGGGAGGGCGAGAAATTCTTTCAAGGATGTAATCTATTACTACAAATGTGGATTCAAGAGCATCCATGTCACCGTATAGGGTATACGAATTTTGGGTTAACCGGGCTTAGTTGTATCAATAAATTTGAAACCCGAGTTACAGGCATTGAATTTCCCGAAGTAGTGGAGGCCTGGTCGTCATGGTTGAGATCTTTGACTGCAGATAAGGTTGAGTGGAATTATGGTTGGCTTCCGCTACTGAAGTTATCCACACGTCAGTAGAGGTCCCCTATATTCTAGTAATGGGTATTCGAAGCATACAACCTTATGCTCCTTACCGAGTTCTGCGACAATTCGAAAGATTCCAAGCAGTGCATAATGATAAAGCCTTGAGCGAGAAAATTATTGAGTTGGGTCCTAAAACTGCTTTCCCAAAAGGGAGAATTCGAAAGATATGGAATGAGTGCCGGTTCCTGGAGCCTAAGAGCATGGTACAAGATCGGACAAAGGGTGAACTAGACCACAAATATTTGACATAGTTTGGCAAAAGGTTTCAGATTCCCAAGAGGCCCGCCAAGAGACCCCATGTCTCGCAATTCACTAACAGAGCCCGGGTCCAATGGGATTGGATGACAAAGAAAAAATAATTCCGAGCCAAAATCGAGGCATTAGAACAACAAGTGCAGGATCTACAATTTGAGAAAAGTGTACAAGTTGCAACTGACGAAGGGGATAAAAAGAAATTAGACCAGGAAGATGAAGCTCTCTTGGCCCAAATTCAACAAATGAAAATAGATGCCAAGAATCAGGAAAGATGATGAAAGATTGATAAAGGGGTTAAAGAAGCAAGTCTTGGACTGCCAGGATGAATTGGAATAATCTGAGAAGAACATGGCGAGGCTTCGAGCACATTGGGCCAAGAGGATTGAGGAAAGAGCCCAGTTTGTACAACAGTTGAGGAGAGACTACGAGGGCACCATTGCCAACATGAGGAGAAAAATGAATACACTGGAAAAAAAGGCAATTCGGCAAGACAAAGAATTTCAAGACGAAAGGGACCTGTGCTATGAGATGAACGCCGAGATGCAAAGGGAGGTAAAATTGCTACAAGACCTTTACCTCTAGGATCCCTGGGTACTAGAAGCCCACACCCAACAAATAAGCTGACTTCTCCAAGAAAAGGGCTGTAACGACCCGACCCGTCGTTATGGGACTTTACCACCCCGTTACCTTGCATTTACATATATTATGCTTTTAAATCAGTATTAGAATATATCGGGTGAGTTAGGAGTGAATTGGATTGAAAATGAAACAAATAGCATGTTTAAAGAAAGCTTGAATATGAGAAGTCAACCAAGAGTTGACTATTGAGTTAGAGTGCTCGGAACCGGATTCTGATGATTCGACTAGTTCCGGGGATCATTTATGACTTAGGAGAGAAATCGGAATTGAATTCGGAGGTCCGGTGTAGTTTTAGGCTTGAATTGGTGAATGTTGAATTTTGGCGAAAACCGGATGGTAGGTGATATTTTGATCCGGGGGTCGGAATGGAATTCCGACAATTTCTATAGCTTCGTTATGTGATTTTGGATGTGTCTGCAAATTTTCAGGTCATTCGGACATCGTTTGATCGGGTTTTGGATTGAATATTAGTTTTGAAAGTTTTGAAGAAACTTAGGCTTGAATTCGTGTGGAAATGGTGATTTTGATGTTTAGGATGATGTTTTTATGATTGGAACAAGTCCGTATCATGTTTTGGAGTACGTTGGGGTCCCAGGGGCCTCGGGATGATTTTGGACCATCAACCGGGCATTTGGACTTGGCAAAAATCTGCAGAAAAACTGCAGGTTCTGCCCAGGCCCTTAAGCCTTCGCGTTCGCGTGACAAGTGTCGCGTTCGCGAAGGCCAAGCCTTTTTGTGCATCGCGTTTGCGGGAGGGGGAGACGCGTTCGCGTAGGCCAGGGGTGTTGAGCATCACGAACGCGTTGCTTGGGTCGTGTTCGCGTAGGGTCGTGGGAGTTGTGCTTCGCGTTCGCGGGAGGTGTATCGCGAACTCGTAGAAGGGAAATAGGTGGCTGGGAATATTGTTCTTCGCGAACACGTGGAGTGGTTCGCGTTCGCGTAGGGTAAGTCAGAGGCGGGCATCGCGAACGCGTGGGAGACGTCGCGTTCGCGTAGAGAAAGAGGGGCTGTTCATCGCGAACGCGTGAGGGCTCACGCGAACGCGAAGAGCAAAAGTCTCTGGCAGTGAATAAAATCCAGAAGCAGAGGGGTTACGGGTTTACACCCCCAAAACACAATTTTGAGCCCTAGAGAGAAGAAAACTCGAGGAAATCACCGAGAAGTCATCGGGTATTCGTCGGAGGTAAGATTCTTGACTCAAAAACATCATTTTATGGTAGAATTAACATCAATCTTCATGAAATTGTGTTGAAATCTTGAAGAAATGTGGCCCAAATATTGAAAACGGGATTTTTGGATTTGGAAGGCCATTTGAACTCCGATTTTGATAAATTTTATATGCACGGACTCGTGGCGAGATAAGGATCGCGTTGGTACTAATTTCGGATTTTTCCGAGCAGTGGGCCCGGGGTCGGGTTTTACCAACTTGGTGTATTTATGCGAATTTCATGTAAATTGAAATGGGTTATGATTATTTGACCCGTATTTGATATAATTATTGTTATTTGACTAGATTCTACACACGAGGCAGCGAATTTCAAAGGAAAAGGCATCGCGGACGAATTTACGACCGGATAGAGGTGAGTAGTTTGTGTATATGGTAGCCTGAGGGTTCGAAACCCCGGCTTAGCACATTGTGACGCTAGTAGGGCGTGGCTCGCACATCGTGGCAGGTGAGGGATTGATTGTGACTGGGGATTGAGACTTGGTCCGTCCCGGAAATGAATAATATGTTATTAGTGTTGGTAATACATTGTATTTGATATATTTGTGGGCTGTAAGCCTTGTTTGGGGCCTTGTGCCGACCTGTAGTGTCCTTAGAGGACAATATTTATGTGATAGCTATAATTGCTTAAATCACTAATCTCAGTCCTGGAAATTGAAATCACACTTTTGAAATGCTAAGTCACCGCTTTTACAAATTTAATAAAGTTAAAGTATTTTTCATAAATTATGAATTGAGAACTAGAATTAAGGAAAATGAATTGTTTTGTGACTTAATTGCTTATTGTGGACTGAGCATGGGATCGGACTGCACGCCGCAGTGGTTGATATGTGGATCGGGCTGCACGCCGCAACAGTATTGCGCTTGGGCTGTAGGAGCCCCTCCGGAGTCTGTACACACCCCCAGTGAGCGCCTTCGACGTTAAATTGGATCGGGTTACACGCCGTAGCGGTTATGTGCATTGCTTTACATCTGTATTTGTTGAACTACTCTGTGGTAGCTGTGTTGTATTGTTGATGCTAGTTCGTAGGAGATTCGAACTGTAGTTTAGCTTCATTATGTGGTAATCGGTGGATTTCTTACTGTCAGCTACTTATATATATTTGTTACTCACTGAGTACTTAGTACTCACCCCTACTCCCTACACCTTTTGTGTGTAGACTCAGGTACTCAGGAGCAGTAGACAGGCAATTCCAGCGGTTGCGGTGTCATATCGGGTTGCTGAGGTAGCTGCCTACGTTCGCAGAACCTAGCTTCTCCTCTCATTTCCAGTTGTTATTTTGTATTTTGTATTCAAACTTGAGTACTTCTATATCGTACTCTCTATTTCCTGTTGGGTTTTGTTAGAGGCTCTAGACTTGTGATTCCGGATCTTTGGGAGTGTCAGTATTTTGTTCAGTATTATTATTATTGGAGTTCTTAAAGTTATATATTCTTCTTGGGTTGTCCATTTGGGGACGGGTATTTTGTGATAATTAAATTGTTGGTCTGGCTGGCCTAGCTTGATTGTTGGGCACCATCACGACCGGATTTGGGTCGTGACAAGGGCCAAATCAAGGAAAGGATCCAACGCATTGCACATTATATTGTCAAGAGGTGCCAGGATGGTGAATGGATGGGTCGTACCGCTTTCTTTTCATCACTGATGCTATTTGTTCTACAAGTCATGAATGATTTGGATCAACTTCAAAGGGGTCTTGCGCGCAGGCCCGCGGCGATGCCGAATGACACCCCGCGGGCCCCAGGATTTGAAGCTTTGATGTACTCTTAGATTAGTCGAGTCTGTATTTTGTTTTGAGTTTTTCTTGAATTTTTCTTTTTGAAATTGAAAACAAATAGTCTAGTAATTTTGTAACCACAGTTGTTATTAATGAAAATTTAACAATTCCCAAAAATTGCTTCCTTATTTCTTGCATTTAGTTTTGCACGAAATGCTCTTGGTCTGATTAATGTGGGGCCATAATACGTAGGCAATCTACATAAGATTCGGCCGTAATCCAAAGAAAAAGAAAAAACAAGAAGTACGAGGAAATAAACAAGGAAAAACAAGACAAAAGAAACACAAAAGAAGGAAATAAGGCAAAAAACCATGGCCAAAGAAAAGAAAAGCAAAAAACGAAAAAGAAAGAAAATGAGAAAAAACAGAGAAAAAAAAAAGAGAGAAAGGAAAAGAATAAGAGATAAAGCCGGGATGGCACATGCCACCGAAGCAAATATGTAGATATTCATTTAACTGTATAGGTGCATCATACTCCAATGTGCATTTGCCTATCTATTACTTGTTTCACACTAACCGTTGTTGCTGTCATTCCAACTGAGTTTTTAGAAACTGTGGTTGGTTTGTGGTAAGATATCCTCGCATCAATACTTCACTAGATCTAAAGGAAGCACCGAAATATCATCTGAAATGGCCTTGCCTGCAATCCCCATATCTGAAGACAGTCCACTCTCTGGGATCTGGCCTCTGGATCCTACACAACTGAAGAAAATTGAATACTGCACTTGCGCGTGAAGGAAATGTGGGATGCTTGGAACAACGGGAAGGAACCCCCAAGCACTATGCGCGGATTCCCAGAGTTGTTCCTTAGATCAGGAGGGGTTACCACCATCCCCATCAGTCATCCAAATATTCCTCTAGGCCAACCTACAATGACTGCTAACTTTTTCGGAACACCCTCTGAGGCTCACCCCCAAGTGTTCCCTGTCACACCTCCTTTTTCCGCAAACCCGCGTGGGCGCGAGATATAAAAAGGAGTTTTTCCAATTAAAGGACAACCAAAACGGGATTCATTTATTGAGAGATTCAGAGTCGCCACTTGGGAGATTTATGGTGTCCCAAGTCACCGGTTGAATCCCGAATTGAGGAAAGGTTTGACTCTATTTAATGGTCCGCGAACCAGAAATCCGGATAAGGAATTTCTGTTAACCCGGGAGAAGGTGTTAGGCATTCCCGAATTCCGTGGTTCTAGCACGGTCGCTTAAACTATTATATTTGGCTAAAAAAAATCTGATTTTTATACATGTTATAACTTATGTGCCTTTTATTAGTAACCCGCTTTTATTTTTGTTTTAATAAGAATTGGAACGTCGTGAAAATGCATCCCGAACCACGTCATACCAGTGCATCCGTGGTTGTCAACACATTTCGACTGCGTTGAGATTTGGATTTGGGTTACATCAATGTCCACCCATATTCAAGGAAAGTAAAATTATTAAATAACGCGCCTAAAGCAACTAACGCGTTGTTAACTTTGCAAGGGCCATGGAAATTAGCTAAATAGTACGCTTCGAATTCTATTGCAAGAAATCAGTAAAGAAATGAGGCTGAAGGGATCCTACTGTCTTCTATACTACTGCGGAACTTCAATATGAATTAGCTATGTATTTATATAAGAAAATTCAAACATTGGCCATGCACTCATCGTAACATTTAAAACTTCCTAAACATTGGTCAAGCTAAATAATTTAAGCATCAAACCTATCTTTCGAAACAACACTCATAATCAATGCCTAAAATTTATCTTTTTGATACAGATATTCAAACACAAATTTAGGTATTAAAAATAGCTCATTAGCAAGTTCAATCATTAGAATAAATAAATAAACAAAAAGTTAAAATGAAATTAGCTACATGATAAATAAATATAAAATTTCAATAATAAACCAACCATAATATTATAAGCTTGCTTAACAGTGAAAGAAAATAAATAAGATAGGGATGGACCTTTAATTTGGCATAAATCAACCAAATCGGCACTTTAAGAGGCTAACCAAACTTGATGATTCCTGACCGGATCTTTCGACGGTGAACCCAGACGAAACCGTCTACTCGAGATCTCAATGGCAACAACGAACTCGGGACCTCTCACACGGGAACTCGCCGGCGACTTTGCTATGGATTATACCATTTTTAGCGTGATGAAAGGGCTGTTTTGGAGCTGATTTCTTAAGCAGTTTTTAAGCAGTTTTTGTTAGCTTCGTTTGGAAAAAACTTAAACTGTGTTTTGGCTCAATTTCGTGACTATTCTTCAGCTCATTTTGGCTCATCATCCAACCAAGGAAATGGCTGCTTTCGTGTGTGTATATGGGTTTATCAGCTAGCCTATTGCAGGCTTGGTGAGAAAGCGAAATCCGGCGAGTCTGATGGTAATCGCTGGAAGTAGCTGGGTGTTCTTGTGTGTGTGTGTGTGTGTGTTTTGTTTTGGATTAGGAGGAAGCCATGGAGTTTTTGCTCTTCTTTCTGAAGAAGAAGATGGATTTCCCGATGTATTGTTTTTCCTTTTTTTTTTCTTCAGAAACCCCTATCTTTTCTTTTTGAAAAATGAAGAAGAACAATGAATAGTGCTCCCCTTTCACTGTTTTTCAATCCTCCTCTTAAGAATGCTGAAGGCCCCCCCTTTGTATTGTTTTTTTCTCTTCAAAAATGACCAAGAAAGCACCCCCTCTCCACTTGCCGTGTCCCCCCTCCTTTTTTTCTTTTTTTTTTTAAAAATTTAGTCCCATGTTATTTTTTGTCTTTTTCTTTTGTTTTTATTTTCTTTTTGTCATTTTCTAATTATTCACATCCCCCATTATCTATTGTCCCCATAGTGTGTGCATGTGTGTATGGGTAGTTTTGTCCGTGTTCCCCGTGTAGTGGACTCGGATTATTACGGGCTAGGTTCAAAAATTATAAAACCAGGTAGTTTGAACCCGAATATTATTCTTTGCCCAGAACCGAGAATGAGAACACAACGTTATTAATTAATCCCACGTGAGCAAAATAACTATAAGACCAATAATTAAAACAAAAATTACTTTTTTATATTTTTTCAAAATTAAAGTAACTACAAAATGTTAATAAAACTATTTTTTATTATTTTCGTTTTTATAAGAAGATAAAAATATAAAGTACTATTTTTGTATTTTTCAAGTTTAAAAATGACTACGAAACATTAATAAAACTATATTGTCACACCTCCTTTTTACGTACCCGCGAGGGCGCGAGGGAGTTTTTCCAATTAAAGGACAATCGAAACGGGATTTATTTATTTAGTTCGGAGTCGCCACTTGGGAAAATAATGGTGTCCCAAGTCACCGGTTTGATCCCGAACCGAGGAATTTTATGACTCTTTAATATAGTCTGCGAAACTAGAAACCTGGATAAGGAATTCTGTTAACCCGGGAGAAGGTGTTAGGCACTCCCGGATTCCGTGGTTTTAGCACGGTCGCTCAACCGCAATTTTTGTTTCTATCTGATTTCTTTATATATTTTATTTGTGTGCTCTTATATTCCGTTTTAATTCTTAAAAGAATTGCGACGTCACGAAAACACATTTCGAGCCGCACCGCAACCAGTACGCCTGCGACTTTAATGTATTTCAGTTTCGCCGAGAGTGAGATTTGGGTCACATAAATGCACACCCGTATTTAGGAAAGTAATTTTATTTCAAATCGTGCCTAAAGAGTCTATCGTCTGTTTAACTTTGGGAAAAGACCATGAAATTCGCTAAACAGTCCTTCCAAGTCTAAGTTCTCATGACACTTATTTGAGGGCCCCGCAATTATATATTTTGTGCGGCGAGGCTCGTCTCATTTTTTTTTTATTTAAGGTCGAACCTAACATGACTATGATTTTTTATTTAAGCGGTCTCTACAAATGAACGAAGGTCCTAATTTATTTTTGAAGGGAGGCTGTTTCAATTTTGTAGTTAAATGAGATTCAAGCTTTGGACTTCAAATGAGCCCAATATAAAAGAGGTCGAACGAACTTGACTTAAAGCCCATCCGTATACCAGCCTTTCGTATGTTGCTCTACAAACTCCAATTTTCATAACATGATTAGGTAGATACTTATAGATCCTAAGTAGTAATTAATTCGTCCTTTTCTGAATGTAAATCTGCCTAAGTATTAATGACATTCGCTTCTATTTAACGTGAGTCTCCATCGCATAAACTACTTCTTATCTTATCAACATTAATTTAAACAACACATTAATTATCTTATAAAAGGGATTGAGACGGAGTTGTTAGTTTGTGAATTCATTCCTAAGTGTGACTCTAATATCAACCTCAATGGCATAGGCAGAAACTAAAATTAACACTATAACTACTAAACATTAAACAACTAAATTTACTGTACGGTTAAGCAATAACATAAATCTTCTACTATTAACTACTCATTACCCAATTTTCAACGTGACAATTTACACCTGAAACAGTATTATTCATAGTCCAGTATTAACAAGCGTTGAGTTTGAACTATCTTATCTAATATCAAATGCAAGTTCATTTATGATGAGTCTATCTCTTCAACATTACAAATATCAAATGAAAAACAAAGGCATCATATTGTAAAAATAGCATCACTTGATTCTGCAAAACAGTATAGGTGCAATTGTCGAACTTCCTATTGCCAGGGGGTAGAGTATACCTGGAAAATTTGAAAACAGTGAAGCAAAGACAGAGTCAGCAGTAGCAATGAACAACAGCAACAGCAATGCAAGCGTGAACCAACAACACAATCCAAGTGCAGTTCAAAACAGTCGATAACCCAGGGCCAATTGTAGCAGAACCAAACAGTCACACCAAGTAACAACCAGTAAAAGAACCACGACCAGCAGTAACAACAACAAGGATGAATGCAAGAACCAAACCAATCTATGACACACCCTCAATGGAACAATAACACTCCTTCTCTGTTTCCAGATTTGATACCAAAATATCTATCTCTATGCCCAAAAGAGTCTGCCTATCACTGTATTTCCCAGAATAATTCCTCAATGCTCACTATCACTGTGTATGTCTGTCTAAGGTCCCTCCCTGTTTTCAGAATTCCCTGACTCTTGAATACCTTTCCTCTGCCTAAGGGTATCTCTCACAGAAACTCCCCCATTTATCTGTTCCTTAGCTCTCCTTAATGTTTTAAAACTCTCCCTGTAAATTCCCTCAACTCCCCTATATGTATGTTTTTTGAATACCAAATTGAATCCACAGAAAGCTTCAAAGGCAGACTTACAAAATATCAGGAATCAAAAGGAAAACTAAGTTCAATGTAACAGTAGTTATTTTCAATCTCTCTATCACTGTCTAAGATCTCCTTAAACTCTCTCTGTTTTCCTTACTCAACAGGCTCTTCCTATCTCCCCTCTCCCAGAATTCCTTCTCTGTATGAAAAATCTCTCTAAAAATCCAGTCCTAAACTCTGTCCCTATATGAATGCCTGAGCCTCTCCTTATATAGCTTTTCCCATCCAGCTCCTAGTGGTACTCCCCCATATTAAATAAAATCCCTTGCCCATTCCCTTCTCTGCCTAGCCCTGACACAGCTGAAGAACACTACCATATGTCTGGGTATGGGGCTTATCTTATTATAAATTCCCTAAGTGTAAAGCCTAGGTGGATACCTGCTGTCCAGCAGGTTCCACTGGCCCTAAGCATGTGCACTCACTATTGAGTTCCTAAAGTTTCAATCAGCTACAACAGACCACTTCTAGTTTCAATACACAGACTCGAACAAACAGTCACAAAGTTCATTTTAGACAAAAATGAGCCACTGCCCGAGATTTCATACAAACAAACTCTACGAGATTTAGGCGACGCATTCAATTAACTATAACACGTAACATGGATAACAATTTAACCGATAAAACAGTGAATCTAAAAATCTTGGCAACAATGAAACTAAGTATTCGACGACGCTAATCGAAGCGAATACGCATTTGAACACATACGCAATCAAACAAACGATACAGACGAATAATTGACCAAATAAAAGGTCTTTTGAGAAGAAATGAAAATAGGGGCGGCCAAGAAGAAAATTAAACAAATTGAACTAACAAAGAACACACAAGCAACACATACCTAATTAAAAATAGATAGGAAAAAGGGAGATTACCTCGAACGCAATCGAAATCGAAGCAAAGCCCGGACTGTTTTGAGCTTGGCCTTGGATTTGAAGTCTAAAGGACTTTAATTGAGATGTTCTCCAGCGAGAACATCCCAATTAAACTCTATTAGGCTTCAACTTCTCTCGAATCCAAACGGAGATTCTAATTTGAAATCTAGGGTTCATAGGCTCGGATTTGGGGCTTGGGGCTTTGGGTTCGATTCGAGCAAAACCAAAACTGGTGGGGGTATGAGGGAGGTCATGGGAGCCTATAGTGTGATTTTGGTGAGGTTTGGCGTTAGTTCGAGTTTAACTCGAATCTTCAAATGAAGATTCGAGAATTTCCTGCTTGATTCGAGATTAGGGGTTGCCAGGTTCTTGTAAAGGGGGTTGAGGTGATCGTGTGGTGTTACTTTGGTGGCCGGCGGCGTTGTTGCCGCCGGGTTTTCAGGCGAAGGGAGGGGAGGCGGCGCTAGGGTTTGCACATCGTCTCTGATAGAGACGATAATGAGAGAGGGCTGTTGGTGAACAATGGGACGGGTTGGATTCGTTTTGGGGGGCTTTGGTATATCAATTTGGGACTATTAACGTGCGCCGTTAGATTAACATGAATCGACGATCCAGATTAAACCAGGGGAGGGAAACGGTGTCGTTTGGTGACAGTTGGGGGCCAGATCGGATGGATGTGGATCGGGTCTGTGGCCGGGTTTGGGAGATTTGATCTCCATCGTTGGATCAATTTAATCCAATGGCTCCGATTGTCTAAGAGACCATGATCGGCTGGACCGGGTGAGCTCGGATTGGGCTCCCGTTTTTGGGCCTGGATTTGGTTAAATTTGGACTGGTCCAATCCAGTCTTTCCTCCTTTCTTTTATTCTTTTCCTAATTCATTTCAAACTAGGTTTTACAAAAATCCTAAACTAAATTATAAAACAAAAAATTAAGTTATCAAAAGTATTAATTAATCTTCCAACAACAACTAACACACATAATTAAATAAGACAAAATCAAGCAATTTGAACAGTTAATGGTAAAAATGCAAAAGATACGTTATATTATTCTTTTTTTTGTTATTTTCCATTTTCATAAAACAAACTTAATTACTATCAATTGCAAACTTCAAATTTTTTATATGTTATATATATATTTTTTTTATTTTTTACTTATTCAGACAAAAGACACGGACACACAAACGAAAATAATAAGAGAACAATAACATATAATCCGCAAAAATCACGCACAACACCGATACTATTTTATTTTGAAATTTTTGGAGTAATTCTCACGCAGGGCAAAAATCACGTGCTCACAGCTGCCCCTCTTTGCGCGAAAACATGAAGAGTTTTTCGTGCAAAGATAAGTGAGCGGATACGAGCGATTTTTGCCCGTTTGAGCACTCCGTATGAAGCATTTCTTGGAAAAGTTTGACCGAACCTTGCTTCAAAAGGTCTCCTACATATCCCTGGCTAAAAGGGAATCAGGTCAATGTAGTTCGGGAAATTTTTTGGTAGCTGGGACTACCATGATTGCTGTGATCTTGCTGTTGCTGTTGTTGCTGTTGCTGTTGTTGCCACCGTTCAACTGATCTCCTTATTACATCGTGCGAAACAAAAATAAGAAGCTAGACTAAGTTACAATGCTACAAATTCTTATCTGTCCTTTTTAACTTGATTTTGTCATGTTCCTTGCTATTCTGTCTGACTTGATATTCCTTCTGATGCTTCTTCTCTTCTGCCAATTGTTATTTCGGCCTATCTTGATTGCCGAACTCCGACCATTGGTTCCTCCTTTGTGATCTTCGAACTATTCTCCTTGGCAATCTAAAACCATCTTTTCTGATCCTTGTTGCCTTCTTCTGCTTACGAACTTGGATTCATGCCGGATATTTCTGTCACATTCAACTGCTCTCCTTAAAAATAGCTCGCCACTCCATTCTTCAGGCGGGCTCCCTGACTCCAATTACAACCTCAAAATAAAATCGCCACTCTATTCTCCAGGCGGGCTCCCTGACTTCGACTACAACTTTAAAATAAATCGCCACTCCGTTCTTCAGGCGGGCTCCCCGACTTCGACTACAACTTCAAAATAAAATCGCCACTCCATTCTTCAGGCGGGCTCCCTGACTTCAACAACAACTTTAAAACTAAATCGCCACTCCATTCTTCAGGCGGGCTCCCCGACTTCAACTACTATTTCAAAATAAAATCGCCACTCCATTCTCCGGGCGGGCTCCCCGACTTCAACTACTACTTTCAAATAAAATCGCCACTCCATTCTCCGGGCGGGCTCCCTGACTTCAACTACTACTTCAAAAATAAATCGCCACTCCATTCTCCGGGCGGGCTCCCCGACTTCAACTACTACTTTCAAATAAAATCGCCACTCCATTCTCCGGGCGGGCTCCCCGACTTCAACTACTACTTTCAAATAAAATCGCCACTCCATTCTCCGGGCGGGCTCCCCGACTTCAACTACTACTTCAAAATAAAATCGCCACTCCATTCTCCGGGCGGGCTCCCCGACTTCAACTACTACTTTCAAATAAAATCGCCACTCCATTCTCCGGGCGGGCTCCCTGACTTCAACTACTACTTCAAATAAAATCGCCACTCCATTCTCCAGGCAGGCTCCCCGACTTCAACTACTACTTCAAAACTAAAATCGCCACTCCATTCTCCAGGCGGGCTCCCTGACTTCAACTACTACTTCAAAATAAAATCGCCACTCCATTCTCCGGGCGGGCTCCCTGACTTCAACTACTACTTCGAAATAAAATCGCCACTCCATTCTCCAGGCGGGCTCCCTGACTTCAACTACTACTTCAAAATAAATCGCCACTCCATTCTCCAGGCGGGCTCCCTGACTTCAACTACTACTTCAAAATAAAATCGCCACTCCATTCTCCGGGCGGGCTCCCTGACTTCAACTACTACTTCAAAATAAAATCGCCACTCCATTCTCCAGGCGGGCTCCCCTGACTTCAACTACTACTCACTGATTTCATCCTATCTTGATTACCTTCCTTTGCCTTTTGTACCATTTTCTTCTTCCTGCATTGCCTCTCGGGCCACCTTCTCTTCTGAATTATCTTGTCTTGGAATTGCCTTCCCCTGGGTCGTATTACTTTGTCTTCTGGCTGCTGGGGATATTTTTGAAACTGTTTACTCGCCTGCTGGGGACGATGCTGCTGAGGAGGTATTCTTTGTTTCCTTCACCCCTCATTCTCTTCCTTCTTCCCATACCTCCTCTGGGACTCACGCTTTTGCCTCCTCGAGCAAATTATGGAATGTAATACTGCTGGGGGAATCTCGAAGCCATTGTTTTATTTTTCCAACAACTGCTGGGGATGATACCAAGCTCAAAGATTACCCCATCGTGTCGTCCGGCCTTTCTCAAAACTATTCTGCTCGGAGCTGGTATTTCCCGAAATCTTGTGTTGCTTTCTACTCTTATCCACCGAGTCTTTGCTTTCAAGAAAATTTTCGCAACAGGAGAAAATTTTCTGCCCCAGTTTGATAAACTTCTGGATGGTATGCTTTTCCGCCAACGAACACTCTTTTCCTGCTTTTAAATCAAAGAAAAATTGTTAGTTTCAAAACGCGGTGAGTGGTCGTGCCACTCTTGTTGGGGCCATTTTCTTTTCTCTTCCAGCTGCTTGGCCTTTCTCGAACTTTGAGGGCGACGTTGACGCTTGCCGGGGACGATGCTCTTTCCACGAACGACCTCTCATCTTTCCTTTTATTCCAATCTTTGGTTTGATCCGACTCTTTTTAGCCGGTGATCTGTTGCGTGAAATCATCTTTCGGACGTGCCACATGTGTCCATCATACTCCATAATTCTCGCGAACCTTCCAATCAGCCGGTCGTCCCAATCTTGCTATCGTAACGACTTCTGCCTTATTGCCTCGTTCCACGCCTATTCATTTTCATTATACTGCTTTGGGAGACTTGGTAGTAAGCTTTGAAAAATCACTTTTCGAAAAATGAAAGAAAAGAAAAGAATACTGACCGCAAATGACAAAAGAAGAGAAAAACTTTTCTGAACTCAAAAATAGGAAAACTTATCTGAATGTGTGCCTGATCCAATGGTTATGCCGCGCCTTTGAGATTAAACTACCCGGTCTATTCATGTCAATCACTTTCTGATGCCGCGTTCTGCTAGAGGTAAACGGATGTCCAAACCTTGTTTCATGCAGACATCTTGTAACCATCTCGCCCTGTCACCTCACAGTGCCCTTCCGAGGGTTTTCACTAATGAGATTCTCTCATTTCTCTCTATCTCCCGTCGCCTTAAGGTGCCCGTAAAGGTTTTCACCGTAAGACTCTCTCATTTTATTTCTCTCAACTTTCTTCGCCTTAAGGTGCCCGCGAGGGTTTTTACCGTTAAGACTCTCTCATTTACGCTTTCTTTCCCTGTGGTGGGGTATCACCCATGAGATTCCCTCTAGAGCGTTATCCCCTTTCGGCTTGTGCATCCTGGATTCGATCGAGGGTCGGGATGTTACTTTTGGCTTCCATTCACATGACTTGGCACTTCTCAAATACTGATCGAGAGGTCTTTCTGGTTCTTAATGTGGTTTCTGCGCGTGAGGCTGAAGAAAGGGGTTTAACCTCAACGGTTAGCTTATTACAACTTTCGGAATCCACACTATCTTTCAAACGAAACAATGACTTCTGCCCCAGTTTTGTTGCTTGGGGGATCTTTGATTTTTTTTTATTTTATTATGACCGAGCCGTGTGGCGCCTACGTATCCTTCTTGAGGAATCAGGTCGAACGTAGTTCACTGTTTCTTGTGTCTTTTCTTTGTTTCTTTTTCTATTTTGTTACACATCTTCCTTGGTGATTCCGAAAGAGGGTCTATGTGTCACGCCCCAAATCGAGGAACATGACCGGCGCCTGACCGGGTTGCCCCAGTCAAGCGGACCTGGGTGCCTTTCATTCCCACGCGTTACCCCTGTGATGACCGTTTCTCATTAACCAAATATATTACTAATCATAATTGATTTCACATTAAACAAATAAAACGATACGAGTGATTCATTAACAAGATTTCAATTTTTACAACGCCCGACATAACACAATATATATACATAAGACCGGAGTCCCACAGTTTACATGTCTACAGAGCCTCTAGGATACAAAAGGGAAATACAATACTTGCCGGTAACAAGGCTCCGGCTATACCTTACAAAATCAAAATGAAATCTAAACCGAGTGGCATGAACCACACAAGGCCCCGAGGAAGAAAGGGGCTCACCAAAAACGGGCAGTGGAGGATGAAAGATACTACTGCCGATGAGCTGAAGTGCCTGCTACTGATCCACCTACAATCATGACACGAATGTAGCGCCCCCGGCAAAAAGGGACGTCGGTACACTTGAATTGTACTGGTATGTATGGACAAACTTTGTCCCAAGTAAACTCAAGCCATTAAATTACATCAACAATTAATTAAGCCAGAGCCAACCATGTTTCCACATTTTCCTCATTTCAAATAATTCTCACACAAAGCACTTTCTACGATCAACCAATTTAACAATAACCAATCAATCACGTAAAGCACAAGTAGTCAAACAAAGGGGCAATCGGTGCCCCACAGGTTGCAAACTCTCCTGCTGTCTCCTTTCACAATTTCACATTATTGATTTTTGTATCAATTTTCAATAGCGATTTCGATCGCTTTCCATCCTTATTGCCCCCGACCACCCTTATTACCTCGGCCACCCTTATCACCCCAACCCACACCTTATTTCACCACGTTGCGGCGCGCAACACGACCCCGCCTTACAGTTGAAAACACAACAATTTCAAACAGCAGATAAGGTACTACACACAATTTCAACAAGTTCAAATAAGCAACTTACACATTGGTTCATGTTCTCAATTTCTTCTCAATTCAATGTCACAACCATGTTATAATATTTCCACAATTCAAGTGTTTCATCTCTTTCCACAATAAACCAATTCTCAAGTGTTTCGTTTGTTTTCCACAAGGTGCCATATAGGCCATCATAGTCATTATTCACAATTCTTTTGCCAAATTAAACTCTCATTTTACATCACTCATAGCTCGACAACAAACTTTGAATATCCAACAACAACATCAAGAATTTCACACAATTTGTCAATTTAACACGAAACAAACAAACTTCACACATATAGGCGATTTCACAAGAATCAAAATTAGCCATACATACCCGGTGATGATTTTTCCTCCTACTTTATGCTTACCCAAGATATCCTACTCTTGCCAACCTTGTTCTTGAAGACTCTTACTTCTACTCACTTCTTTTTACTAGAAATCAAGTTCAATAATCATGCATGAGTGTAAAAATTCTATCTTCAAAAGCTATTATATGCAAACCTCTCTTTACCCAATTAAAACTGAAAATCAAAGAAAATAGTTAGGGTTTTTACCTTGAAAATATTGGGGAAGTTGAATCCTTGCCCTAGGATCCCTTGGAATTAAGTGGTTGAAATAATCTTTGAAGATGAAGAACTTCTCTCTCTAAAAACCCTCTCTTCTCTCTCTAATTTTGGTAAGATGATATGATAAAATGAAGAAGAAGTGTGTTATATTAAAGAAGAGATCGGGTCAAAATGTTACAAAAATCGGGGCCGGGGTCAATTATGCGGTGCACTATGCGACCGCAGAATCAACATGCGGTCCGCATAGTGACCGCAGAATTGCCCCAAATTTTACACAGGTTCTGTTAAGGAATGCGGTCACTATGCGGACCGCATGTTGATTCCGCGGTCGCAAAGTGCACCGCAGATTTGACATGCGATCGCATATCGACCGCACTTTTGACACAATTTTGGGC
This sequence comes from Nicotiana noctiflora, assembly GCA_032618575.1. Classification (NCBI taxonomy): domain Eukaryota; kingdom Viridiplantae; phylum Streptophyta; class Magnoliopsida; order Solanales; family Solanaceae; genus Nicotiana; species Nicotiana noctiflora. Next base: position 21,774 of record JASVEL010007365.1, read on the forward strand.
AACTCACTGGAACGTTTTGCGGCAAGAATGCGGTCCGCATGTCAGGTTTGCGGTCGCATTCTTGACCGCATATTTGACATTTTTCGGAAAAATTAATTCTCTACATTTTTGAAACTTAAATCACTACCAAGGGTCCGAACCGCGGCGAGCTTGCTAACACATTATTCGGACCATGACACCACAGCTACTTCGGACCATGACACCACAGCTACCAGTTTTTATGCACAAAATTTTTACGGGGCCTTACATCCTCCCCCCCTTAAGATCATTCGTCCTCGAATGAGGATTTTGAAATAAATGGGTTGGTTTTGAAAGACATGATATGCAACCATCAAAATTTTGACTAACTCTTATATTTTTAGAAAAATTTTGCCAGAGTTTCCTTTGTATTATGGACATATCCACCTGTCAGAGGGCCCCCAAAACACATTACCAAACAACAATATACAACTACAACACTTTTCACAACCGGTATACACTTTCTTACCTCAACGAATGCACATATTCTATCACATTGTTACAATTGCACATAAACTAGTCACTTCAATGAATTCTTACCTTATTTAACCATTTTAACACACCATGTACACTTAACAAACCATTACCAATCTACACTTACTATTAGTTGTTTATTAAACACGTAAATCTTTATAAGTCTTTCATTTATCAAGAACGGTTCAAGTGACCCAAGGTAACAACACATTTAACTCATTACAAAATGAAGGGGACTTTACTAATACTGAGAGGGAAACAACTTAGGCAAGATGAGAGTTACTAGGAGTAGGAGGGTCACCTAATTTCTTCTAGGCTTGATCGAACAAATGGGGGTACTTTTCCTTCATCTCTTTTTCCGCTTCCCATGTGGCCTCCTCAACTTGTTGACTTCGCCACAATACTTTAACAGAGGCAACTTCCTTATTTCTCAACTTACGGACTTGCCTATCAAGAATGGCAACCGGAACTTCTTCATATGACAAATCTTCATTAACCTCTATAGCTTCGACTGGCATGATGGTGGATGGATCTCCAATCACTTTCTTCAACATGGACACATGGAATACCGGATGCACTGATGACATCTCAGGAGGCAACTCTAGCCTATAAGCAACTTGACCAATCCTTTGAACGATCCGATATGGCCCGACATACCTAGGACTCAATTTCCCTTTCTTTCCGAATCGCATGACTCCCTTCATAGGAGATACCCTCAAGAACACCCAATCATCGACTTGAAACTCCAAATCCCTTCGACGAACGTCCGCATAGGACTTTTGACGACTCTGTGCTGTTTTCATTCTCTCCTGAATAACTTTGACCTTTTCCATAGCTTCGTACACCATATCTGGCCCTAGCAATTCCGCTTCACCTACCTCAAACCACCCGATTGGCGACCTACATCTTCTCCCGTACAATGCCTCAAACGGGGCCATTTGAATGCTAGCATGATAGCTCTTATTGTAAGCAAATTCTATCAGTGGCAAGTGTTCATCCCAATTACCTTTAAAATCTAAGACACAAGCCCGCAACATATCTTCAAGCGTCCGAATGGTCCGCTCGGCCTGTCCATCGGTCTGTGGATGGAAAGCTGTGCTGAGATTCACCTGAGTTCCCAAACCTTGCTGAAACTTCTTCCAAAAGTTAGCTGTGAACTGAGCCCCGCGATCCGAGATGATAGAAAGTGGAGTGCCATGAAGCCTTACTATCTCCTTGATGTACAATCTTGCATATTGCTCCGCAGTATCAGTGGACTTGACAGGCAGGAAGTGAGCCGATTTGGTGAGTCGATCTACTATCACCCATATTGAATCGAACTTACGCTGAGTGCGAGGTAACCCCACCACGAAATCCATATTGATCATCTCCCATTTCCACCTTGGTATTTCTATAAGCTGAGTTAACCCACCGAGCCGTTGATGCTCGGCCTTCACTTGTTGACAGTTCGGACATTTAGCTACAAAGCCTGCCACATCCCTTTTCATACCGTTCCACCAATAAATCTCCTTGAGATCGTGATACATTTTCGTTGAACCAGGGTGCACCGAATACCTGGAAGTATGAGCCTCTGCCATCACTCTTTCCCGAAGCTCGTCCACATCCGGAACACATAGCCTATCTTGACACCGCAATACACCATCTTCGCTGCTGAGTACAAATGCTGAGGTCTTGTCATTCATGACTGCTTCCTTCACCCGAACCAATGCTGGATCCATGAACTGTTTTTCCTTGATTTCCGCGACCAACGATGATTCTGCTCCATTATGCACCAAGATATCCCCCTCGTCTGTCGCCGAAATACGAACCCCCAAGCTGGCTAATTGGTAGACCTCTCGAGCCAGAGGTCTCTGATCCACACCCAAATGAGCCAAACTACCCATGGATTTCCGACTAAGAGCGTCGGCTACCACATTTGCCTTCCCTGGATGGTACAATATGTCCATATCATAGTCCTTGAGTAATTCTAACCACCGCCGCTGTCTCAGATTCAGCTCTTTCTGCTTGAACAAATACTGGAGGCTCTTGTGGTCCGAAAACACATCTACATGAACCCCATAAAGATAGTGTCGCCATATTTTCAAGGCAAACACAACAGCTGCAAGTTCCAAATCATGCGTCGGATAATTCTTCTCATGATTCTTGAGTTGCCTGGAAGCATAAGCTATAACCTTTCCGTGCTGCATCAATACACATCCCAAACCGACTCTGGAGGCATCACAATAGATTACAAATCCCTCTGTGCCTTCTGGCAAGGCCAATACTGGTGCCGAGGTCAATCTTGACTTCAGTTCTTGGAAACGTTTCTCACATGCATCGGACCACTGGAACTTAACTGCCTTCTGCGTCAATTTAGTCAATGGGGAGGCAAGGGTTGAGAATCCCTCTACAAACCTCCGATAGTACACTTCCAGACCCAAAAAGCTACGAATCTCTGTCGGGGTCGTGGGTCTAGGCCAATCTTTCACTGCCGCAATCTTCCGAGGATCCACCATAATTCCCTCACTGGAAATAACATGCCCTAGAAAAGCTACGGACTCCAACCAAAACTCACATTTTGAGAACTTGGCATACAATTGATGCTGAAGAAGGGTCTGCAATGCTGCTCTGAGGTGAACGGCATGATCTTCCCCGCTCCGAGAGTAGATGAGAATATCGTCAATGAATACAATCACAAAGGAATCTAGGAATGGCTTGAAAACCCGATTCATAAGGTCCATGAAAGCTGCTGGGGCGTTGGTTAGCCCAAAAGACATAACCAAAAACTCAAAGTGACCATAACGAGTTCTGAAGGCGGTTTTAGGAATATCCTGCTCCCTGATTTTTAACTGGTGGTACCCAGACCGTAAATCAATCTTTGAGAAGAACCTCGCTCCCTGCAATTGGTCAAACAGATCATCCACTCGAGGCAAAGGATATTTATTCTTGATGGTGACTTTGTTGAGCTGCCGATAATCAATACACATTCGAAGTGACCCATCCTTCTTTTTGACAAAGAGAACCGGAGCACCCCACGACGACACACTCGGTCGTATGAACCCTTTCTCTAATAAATCCCTCAGCTGCTCCTTTAACTCCCTTAACTCTGCTGGCGCCATTCTGTAAGGTGGAATGGATATTGGCTGAGTATCCGGCAATACATCAATTCCGAAATCAATCTCCCTATCCGGCGGGATGCCTGGAAGCTCATCTGGAAACACTTCAGGAAATTCATTCACAATTGGCACGGACTCGAGGGTAGGCACCTCCGAGGTGGTGTCCGTTACCCGAACCAGGTGATAGATACACCCCTTCTTAATCATCTTCGAAGCCTTAAGGTAGGAAATAAACCTACCCCTTGGCACTACACCATTTCCTCTCCATTCAATAACTGGCTCGTTAGGGAACTCGAGCCTCATAACTCTCGTTCGACAGTCAAGTTTGGCAAAGCACGAATAGAGCCAATCCATCCCCATAATTACATCAAAATCTACCATCCCAAGCTCAATAAGATCGGTATCACGACCACCCACCGTAACAACACAATTCCTATATACTCATGAGGCTGTAATAGAATCACCAATTGGAGTCGACACAGAGAACGGCTCATGAAGCTGTTCGGGTTCTATCCCAAAACTTGAAGCAATGAATTGAGTAACATAAGACAAGGAGGACCCTGGATCAATAAGGGCATAGCAATCAATAGTTTGAACAGACAGGATACCTGTAACAACATCTGGAGAAGCCTCGGCATTCCGGCGGTCACTCAATGCATAGAATCGGCTAGGTCCACCCCTACCCTGAGCTCCACCCCTAGCCGCACCACGCCTTGCTGATGCTGGAGTACGCGCTGATGATGTAGCAGCCGAAGAACCGGATGACCGAGAAGATCCCCTACCTATACCCCTGACGGGGTGCACGGCAGTCCCGCCGAATGTGACCTCTCACCCCGCACCCGAAGCACACCGGAAGGTCAAGGTAGCAAGTTTCCGTATGAAATCTCCCACACTCGGGGCATGTAGGTCTCCCCTGCCGCCGGGATCTCACCCCAGGATGACCAGACCGACGAGACCTCCTGCTGTCCGAACCGGGTCTCGAGTAACTTCCCGCTGATGACCGTGCACGGATGGTGGTGCACTCGCGGAGGACCGAGCATATGACCGGGATGGCCCCGATGACCCCTTCCCCGGAAGTGATCTCCCCGAACGACCCATTGACCGGCCCTGCTCGCTACTTTCTCTTTCGTACGAATCTTCAATTTCCGGCCTCTCGTGGCCCGAGCAAACCCCATAATCCTCCCATAGTTCATGTCCGAGTGCAAAGCTGCTCGTGGCGGCCTCATTCACCACCAAAGGGCTAAGGCCCCGAACAAACCGTCGAACCCGGGCATCCATGGTCGACACTAAATGAGGAGCATACTTGGACAACCTTACGAACTCCATGTGATACTCCCAAACACTCATACTGCCCTGCTTGAGGACCTCGAACTCCGTGGCGCGGGCTGCCATCACCTCGGCAGGCAAGAAATGGTCCATAAATGCATCTACGAACTCATCCCATCTGGCCGGAGGGCTCCCTTCCTCACGGGAATCCTCCCACATTTCGAACCATGAACGTGCCGCTCCCTTCAGCCTGTAAGAGGCCAACTCTACCCCCTCTATATCTGTAGCCTTCATCACTCTGAGGGTCTTGTATATCTCATCAAGGAATTCCTGTGGGTCAGCCTCTGGATCGGTGCCTGAAAATTCTGGAGGGGCCAATCGCAAGAATTGATGGACTCCGGAGCCAAAGGAATCTCCCTGTCCGCTGGAGGATGCAGGGGCATCATGGGATCTCTGGGCCTGGGCGGCCACTAGCTATGTTAACATATGGATGGCTCCCCTAAGATCTTCATTAGAGATACCAGAGCCCGAAGCGGGAACCTGTATCTGAGTCAGGAACACCGGCAGGAGGAATGGTGGCATCCTCTGCCGCGGCTGGAATAGGGACACTTGGGTTTTGAACAGATGGGTCAGGCAAATTCGGGACTGGTGGGTCATTCTCTCCCACGGCATCGGGTACATGATCAACAACCGCACTTGGGTCGGCATTGGCCCTAAGGCCGAGTCTAGCCTTCTTCTTAGGTGCCATATTCTGAAAATTTGGGAACAAGGCACGAATTAGACACAGATATCTCCACATTGCACTTTACCGCACGATATAGATTATCAAAGAAGTAGGTAAATTCCTAAATGCCCGTGTAGCCCCCTACTTATATGATGTGGTCGACAACACACCTATAAGAAGCGCACTACTAGACACGGCTCCGAGACATCCTAGGACACTATAAAAAAACCTGGCTCTGATACCAAGTTTGTCACGCCCCAAATCGAGGAACATGACCGGCGCCCGACCGGGTTGCCCCAATCAAGCGGACCTGGGTGCCTTTCATTCCCACGTGTTACCCCTTGTGATGACTGTTTCTCATTAACCAAATATATTACTAATCATAATTGATTTCACATTAAACAAATAAAACAATACGAGTGATTCATTAACAAGATTTCAATTTTTACAACGCCCGACATAACACAATATATATACATAAGACTGGAGCCCCACAGTTTACATGTCTACAGAGCCTCTACGATACAAAAGGGAAATACAATACTTGCCGGTAACAAGGCTCCGGCTATACCTTACAAAATCAAAATGAAATCTAAACCGAGTGGCATGAACCACACAAGGCCCCGAGGAAGAAAGGGGCTCACCAAAAACGGGCAGTGGAGGATGAAAGATACTACTGCCGATGAGCTGAAGTGCCTGCTACTGATCCACCTACAATCATGACACGAATGTAGCGCCCCCGGCAAAAGGGACGTCAGTACACTTGAATTGTATTGGTATGTATGGACAAACTTTGTCCCAAGTAAACTCAAGCCATTAAATTACATCAACAATTAATTAAGCCAGCCAACCATGTTTCCACATTTTCCTCATTTCAAATAATTCTCACACAAAGCACTTTCTACGATCAACCAATTTAACAATAACCAATCAATCACGTAAAGCACAAGTAGTCAAACAAAGGGGCAATCGGTGCCCCACAGGTTGCAAACTCTCCTGCTGTCTCCTTTCACAATTTCACATTATTGATTTTTGTATCAATTTTCAATAGCGATTTCGATCGCTTTCCATCCTTATTGCCCCCGACCACCCTTATTACCTCGGCCACCCTTATCACCCCAACCCACACCTTATTTCACCACGTTGCGGCGCGCAACACGACCCCGCCTTACAGTTGAAAACACAACAATTTCAAACAGGCAGATAAGGTACTACACACAATTTCAACAAGTTCAAATAAGCAACTTACACATTGGTTCATGTTCTCAATTTCTTCTCAATTCAATGTCACAACACATGTTACAATATTTCCACAATTCAAGTGTTTCATCTCTTTCCACAATAAACCAATTCTCAAGTGTTTCGTTTGTTTTCCACAAGGTGCCATATAGGCCATCATAGTCATTATTCACAATTCTTTTGCCAAATTAAACTCTCATTTTACATCACTCATAGCTCGACAACAAACTTTGAATATCCAACAACAACATCAAGAATTTCACACAATTTGTCAATTTAACACGAAACAAACAAACTTCACACATATAGGCGATTTCACAAGAATCAAAATTAGCCATACATACCTGGTGATGATTTTTCCTCCTACTTTATGCTTACCCAAGATATCCTACTCTTGCCAACCTTGTTCTTGAAGATTCTTACTTCTACTCACTTCTTTTTACTAGAAATCAAGTTCAATAATCATGCATGAGTGTAAAAATTCTATCTTCAAAAGCTATTATATGCAAACCTCTCTTTACCCAATTAAAACCTGAAAATCAAAGAAAATAGTTAGGGTTTTTACCTTGAAAATATTGGGGAAGTTGAATCCTTGCCCTAGGATCCCTTGGAATTAAGTGGTTGAAATAATCTTTGAAGATGAAGAACTTCTCTCTCTAAAAACCCTCTCTTCTCTCTCTAATTTTGGTAAGATGATATGATAAAATGAAGAAGAAGTGTGTTATATTAAAGAAGAGATCGGGTCAAAATGTTACAAAAATCGGGGCCGGGGTCAATTATGCGGTGCACTATGCGACCGCAGAATCAACATGCGGTCCGCATAGTGACCGCAGAATTGCCCCAAATTTTACACAAGTTCTGTTAAGGAATGCGGTCACTATGCGGACCGCATGTTGATTCTGCGGTCGCAAAGTGCACCGCAGATTTGACATGCGATCGCATATCGACCGCACTTTTGACACGATTTTTGGGCAACTCACTGGAACGTTTTGCGGCAAGAATGCGGTCCGCATGTCAGGTTTGCGGTCGCATTCTTGACCGCATATTTGACATTTTTCGAAAAAATTAATTCTCTACATTTTTGAAACTTAAATCACTACCAAGGGTCCGAACCGCGGCGAGCAAGCTCGCCGCGATGAATTCTACGCATTCCTAACACATTATTCGGACCATGACACCACAGCTACCAGTTTTTATGCACAAAATTTTTACGGGGCCTTACACTATGAAAGAATAACTAAGGCTCAAAGGGGAAAACAAGGGTTAGAGTGTTTGCGGTAGTAGAAAAATTGCCTCTATCATTTCATTCTCCGAAAAATGCCAAATACACACAGACGAAACCAAACGTTGACAAATACATTAAAGAATTACACATAATATCTCTTGACCGCATCGGAATTGATAGCCATATCAGTGCATCTTCCCTCAATATCAGTTAGACATAGAGCGCCGTTGGATAATACCCTAGTCACAACAAATGGTCCCTGCCAATTTGGAGCGAACTTGCCTTTCGCTTCGGCCTGATGTGGTAGAACTCTCTTCAGCACATGCTGTCCCACTTCAAATTTCCCGGGACGTACCTTCTTGTTATATGCTCTCGCCATTCTCTTTTGATACAATTGGCCGTGACATACTGCTGTCAATCTCTTTTCATTGATCAAGTTCAATTGCTCTAATCGGGTTTTGACCCACTCATCATCGTCAATCTCAGCTTCAGAGACGATTCGGAGGGATGGGATTTCAACTTCTGCTGGTATTACTGCCTCAGTCCCATACACCAACAAATAAGGAGTTGCACCTACCGAAGTCCGGACGGTAGTGCGATAACCTAACAGTGCGAATGGTAACTTTTCATGCCATTGTCTGGACCCTTCTACCATCTTCCTCAATATCTTCTTTATGTTCTTGTTTGCTGCCTCGACCGTACCATTTGCTTTTAGGTGATACGGTGTGGAATTTCGATGTGTAATCTTGAACTGTTGACATATTTCTTTCATCAATCCGCTGTTAAGATTGGCACCGTTATCCGTGATGATTATCTTTGGAATTCCAAACCTGCAGATGATGTGGGAATGTACGAAATCCACCACCGCCTTCTTGGTCACCGATTTGAATGTTTTGGCCTCCACCCACTTGGTAAAATAATCAATCGTTACCAGAATGAACCTATGACCATTGGAAGCCGCAGGCTCAATAGGTCCAATAACATCCATACCCCATGCAACAAACGGCCATGGTGCCGACATTGTATGCAATTCAGTTGGTGGAGAATGAATCAAATCTCCGTGTATCTGACACTGATGGCATCTTCGCACGAAACTTATACAATCACGCTCCATCGTGAGCCAGTAATATCCTGCTCGAAGAATCTTCTTTGCCAATACGTATCCGCTCATGTGTGGTCCACAAACTCCCGAGTGTATATCTGTCATCACCGTTGTGGCTTGACTTGCATCTATACATCTCAACAATCCCAAATCTGGGGTTCTTTTGTACAGCACCCCTCCACTAAGGAAAAATCCGTTCGCCAACCGCCGAATAGCTCGCTTTTGATCTCCGGTTGCTTGCTCTGGGTATACTCCTAACCCGAGGTATTCCTTGACATCATGAAACCACGGCTCACCATCCACCTCTTCCTCTATCACATTACAATAAGCATGTTGATTCCGGACCTGGATATGTAACGGATCGACATGAACCTTGTCCGGGTGATGTAGCATCGACGCTAAAGTAGCCAACGCGTCGGTAACCTCATTATGCATCCTTGGGATGTGCCTGAATTCTACTGATCGAAAGCGTTTGGTCAGATCATGCAAACACTGACGATATGGGATAAGCTTTAGATCTCTGGTTTCCCATTCTCCCTGAATCTGATGTACCAGAAGGTCCGAGTCCCCCAAGACCAAGACGTCCCGTACATCCATGTCCACCGCTAATCGTAACCCCAAGATACATGCCTCGTACTCAGCCATATTATTGGTACAATGAAAACGTAGTTGAGCAGTAACAGGATAATGATGTCCTGTTTCAGAGATGAGCACGGCCCCTACTCCGACTCCTTTTGCGTTCGCCGCTCCGTCGAAGAAGAGCTTCCACCCTGGATCCTTGGTTAGTTCTAACCCCTCAATTTGCAATACTTCTTCGTCCGGAAAATACGTCCTCAAAGGTTCGTATTCGTCATCAACAGGATTTTCAGCTAAGTGATCGGCCAGGGCTTGAGCTTTCATAGCCGTCCTTGTCACGTATATGATGTCAAACTCCGTAAGTAATATTTTCCATTTTGCTAACCTCCCTGTAGGCATAGGTTTCGGAAAATATACTTCAACGGATCCAAACGCGAAATGAGGTAAGTGGTGTAAGAAGACAAATAGTGATTCAGCTTTTGGGCTACCCATGTCAAAGCACAGCATGTCTTTTCCAAATGAGTGTATTTAACCTCGTGGACTGTGAATTTCTTACTGAGGTAGTAAATGGCCCGTTCCTTCCTGCCAGTAAGATCATGCTGCCCCAGTACGCAGCCAAACGAATTCTCCAAGACCGTCAGATAAAGAATCAGGGGTCTACCCGGCTCAGGCGGAACTAGTACGGGTGGATTTGACAGATACCCTTTGATTTGGTCAAACGCTTCCTGACATTCTGTCGTCCGTTCTATCGTAGCGTCTTTCTTCAATAGGCGGAATATGGGTTCACAGGTTGCCGTAAGCTGGGCAATAAACCTACTGATGTAATTCAACCTTCCCAACAGACTCATTACCTCTGTTTTATTCTTCGGCGGGGGTAACTCCTGAATGGACTTGATTTTGGATGGGTCCAACTCAATGCCCCGTCGGCTGACGATGAATCCTAGCAACTTTCCCGATGGAACTCCGAATGCGCATTTGGCCGGATTGAGCTTGATGTCGTATCTTCGAAGTCTTTGAAAGAACTTCCTGAGGTCAGCAACATGGTCTTCTTGACGTCTGGATTTTACGATCACATCATCCACGTACACTTCAATTTCCTTGTGTATCATGTCATGGAATACCGTAGTCATTGCCCTCATATATGTTGCCCCTGCATTCTTCAAACCGAACGGCATCACTCGGTAGCAATAAGTCCCCCACGGTGTGATAAAAGCCGTCTTTTCTGCGTCCTCTTCATCCATCAAAATCTGGTGATATCCCGCATAACAGTCCATAAAGGATCCGATTTCGCGTCCGGCGCAATTATCAATCAGGATATGGATATTGGGAAGCGGGAAATTATCCTTAGGACTTGCCTTGTTGAGGTTGCGATAGTCCACACATACTCTGATCTTTCCGTCTTTCTTTGGCACCGGTACTACATTAGCCAACCATTCAGGGTATCGAGTGACACGAATGACTTTCGCCTGCAACTGCTTGGTTACTTCCTCCTTAATCTTCACACTCATCTCCGTCTTGAATTTCCGCAGTTTTTGCTTGACGGGAGGATATGCCGGATCAGTGGGTAATTTATGAACCACTAGATCAGTGCTGAGTCCTGGCATGTCGTCGTACGACCATGCGAAAATGTCTTTAAACTCCATGAGTGTTCTGATCAGCTCCTCTCTCAGGTTGGGTTCAATATGGACACTTATTCTGGTTTCTTTGACGTCATCTGTGTTCCCCAGATTAACAGTCTCAGTATCATTTAAGTTTGGTTTGGGTTTTTCTTCGAAGTGACTTAATTCTTCACCGATTTCTTCTACGGCTTCGTCATCACCGTATTCCTGACTCACTCTCGTCACTTCTTATTTCATGCGTTATTATTTCCAAACCCGATTGACTTTCTAGACCGGGTTGATTAATCTTTAAGCACGCCATATCATTAAGATCAGTTGAAAGAAGGCTGTTCAGAAAAGTAAAAAGAAGGAAAAATAGACAAAATTAGATACGAAGGGAACCAAACTTCATTAATGGGAACAGTACAAGGAAAAACAAACTTGCAAACTCAAATCAAAATGAACTAAAACAACTGGATTTTACTCCGGGGACAACCCCCAACACAAAATTTCGAAAGAAAACAATCCAAAACAAACTACCAAGACTCCTTCCGGACAGGGAGAGGAGTAGCCTTCCAATTATTCAGTTTTGCTTTTGGTCCCACAAATTGTATCTCGGCATGGCTGGATCCTTCGCCATCCTCGAGCATGCATACATCTGCGAATAGGTCCTCGAACTTTCTTAAGAACTCTTCGTCCGGCCTAACCATAGGACTGGGAACCTTTGTCGTCGGATGTCCCCTTACTCCGGACCTGACAAAAGATCGGGAAAGGCGTGGAATAGGCTTCGGGAGCACCCATGTCTTCTGCTTATTCCTCTTGGCTCGCTGGATGTCCTCTGATGTTGGCTTGAATCCCAAGCCGAAGGTTCCTACGTTTTCGACCACGGATACCGGTTGTATGATTCCTTGCAGAGATGCACCTAGACCTTTGTCGGGTATGAAACCATGTCTCAACATTTCATGGGCCACCATGACGTCTGCAGTAATTATTCTGTCATTGGGAATGCATTCCCCTTCTGGAACTCGGTTGGCGGATACCACATCGCAGATCTGGTATACCCACGGCCCAACATCTTCTTCCGTCTCAACGAAGGGGACGATGGTGCCCGGTTGTAGATCATTCTCTCCATGGACGACGATCTCCTGTTGGTCCCACTCAAACTTGACGAGTTGGTGTAAGCTGGATGGAACTGCTCTTGCGGCATGGATCCATGGTCGCCCTATCAGGAGGTTATATGACACCACCATGTCCAGCACCTGGAATTCCATGGTGAACTCCACCGGCCCAATCGTCAAGATTAACACTATGTCCCCAACCGATGCCTTGCCTCCTCCATCAAACCCTCGAACACATATGCTGTTCTTGCGTATCCTGCCGATGTCCACTTTCAACTTATCCAGTGTAGAGAGAGGACAAATGTTAGCACGGGACCCATTATCGACAAGGACTTTGGTAACCACCGACTCCTCACACTTTACCGTAAGATATAAAGCCTTGTTGTGCTCGGTGCCTTCCTCGGGCAATTCATCATCGGTGAAGGTGATCCGATTCGCTTCGAAGATCCTATTGGTGATCTTCTCCAAATGACTCACCGAGATTTTATCCGGTACATGTGCCTCATTCAGGACTTTCATCAAAGCTTGCCGATGTTCTTCAGAATGTATCAGCAAGGATAGCAATGATATTTGCGCCGAAGTCTTCTTCAACTGCTCTAAGACAGAATAGTCATGCAGCTTCATCTTTTTCAGGAATTCTTCTGCCTCTTCATCAGTTACCGGCTTTTTCAATGTTGCCGGAGTGATCTTCCTCAATTCCGCAAGGGCAAAACATCTCCCCGAGCGGGTCAAACCTTGCGCTTCGCAAACTTCCTCTTTCACTTCCTTTCCTTTGTAGGTTGTTGTAATCCGAGCATAATTCCATGGAATAGCCCGGCTATCGGTTATTGGCAACTGTATTGCTGGCTTGATGATGAAAGGATCCATTCGAACGCCTGCTACCGTCAAGACGGGCTTGGTTGCTGCCCCTGGTACAACTATTTTTGCTTCCCCGGCCTCACCGGTACTCCGCTCACACTTCCCTTTCCTGCTTCCGACCCTCCTGGTATGTCCTTCTTGCAAATAGATGACTCATCAAGGCTCGGCCCCTTTCTCATTCCTACCCCGCTAGACTTGATCATCATTACAGTCTGAGAGGCTTTCTCCTTTCCTTCTTCTACCCGTACCAACTCGATCATGTTGGTCTCATGATGAGTTGGAAGTGGGTTTTGGTTGATGTTGGGCTCGGTTGGAGTCTGGACCTCAATTCTGCGAGTGTCGATGAGCTCCTGGATGGCTGTTTTCAACCTCCAACACTTTTCTGTATCGTGTCCCGGACATCCTGAGCAGTAGGCACAATTTACTGAATGGTCCGGGTTCTTCGGAAGAGGGTTTGGTAGCTTAGCTTCAACCGGATTTAGCAACCCTACTTGCTTCAACCGGTGGAACAGATTGGTGTAAGACTCCCCCAAGGGAGTGAAAGTCTTTGGCCTTGGCGCCCTGTCGCCCTTGAATGCCTGGTTCGGATGAAAACTCGCGCCCGAGGGGTTTCTGTAAGCTCTTGGGGGTGGATAATTGTTCTGCGGGTTTGGTGCACGCCACGGTGCATGGACGGGAGGTGCAGGATAGGACTGTGCGTGGTGGACAGTAAAATGGGGATCAGGTGCGGGGTAGTAATGTTGCGGGTGGTTGTATGGATTGTGGGAGTAATTTTGGTGGTGAGGTCGGGGCGGGCTATATTGGGGTGCAGGGCCTCTATTTCTGAACCATGCCCCGGACTCGACCGCCGCGACTTCCTCTTTCCTCTTTTTCCCAAGTACTCCTCCAGTACCACTTTGGATAGCCTGAGTGGTGGCTTTCAATGCTGAGTAGCTCATGATCTTGTTGGCCTTCAATCCTTCCTCGATCATAGCCCCCATTTTTATCACCTCAGTGAATGATTTGCCCACGGACGTTACCAGATGTCCGAAATAGGTTGGCTCTAGTGTCTGCAAGAAGTAATCCACCATCTCGCTCTCTCTCATAGGCGGATCCACCCTAGCTGCCTGTTCCCTCCAGCGGAAACCAAATTCCCTGAAACTCTCAGCGGGTTTCTTCTCTAATTTTAGCAATGATAGGCGGTCGGGGATTATTTCAAGATTGTACTGGAACTGCCCGATAAAAGCTTGAGCCAAGTCATCCCACGTAAACCATCTGCTGGGGTCCTGTCTAGTGTACCACTCCAGCGCAGATCCTCCCAGACTCTGACCGAAGTAAGCTATCAGAATCTCATCCCGTCCTCCGGCTCCTCGCATTTTACTACAAAACCCTCGGAGGTGGGCTACAGGATCACCGTGCCCCTCGTATAGGTCAAACTTGGGCATCTTGAACCCGGCCGGCAATTGGACGTCGGGGAACGGGCACAGATCCTTGTAAGCGACACTGACCTGATTACCCAAACCGTGCATGTTCCTGAAGGACTGCTCCAGGCTTTTAACTTTTCTGATAACTTCCTCATGTTTTGAACTTTGGAAGTACTTTTCCGGTTCTGCCGGATTATCCCAGTGAGGGGTATGTGATTGCGGTTCGGGAGCCCTAAAAGTAGGCTCTGGAGGATAGTAAGAGTTGTCATGGATCTGACCATGCGGCTCGCTGGCCGGCCTTTGCAGAGGAGCGGGTGGAGGTGCCACAAAAACAGGGGTGGCCGGAGGAGGATTTGGTTTGGCTGGTGGAATGTGGGTGGCATATGGGTTTTCCCCCTGAAAGTATGGATAGATCGGGGCGCTTGTCGAAGGATCGATGGGCGGATGTTCCGGAGCTGAGGCGAGAGTAGGGCGGTTTGGTGAAGACTGTTCCCTGGCCCAGGCCAGGTGCATCTCTGTTATCTACTGTTTCAACCGGTCTACCTCTTCTTTCATGATTTGTAACTCCGATTTTTCTTCCTCGAGGCTCTTACCAGAACTAGACATGCTTATCGTAATCGGTCCTTTGGATCTAGTACGGTAATGATGGCTGGCCAGTATATTTTGTCAAACCAACTGCTAAACTTTTCTGGAAATGCAACAAACTTATTAGTTTACCGAGTTCGACGGATATGTTATAGCACGTTGGATGCAATGCACCTAACCAAATAACCCTTTCTACATGTACTCTTAACATGCGTCATTCCAGCCCTTTTTTCTTTTTCTTTTCCTTTTTTTTTCTTCTTTTATTTTATCCTTGAAAGCCTTATGTTATTAACCTTTGCATTCTTTTCCTTTTAGTGGTGGTCGAATCTTATGTGGATTGCCTACGTATCACGACCCCGCGTGAATCAGACCGAGCGTAGTTCTGGTAACGAGATTGTGGCAAAATTCCGTAATTTTTTATATCAAATAAAACCTCAAAGTTACAAAACACGTCTTACAACAATCAGCAAAACAAAAGAAATGCTTGACTCGATAATGTAAAAAATAAAAATGCCAACTAGCTTGACCAAAAATACATTTTTAATCAAAAGTCTAATGCTCCAAAATTCCTGGGGGCCCGCGAGGCATCATTCGGCCTTGCCGCGGGCCTTGGTGTGAGGTCCTTGTGTAGTCCCCTTAATTCTCTCATGATTTGATGCACATAGCCCATAATTGAAGCAAAAAGGTCGGTGCGGGGCATTTGTTCACAAGCTAGGCACTTCATGGTGACATAGTGCACGATTTCTCCAATTCTGTCCTTGATCATGTCCCTTTCTCTGAGTAGCCGCTCTATCTGCTGGTTTTTCGCCCCCAATCTTTGAGCGTTGTTGGTGATTTGGTCTAGGAGCCTGTCTATTTGTTCTTGCAGTCGAGCCATCAAATTGTGACAACGGTCGAGGTCTGTTCTAGCATCTCGGGCTTGTTTGAAAACCCGCTCCCTGAGGATAACGTTTGCCTCCTTTAGACTAGTGATGGTCTCGGTGTAATCTTCTTCCACCCGTTGTAGGTGAAGTGCACGTTGATGTGCCTCCTTTTTCCAGCTAGCACGGATCCTCATTGTTTGGGCTTTTGACTCTTCCAATTCTCTTTGTACATCGGCAACTTGGCTTCTCAAACCCTTTATCAATTTTTCGTCCGCTCGACTCCTCAACTGTCTGTCAGCATCCCTTTTCATTTGCTGGATTTGAGCTCTCAGAAAGTCATTTTCTTGCGCCAACTTCTTTTTATCTCCTTCGTTGGCGGCGGCTTGCACATCCATTTCAAATTAGAGCTCTTGGGCCCGTTGCTCTATCCTGCTGATCTTTGTTCTATAAGCTTCTTCTCTGGCTAACCAGTCCCATTGTTCTTGTGATGCTCCGGCAAACTCCCTGAGGTGAGGCCTTTTTGTGGGCCTTTGATGCTCTAGATCTCTACTATACCATGCAGGGTATTCCGACGATACTTCACCCCGGGCTCGATCTCGCACCCGAGTGTCTTTCTTCAATGTCTGACATTCACTCCAAATCTTTCGGACCAACGCTTCAGGGAACTGTCCTCCTGGTCCAATTTCGACCACATGTGGGCCGAGGTCTTCTTCTTTTGGGATTATTTGGCATCGTCCCAACCTGTCTCAATACTCGACCTGGTGCGTAGGGCTGGATGTTGTTGAGGCCCATTAGCAATAAATATGATTCCGTGGCTGATGCATATATGACTTCTTCCACGGGTAGCCAACCAAACGTCCATTCTATCCTGCTGGCTGTAATCAAACGCAAAAATCGTATCCATCCGCTAATACCCTCTGGCAAATCATGTCCCTCGACCCTCGTAGGAAATTCTTCTATGCAGGTTTTCTTCGATGAACCATACCTCATAAACTGCGGATGACGACATAAGTGATCGATCATCCACATTTGGAGCAATACATTGCAAGCTTCAAAGAAGGTCCCTCCAGCTTTGCAGATAGTGAGTGCACGAGAGATATCCGATATTATCATGCGAGCCAAAGTACTGTTGTTCTGTTTCATCAAAGTGCTGACGACCCCTGCCACATGTATGCTGATATTCCCGTCCTTTCTGGGAAATATCAACGAACCCAGGAAAGCTATCATGAAGGCGATGCGTCTATGCTCTTCCCATTTTAACCGGTTGTCTCCGCTGCAGATTTTGCCTTTGTGTTTGTTGAAGCCCCCATAATGACCATATTTGTCATATAGAAATGCTAAAGTGCAGAACCCTTCTGATAAGTCTGGGTTGTGTACAGTTCTGCGGATTTTCACCGTATCCAAAAACCTATGTACTGTCACTACCCTTGGTGCAATGAGATATTGTTCCCTCATAGGGACTTTTGGTCTTCCGACATATCCGGCTAATTCTTCCAATGTTGGTGTGAGTTCAAAGTCTGAAAAGTGGAACACATTGTGTGCCGGATCCCAGAATGAGATCAAGGCTCGTATGATGTCTCCTCTCGGGGGAATATTTAGTAGCCCCACTAGATCTCCCAGGTACAGCTTAACTGCGTCTTGTCCTTGCTCGCCCAAGTCGCTCCACCACCTATGCAAACTTAAGGGGACCTTGTTTATGATAGTTTCGGTTGTATTCTGACTCGTGCTCATTCTGCACATTTATTAAGGTAATTTTTAGATGAAAGCGAAATCTTTATTTGCCCCAAAACTATCTTTTTCTAAAAACGAACGGGCCACAGGAATTGACTGGTCAAAAAAGGTGGTTGTTAAGGCAAAATTAAATATCTTAGCGTCCGTCATTAAAACTTATTTTGAAATATATGGGAGTTGGACCCGTTAAAGGTTGCCTACGTATCTCACACTCGGTGAGAATCAAACTCGCGTAGTTCGGTCCGTCAAAACAACTATTTTTCTTTTATTGACTGTCAAAGAAAACACATTTTGTCAAGAAACCATTTTGTTGGCAAAGTCAACCTTCTGTCGTCTTTTATCGGCAAACTAAATTTATTGACTTGTTAGTAAAACACATTTTTGTATTTTCTGAAAAAAAGTATTTACTTCCCCATACTATTTCCTTTCGTGTTTTTTTTTCGTTTTTCTTTAATATTTAAAAGAACCCGGTCAGCATGCCAGTCTAAATAAATGCTCACAACAAATATGATATGGCAAGATGGTCTTTCATTTCGGGTTGCCTGTCCTAGACGGACCCAACCCCTGTGTTGAGTCCCCTAAGTCAGAGATGATGCAAATAAACGTCCTGAATCTAGGCTCAATATCCTGATGCTTTTCAATGGTACTAGACCGTGTACCCGAGCGGACAACTCGGATTTGAGGAGGGAGCTACGTACCGGGGACCCGCGGGATCGTCCGGCTTTGTAACTTATCCTGCCTCTTTTCTTATTTTGGTATTGACACTAACAGAAAGGGGAGTCTCAGCCAGTAAGCACATCCCCGGGGGGTAAGAAGAGACGGGTTTTTGGCACAGCTTTATATACAGTTCACGCAATATCAAAGCGGTAATCATATAGCAGTTGGTATATACAGTGCAACTAATATCAAAGCGGTAGACATGTAGCACATTAATCAAACATGTAATAAAATCAGATATAGACAAAACAACAATTTAAATGAGCTCGAATTCTTAGACCCCGAACCGAGGTTCGAGAAATAAAACAATCCCCAGCAGAGTCGCCAGAGCTATCACACCTCCTTTTTACGTACCCGCGAGGGCGCGAGGGAGTTTTTCCAATTAAAGGACAATCGAAACGGGATTTATTTATTTAGTTCAGAGTCGCCACTTGGGAAAATAATGGTGTCCCAAGTCACCGGTTTGATCCCGAACCGAGGAAATTTATGACTTTGTAATATAATCTGCGAAACTAGAAACCTAGATAAGGAATTCTGTTAACCCGGGAGAAGGTGTTAGGCACTCCCGGATTCCGTGGTTTTAGCACGGTCGCTCAACTGCAATTTTTGTTTCTATCTGATTTCTTTATATATTATATTTGTGTGCTCTTATATTCCGTTTTAATTCTTAGAAGAATTGCGACGTCACGAAAACACATTTCGAGCCGCACCGCAACCAGTACGCCTGCGACTTTAATGTATTTGAGTTTTGCCGAGAGTGAGATTTGGGTCACATAAATGCACACCCGTATTTAGGAAAGTAATTTTATTTCAAATCGTGCCTAAAGAGTCTATCGTCTGTTTAACTTTGGGAAAAGACCATGAAATTCGCTAAACAGTCCTTCCAAGTCTAAGTTCTCATGACACTTATTTGAGGGCCCCGCAATTATATATTTTGTGCGGCGAGGCTCGTCTCATTTCTTTTTATTTAAGGTCGAACCTAACATGACTATGATTTTTTATTTAAGCGGTCTCTACAAATGAACGAAGGTCCTAATTTATTTTTGAAGGGAGGCTGTTTCAATTTTGTAGTTAAATGAGATTCAAGCTTTGGACTTCAAATGAGCCCAATATAAAAGAGGTCGAACGAACTTGACTTAAAGCCCATCCGTATACCAGCCTTTCGTATGTTGCTCTACAAACTCCAATTTTCATAACATGATTAGGTAGATACTTATAGATCCTAAGTAGTAATTAATTCGTCCTTTTCTGAATGTAAATCTGCCTAAGTATTAATGACATTCGCTTCTATTTAACGTGAATCTCCATCGCATAAACTACTTCTTATCTTATCAACATTAATTTAAACAACACATTAATTATCTTATAAAAGGGATTGAGACGGAGTTGTTAGTTTGTGAATTCATTCCTAAGTGTGACTCTAATATCAACCTCAATGGCATAGGCAGAAACTAAAATTAACACTATAACTACTAAACATTAAACAACTAAATTTACTGTACGGTTAAGCAATAACATAAAGCTTCTACTATTAACTACTCATTACCCAATTTTCAACGTGACAATTTACACCTGAAACAGTATTATTCATAGTCCAGTATTAACAAGCGTTGAGTTTGAACTATCTTATCTAATATCAAATGCAAGTTCATTTATGATGAGTCTATCTCTTCAACATTACAAATATCAAATGAAAACAAAGGCATCATATTGTAAAAATAGCATCACTTGATTCTGCAAAACAGTATAGGTGCAATTGTCGAACTTCCTATTGCCAGGGGGTAGAGTATACCTGGAAAATTTGAAAACAGTGAAGCAAAGACAGAGTCAGCAGTAACAATGGACAACAATAAACAGCAATGCAAGCGTGCACCAACAACACAATCCAAGTGCAGTTCAAAATAGTCGATAACCCAGGGCCAATTGTAGCAGAACCAAACAGTCACACCAAGTAACAACCAGTAAAAGAACCACGACCAGCAGTAACAACAACAAGGATGAATGCAAGAACCAAACCAAACTATGACCCACCCTCAATGGAACAGTAACACTCCTTCTCTGTTTCCAGATTTGATACCAAAATATCTATCTCTATGCCCAAAAGAGTCTGCCTATCACTGTATTTCCCAGAATAATTCCTCAATGCTTACTATCACTGTGTATGTCTGTCTAAGGTCCCTCCATGTTTTCAGAATTCCCTGACTCTTGAATACCTTTCCTCTGCCTAAGGGTATCTCTCACAGAAACTCCCCCATTTATCTGTTCCTTAGCTCTCCTTAATGTTTTAAAACTCTCCCTGTAAATTCCCTCAACTCCCCTATATGTATGTTTTTTGAATACCAAATTGAATCCACAGAAAGCTTCAAAGGCAGACTTACAAAATATCAGGAATCAAAAGGAAAACTAAGTTCAATGTAACAGTAGTTATTTTCAATCTCTCTATCACTGTCTAAGATCTCCTTAAACTCTCTCTGTTTTCCTTACTCAACAGGCTCTTCCCATCTCCCCTCTCCCAGAATTCCTTCTCTGTATGAAAAATCTCTCCAAAAATCCAGTCCTAAACTCTGTCCCTATATGAATGCCTGAGCCTCTCATTATATAGCTTTTCCCATCCAGCTCCTAGTGGTACTCCCCCATATTAAATAAAATCCCTTGCCCATTCCCTTCTCTGCCTAGCCCTGACACAGCTGAAGAACACTACCATATGTCTGGGTATGGGGCTTATCTTATTAAAAATTCCCTAAGTGTAAAGCCTAGGTGGATACCTGCTGTCCAGCAGGTTCCACTGGCCCTAAGCATGTGCACTCACTATTGAGTTCCTAAAGTTTCAATCAGCTACAACAGACCACTACTAGTTTCAATACACAGACTCGAACAAACAGTCACAAAGTTCATTTTAGACAAAAACGAGCCACTGCCCGAGATTTCATACAAACGAACTCTACGAGATTTAGGCGACGCATTCAATTAACTATAACACGTAACATGGATAACAATTTAACCGATAAAACAGTGAATCTAAAAATCTTGGCAACAATGAAACTAAGTATTCGACGACGCTAATCGAAGCGAATACGCATTTGAACACATACGCAATCAAACAAACGATACAGACGAATAATTGACCAAATAAAAGGTCTTTTGAGAAGAAATGAAAACAAGGGGCGGCCAAGAAGAAAATTAAACAAATTGAACTAACAAAGAACACACAAGCAACACATACCTAATTAAAAATAGATAGGAAAAAGGGAGATTACCTCGAACGCAATCGAAATCGAAGCAAAGCCCGGACTGTTTTGAGCTTGGCCTTGGATTTGAAGTCTAAAGGACTTTAATTGAGATGTTCTCCAGCGAGAACATCCCAATTAAACTCAATTAGGCTTCAACTTCTCTCGAATCCAAACGGAGATTCTAATTTGAAATCTAGGGTTCATAGGCTCGGATTTGGGGCTTGGGGCTTTGGGTTCGATTCGAGCAAAACCAAAACTGGTGGGGGTATGAGGGAGGTCATGGGAGCCTATAGTGTGATTTTGGTGAGGTTTGGCGTTAGTTCGAGTTTAACTCGAATCTTCAAATGAAGATTCGAGAATTTCTTGCTTGATTCGAGATTAGGGGTTGCCAGGTTCTTGTAGAGGGGGTTGAGGTGATCGTGTGGTGTTACTTTGGTGGCCGGCGGCGTTGTTGCCGCCGGGTTATCAGGCGAAGGGAGGGGAGGCGGCGCTAGGGTTTGCACATCGTCTCTGATAGAGATGATGATGAGAGAGGGCTGTTGGTGAACAATGGGACGGGTTGGATTCGTTTTGGGGGGCTTTGGTATATCAATTTGGGACTATTAACGTGCGACGTTAGATTAACATGAATCGACGATCCAGATTAAACCAGGGGAGGGAAACGGTGTCGTTTGGTGACAGTTGGGGGCCAGATCGGATGGGTGTGGATCGGGTCTGTGGCCGGGTTTGGGAGATTTGATCTCCATCGTTGGATCAATTTAATCCAATGGCTCCGATTGTCTAAGAGACCATGATCGGCTGGACCGGGTGAGCTCGGATTGGGCTCCCGTTTTTGGGCCTGGATTTGGTTAAATTTGGACTGGTCCAATCCAGTCTTTCCTCCTTTCTTTTATTCTTTTCCTAATTCATTTCAAACTAGGTTTTACAAAAATCCTAAACTAAATTATAAAACAAAAAATTAAGTTATCAAAAGTATTAATTAATCTTCCAACAACAACTAACACACATAATTAAATAAGATAAAATCAAGCAATTTGAACAGTTAATGGTAAAAATGCAAAAGATACGTTATATTATTCTTTTTTTTGTTATTTTCCATTTTCATAAAACAAACTTAATTACTATCAATTGCAAACTTCGAATTTTTTATATGTTATATATATATTTTTTTATTTTTTACTTATTCAGACAAAAGACACGGACACACAAACGCAAATAATAAGAGAACTATAACATATAATCCGCAAAAATCACGCACAACACCGATACTATTTTATTTTGAAATTTTTGGAGTAATTCTCACGCAGGGAAAAAATCACGTGCTCACATATATTTTTGTTATTTTTAATTTTAAGGTAAAAATAAAGTAAAAGAGTCAAAATTAGCTAAGATAGCTATATTAGGCCTAAACTAAATATTTTACGCTAAAAATATAAAAAATCTCGGGTAGGGCAAAATCACGCATCTACAAGCAGAAACTGTACATGTATAATGCACATATACGTATAAAAAATATTATCTGTTATTATTTTGACCCGACCCTTATTCGGAGGGACTAAACTAAAAGAAGAGGATGTGACCGAGCCCTTGTATCCGAGCTGCCTACATATCCTTGGCTATAAAGGAATCAGGCCACGTGTAGTTCAGAAGTGAGTAAGAATATGGAGTAACCGAAGTGGAGATCCATTCGAGGTGCCGTTCCGTCGAGGTTCCGTTCCATCGAATTTCCGGTCCGTGGTCCTGCTATTACATCAAAAATCAAAACATGAGGAAGGCTAACTAAGCCTATCAGCTACTAGTTACAAGATTCCTATCTATAAGTCTTCCGAAGCTTGATCTTGAGTATTGGTTGGTGCTTCATGCGGACTCTAAATTTGAACCTTGATACTTGCTAGTTGCAGGTGCTGCTTTTCGAATCAAGACCAGGTATACAATGCTTGTGACCTCGGCCATGTCTTGAGCATGCCACATCTTTCATCAACTTCTGCATTTTGGATTGGCTTCATGCCTCTTTTTTTTTTTTTTGTTTATTGTGACTAAACTTCTGTTGATCCCCTCGGACTGTTGACTCGCATTCCGGTTGCAAGCTTCTTTTGTTGCTATCTTGCATTGCACTCCGAAGTGAATTCCCTTACTTGTGATCTTCGAGCTATTCTCCTTCGAAGTCTGAAGCTACTGTTGACTCGCATTCTGGTTGCCTTCCTTCTGATTCATGCTGGGATTTCCGTTACACTCTGCCGCTTTCCTTAACCAACTTCAAAAATAAATCGCCGCTCCATTCTTCAGGCGGGCTCCCTGACTTCAACTACAACTTCAAAATAAATCGCCACTCCATTCTTCGGGCGGGCTCCCGACTTCAACTACAACTTCAAAATAAATCGCCACTCCATTCTTCAGGCGGGCTCCCGACTTCAACTACAACTTCAAAATAAATCACCACTCCATTCTTCAAGCGGGCTCCCTGACTTCAACTACGACTTTAAAATAAATCGCCACTCCATTCTTCAGAGGCGGGCTCCCCGACTTCAACTACAACTTCAAAACTAAATCGCCACTCCATTCTTCAGGCGGGCTCCCTGACTTCCACTACAATTTCAAAATAAACCGCCACTCCATTCTTCAGGCGGGCTCCCCGACTTCAACTACAATTTCAAAATTAAATCGCCACTCCATTCTTCAGGCGGGCTCCCCGACTTCCACTACAACTTCAAAATAAATCGCCACTCCATTCTTCAGAGGCGGGCTCCCCGACTTCAACTACAACTTCAAAATAAATTGCCACTCCATTCTTCAGGCGGGCTCCCTGACTTCAATTACAATTTCAAAATTAAATCGCCACTCCATTCTTCAGGCGGGCTCCCTGACTTCAACTACAATTTCAAAATTAAATTGCCACTCCATTCTTCAGGCGGGCTCCCTGACTTCAACTACAACTTCAAAACTAAATCGCCACTCCATTCTTCAGGCGGGCTCCTTGACTTCAACTACAACTCACTAACTCCATCCCATCCATATCGCCTTCCTTTGCTTCTTGTACCATTTTCTTCTTCCTCCATTGTCTCTTGGGCCACCTTTTCTTCTGAATTACCTTATTTTGGAATTGTTTTCCTCCTGGGTCGTGTTATTTTCCTTGGACTGCTGGGGATATCTTTGGAACTATTTACTTACCTGCTGGGGATAATGCTGCTAGGGAAGTCTTCTTTATTTCCTCTTTTCTACTTCTTTCAACCTTTATTCTCTCCCGGGCTCGTTGGGGATTGAAATGTCATTGACTGAGGATTACTCTGGCGGGGAATCCCTTTTCCTTTTTCCTCTTTCCAAACCTCCTTCGGGACTCGCGCTTTGCTTCCTTGAAAAACTTATGGGATATAATGCTGCCGGAGAAATCTCGAAATCAGTGTTTCATTTTTCCGAGAACTGCCGGGAACGATACTAATCTCAAATATCACTTCCGCGTGTTGTCTGGCGCCTTTCAAAACTACTCTGCTCGAGGCTGATATTTTCCTTCTTCCCAAAATCTTGTGTTGCTTTCTATCCTTATCCACTGGGTATTCGCTTTCAAGAAAATTTTCGCAATGGGAGAAAATTTTATGCCCCAGTTTGATAACCTTCTATGTGGCATGCTTTCCTTCCGACGAACCCTCTTTTCCTACTTTAAATCAAAGAAACATTGTTAGTTTCAAAACGCAGTGAGTGGTCGTGCCACTCTTCCTGGGGCCGTTTTCTTTTCTCTTTTAGCTGCTTTGCCTTCCTCGATCTTTTGGGGACGACGTTGATACTTGCTGGAGATGGTGCTCCTTCCATAGATGATCTCTCATCTCTCCTTTTTATTCCAACTTCAGTGTGGTCCGACCCTTTTAGTCGATGATCGGCTGTGAGAAATTATCTTCCGGGTGGGTAACATGTGTCCATCCTACTCCATAATTCCTGTGAACCTTCCAATCAACTTGTCGTTCCAATCTTAATATCGGAACGACTTTTGCTTTGTTGCCTCGTTCCGCGCCTATTGTACCGCTTTGGGAGACTTGGTAGTGAGCTTTGAAAAGTCAATTTTCGAAAACAAAAGAAGAGAAAAATGATAGATAAAGAATGCTGACCGCGAATGACAAAAGAAAGGGAAAGCTTTTCTGAACTCAAAACTGGGAAAAACTTATCTGAATGTATAACTGATCCAATGGTTGTGCCGTGCCTTCGAGATTAATCTACCCATTCTATTTATGTCAATCACTTTCTGATGGCCGCGTTCTGCTAGAAGCAAACGAATGTCCCAACCTTGACTCATGCCGACACCTTGTAACCATCTCGCCTTGTCACCTCATAGTGCCCTTCAAAGGGTTTTCACCAATGAGATTCTCTCATTTCTCTCGACCTCCCGTCGCCTTAGGGTGCCTGTAAAGGTTTTCACCGTAAGACTCTCTCATTTTATTTCTCTTAGCTTTCTTCACCTTAAGGTGCCCGCGAGGGTTTTCACCGTTAAGACTCTCTCATTTTGCTTTCTCTCCAGGCTGGGGTATTATCCACGGAACTCACTCTGAATGGCTATCCATTTTTAGCCTGCGCATCCTGGACTCAGTCGAGGATCAGAGTGTCCTTCTTGGCTTTCATTTGCATGACTTGGCATTTCTCAAACACTGATCGAGAGGTCTTTTTGGTCATTAATGCGGTGTCAGTGTACGAGGCTAGAGAAAAGAGGTATAGCCTCAACGGTTAGCTCATTACAACTTTCGTAATTCACATCATCTTTTCAAATGAAACAATGACTTCTGCCCTAGTTTTGTTGCTTGGGGAATCTTTGATTTTTATTTTATTATGACCGAGCCGCGTGGCGCCTACGTATCCTTCTTGAGGAATCAGGTCAAACGTAGTTCACTTTTTCTTGTGTCTTTTCTTTGTTTCTTTTTCTATTTTGTTACACATTTTCCTTGATGATTCCGAAAGAGGGTATATGAAAGAATAATTAAGGCTCAAAGGGGGAAACAAGGGTTAAAGTGTTTGGGGAGTAGAAAAATTGCCTCTGTCATTTCATTCTCCGAAAAACGCCAACTACAAACAAACGAGACCAAACGTTGACAAATGCATTAAAGAATTACACATAATATCTTTTGACTGCATCAGAATTGATAGCCATATCAGTGCATCTTCCCTCAATATCAGTTAGGCATAGTGCGCCGTTGGATAATACCCTAGTCACAACAAATGGTCCCTACCAATTTGGAGTGAACTTGCCTTTTGCTTCGGCCTGATGTGGTAGAACTCTCTTAAGCACATGCTGTCCCACTTCAAATTTCCTGGGACGTACCTTCTTGTTGTATGCTCTCGCCATTCTCTTTTGATACAATTGGCCATGACATACTGCTGTCAATCTCTTTTCATCGATCAAGCTCAATTGCTCCAATCGGGTTTTGACCCACTCATCGTCGTCAATCTCAGCTTCGGCGACAATTCGGAGGGATGGGATTTCAACTTCTGCTGGTATTACTGCTTCAGTCCCATATACCAACAAGTAAGGAGTGGCACCTACCAAAGTCCGGACGGTAGTGCGATAACCCAACAGTGCGAATGGTAACTTTTCATGCCATTGCCTAGACCCTTCTACCATCTTCCTCAATATCTTCTTTATATTCTTGTTTGCTGCCTCAACCGCACCATTTGCTTTGGGACGATATGGTGTGGAATTTCGGTGTGTAATCTTGAACCGTTGACATACCTCTTTCATCAATCCGCTGTTAAGATTTGCACCGTTATCTGTGATGATTATCTTTGGAATTCCAAACCTGCAGATGATGTGAGAATGTACGAAGTCCACCACCGCCCTCTTGGTCACTGATTTGAAGGTTTTAGCCTCCACCCACTTGGTAAAATAATCGATCGTTACCAGAATGAACCTATGACCATTGGAAGCCGCAAGTTCTATAGGTCCGATAACATCCATACCCCACGCAACAAATGGCCATGGCGCCGACATTGTATGTAATTCGGTCGGTGGAGAATGAATCAAATCTCCATGTATCTGACACTGATGGCATCTTCGCACGAAACTTATACAATCACGCTCCATAGTGAGCCAGTAATATCCTACTCGAAGAATCTTCTTTGACAATACATATCCGCTTATGTGTGGCCCACAAACTCCTGAGTGTATATCTGTCATCACTGTTGTGGCTTGACTCGCATCTATACATCTCAACAATCCCAGATCCGGGGTTCTTTTGTACAGCACCCCTCCACTAAGGAAAAATCCGTTCGCCAACCGCCGAACGGCTCTCTTTTGATCTCCAGTTGCCTGTTCTGGGTATACTCCTAACCTGAGGTACTCTTTGACATCATGAAACCATGGCTCCCCATCCATCTCTTCTTCTATCATATTGCAATAAGCATGTTGATTTCGAACCTGAATATGTAACGGATCGACACGAACCTTGTCAGGGTGATGTAGCATTGACGCCAAAGTAGCTAGAGCATCGGCAACCTTGTTATGCATCCTTGGGATGTGCCTGAATTCCACTGATTGAAAACGCTTGGTCAGATCATGCAAACATTTACGATACGGGATAAGCTTCAAGTCTCTGGTTTCCCATTCTCCCTGAATCTGATGTACTAGAAGGTCCGAGTCCCCCAAGACCAAGACGTCATGTACATCCATGTCCACCGCTAATCGCAACCCTAAAATACATGCTTCGTACTCAGCCATATTGTTGGTACAATGAAAATGCAGTTGAGTTGTAACAGGATAGTGACGTCATGTTTCAGAGATAAGCACAGCCCCTACTCCGACTCCTTTTGCGTTCGCCGCTCCGTCGAAGAAAAGCTTTCCACCCTGGATCCTCGGCTAATTCTAACCCATCAATTTGCAATACTTCTTCGTCTGGAAAATAAGTCCTCAAAGGTTCGTATTCGTCATCGACAGGATTTTTAGCTAAGTGATCGGCTAAGGCTTGAGCTTTAATAGTCGTTCTCGTCACATATATGATGTCGAATTCCGTAAGTAATATTTGCCATTTTGCTAACCTCCCTGTAGGCATAGGCTTCCGAAAAATATACTTCAGTGGATCTAAACGTGAAATGAGGTAAGTGGTGTAAGAAGACAAGTAGTGTTTCAGCTTTTGGGCTACCCAAGTTAAAGCACAACAGGTCTTTTCCAAATGAGTGTATTTGACCTCGTGGACCGTGAACTTCTTATTGAGGTAGTAAATGGCCCGTTCCTTCTTGCCAGTAAGATCATACCGCCCCAGTACGCAGCCGAACGAATTCTCCAAAACCGTTAGATAAAGAATCAGGGGTCTACCCGGTTCCGGCGGAACTAGTACGGGCGGGTTTGACAGATACCTTTTGATTTGGTCAAACGCTCCCTGACATTCTATCGTCCATTCTATCGCAGCGTCTTTCTTCAACAGACGGAATATGGGTTCACAGGTTGCTGTAAGCTGAGCAATAAACCTACTGATGTAATTTAACCTTCCCAACAAACTCATTACCTCTGTTTTATTCTTTGGCGGGGGCAGCTCCTGAATGGACTTGATTTTGGATGGGTCCAACTCAATGGCCCGTCGGCTGACGATGAATCCTAGTAACTTTCCTGATGGAACTCCGAATGCGCATTTGGCCGGATTGAGCTTGATATCATATCTTCGAAGTCTTTGGAAGAACTTCCCGAGGTCGGCAACGTGGTCTTCTTGACGTCTAGATTTTATGATCACATCATCCACGTACACTTCAATTTCCTTGTGTATCATGTCATGGAATACCGTAGTCATCGCCCTCATGTATGTTGCCCTTGCGTTCTTCAAACCGAACGGCATCACCCGGTAGCAATAAGTCCCCCACGGTGTGATAAAAGTCGTCTTTTCTGCGTCCTCTTCATCCATCAAGATCTGATGATATCCTGCATAGCAGTCCACAAAGGATCCGATTTCACGTCCGGCGCAATTGTCAATCAGGATATGGATATTGGGAAGTGGGAAATTATCCTTAGGGCTCGCCTTGTTGAGATTGCGGTAGTCCACGCATACTCTGATCTTCCCGTCTTTCTTTGGCACCGGTACTACGTTAGCCAACCATTCAGGGTATCGAGTGACACGAATGACTTTCGCCTGCAACTGCTTGGTTACTTCCTCCTTGATCTTTACACTCATCTCCGTCTTGAATTTCCGCAGTTTTTGCTTGACGGGAGGACATGCCGGGTCAGTGGGTAATTTGTGAACCACTAGATCAGTGCTGAGTCCTGGCATGTCGTCGTACGACCATGCGAAAATGTCTTTAAACTCCACGAGTGTTTTGATCAATTCCTCCCTCAAGTTGGGCTCAATATGGACACTTATTCTGGTTTCTTTAACGTCATTCGTGTCCCCCAGATTAACAACCTCCGTATCGTTTAAATTTGGTTTGGGTTTTTCCTCGAAGTGACTTAATTCTTCACCGATTTCTTCTATAGATTCATCATCGCCGTATTCCGATTCACTCTCGTCACTTCTTATTTCATGCGTTATTACTTCCAAACCAGATTGACTTTCTAGACTGGGTTGATTAACCTTTAAGCACGCCATATCATTAAGATCGGTTGAAAGAAAGCTGCTCAGAAAAGTAAAAAGAAGAAAAATAAACAAAATTAGAAACGAAGGGAACAAAATTTCATTAATGGGAACAGTACAAGGAAAAACAAGCTTGCAAACTCAAATCCTGGCCTAACCATAGGACTGGGAACCTTTGTCGTCGGATGTCCTCTTACTCCGGACCTGACAAAAGATCGGGAAAGGCGCGGAACAGGCTTCGGGAGCACCCATGTCTTCTGCTTATTCCTCTTGGCTCGCTGGATGTCCTCTGATGTTGGCTTGAATCCCAAGCCGAAGGTTCCCACATTTTCGACCACAGATACCGGTTGTATGATTCCTTGCAGAGATGTACCTAAACCTTTGCCGGGTATGAAACCGTTTCTCAATATTTCATGAGCCACCATGACGTCTGCAGTAATTATTCTGTCATTGGGAATGCATTCCCCTTCTGGAACTCGGTTGGCGGATACCACATCGCAGATCCGGTATACCCATGGCCCAACATCCTCTTCTGTCTCAACAAATGGGACGATGGTGCCTGGTTGTAGATCATTCTCTCCATGGACTACGATCTCCTGTTGGTCCCACTCAAACTTGACTAGTTGGTGTAGGCTGGATGGAACTGCTCTTGCGGCATGGATCCATGGTCGCCCTATCAGAAAGTTATATGAAACTACCATGTCCAGCACCTGGAATTCCATGGTGAACTCCACCGGTCCGATTGTCAAGATTAACACTATGTCCCCGACCGACGCCTTGCCTCCTCCATCTAACCCTCGGACACATATGATGTTCTTGCGTATCCTGCCAATGTCCACTTTCAACTTGTTCAGCGTAGAGAGAGGACAAATATTCGCACTGGACCCATTGTCGACTAGGACTTTGGTAACCACCGACTCCTCACACTTTACCGTAAGATATAAAGCCTTATTGTGCTCGGTGCCTTCCTCAGGCAACTCATCATCGGTGAAGGTGATCCGGTTCGCTTCGAAGATCCTATTGGTGATCTTCTCCAAATGACTCACAGAGATTTTATCAGGTACATGGGCCTCATTCAAAACTTTCATCAAAGCTTGCCGATGTTCTTCAGAATGTATCAGCAAGGACAGCAATGAGATTTGCGCAGGGGTTTTCTTCAGCTGTTCTAAGAAAGAATAATCATGCAGCTTCATCTTTTTCAGGAATTCTTCCGCCTCTTCGTCGGTGACCGCCTTTTTTAGTGTTGCCGGGGTAGTCTTCCTCAATTCCGCAGGGGCAAAACATCTCCCCTGAGCGGGTCAAACCTTGCGCTTCGCAAACTTCCTCTTTAACTTCCTTTCCTTTGTAGGTTGTCGTGACCCGATTATAATTCCATGGAATAGCTTTGCTATCAGCTATTGGCAACTGTATTACTGGCTTGATGATGAAAAGATCCACTCGAACACCTGCTACCGTTAAGACGGGTTTGGTTGCTACCCCTGGTACAACTATTTTTGCTTCCCCCGGCCTCACCGGTACTTTGCTTGCATTTCCCCTTTCTGCTTCCAACCCCTCTTGTTCGTCCTTCTTGCAAATGAGTGACTCATCCAGGCTTGGCCCCTTTTTCATTCCTACCCCACTAGACTTGATCATCATTACAGTCTGCGAGGTTTTCTCCTTTCCCTCTTCTACCCGGACCAGCTCGATCATGTTGGTCTCATGATGCGTTGGGAGTGGATTTCGGTTGATGTCGGGTTCTGCTGGAGTCTGGACCTCAATCCTGCGAGTGTCGATGAGTTCCTGGATAGCTGTTTTCAACCTCCAACACTTTTCTGTGTCGTGCCCCGGACATCCTGAACAATATGCACAATTTATTGAATGATCCAAATTCTTTGGAAGAGGGTTTGGTAGCTTAGCCTCGACCGGATTTAGCAACCCAACTTGCTTCAATCGGTGGAACAAACTGGTGTAAGACTCTCCCAAAGGAGTGAAAGTCTTTGGCCTTGGCGCCCTGTCGCTCTTGAATGCTTGGTTCGGACGAAAACTCGCGCCCGTGGGGTTTCTGTAGGCTCTTCGGGGTGGATAATTGTTTTGCGGGTTTGGTGCATGCCATGGTGCGTGGACGGGAGGTGCGGCATATGACTGAGCGTGATGGACAGTAAAATGGGGATCAGGTGCTGGATAGTAGTGTTGCGGGTGGTTATATGGATTGTGGAGGTAATTTTGGTGGTGAGGCTGTGGCGGGTTATACTGGGGTGCGGGGCCTCTGTTTCTGAACCATGTTCCGGACTCGACTGCCGTGACTTCTTCTTTCCTCTTTTTCCCGAGCACTCCTCCGGTACCACTTTGAATAGCTTGGGTGGTGGCTTTCAACGCTGAATAGCTCATAATCTTGTTGGCTTTCAAGCCTTCCTCGATCATTGCCCCCATCTTTATCACCTCAGTGAATGACTTACCCACGGACGTCACCAGATGTCCGAAATAGGTTGGCTCCAGTGTCTGCAAGAAGTAATCCACCATCTCGTTCTCTCTCATAGGCGGATCTACCCTTGTTGCCTGTTCCCTCCAGCGGAAACCAAATTCTCTGAAACTTTCGGCGGGTTTCTTTTCTAACTTTAGCAATGATAAGCGGTCTGGGACTATTTCAAGATTGTACTGGAACTGGCCAATGAATGCTTGAGCCAAATCATCCCATGTAAACCATTTGCTGGGATCCTGCCTAGTGTACCACTCTAGTGCAGATCCCCCCAAACTCTGACCGAAGTAAGCTATCAGAATCTCGTCTCGTCCTCCGGCTCCTCGCATTTTACTGCAAAACCCTCGAAGATGGGCTACTGGATCACCATACCCCTCGTATAGGTCAAACTTGGGCATTTTGAACCCGGCTAGCAACTGGACATCTGGGAATGGACACAGATCCTTGTAAGCGACACTGACCTGGTTGCCCAAACCGTGCATATTCCTGAAGGACTGCTCTAGGCTTTTAACCTTTCTAATAACTTCCTCGTGTTTCGAACTTTGGAAGTGCTTTTCCGGTTCTGCCGGGTTATCCCAGTGAGGGGTGTGTGAATGCGGTTCGGGAGCCCTAAAGGTAGGCTCGGGAGGATAGTAAGAATTGTCATGGATTTGAACATGCGGCTCACCGGACGACTTTTGTAGAGTAGCAGGTGGGGGTGCCACAAAAACAGGGGTGACTGGAGGAGGATTTTGTTTGGCTGGTGGAACTTGGGTGGCATAAGGGTTTTCCCCTTGATAGTATGGATAGAGTGGGGCGCTTGTCGAAGGATCGAGGGGTGGATGTTCTGGAGCTGATGCGAGAGTAGGGAGGTTTGGTGAAGACTGTCCCCTAGCCCAGGCTAGGTGCATCTCTGTTATCTGCTGTTTCAACCGATCTACCTCTTCTTTCATGATCTGTATCTCTGATTTCTCTTCCTCGAGACTTTTACCGGAACTGGACATACTTGCTGGAATTGGCCCTTTAGATCTAGTACGGTAATGGTGGCTGGCCAGTATATTCTGTCAAACCAACTGCTAAACTTTTCTGGAATGCGACAAACTTGTTAGTTTACCGAGTTTAACGGATATGTTATAGCACGTTGGGATGCAATGCACCTAACCAAATGACCCTTTCTATATGTACTCATCACATGCGTCATTCCAGCCTCTTTTCTTCTCTTTTTTTCTTTCTCTTTTTTTTCTTTTTCCCTTTTTCAATTATCCTTGAAAACCTTATTGTTATTAACCTTCATGTTCTTTTCCTTTCTTTCTAGTGGTGGTCGAATCTTATGTGGATTGCCTACGTATCACGTCCCCGCGTGAATCAGACCGAGCGTCGTTCTGGCAAATTAATGCAAGAAATAAAGAGATGTTTATTTGATTTTTTTTTTTTGAAGAAAAATTATAAAAGCCGACTCCAACTACAAACTCTGGTGAAAAACTTTCACACCTTGTGCCCTAGACTTCTACTAGAACAAGAATATTTTTTAGCGCCAATTATGACTATTTCTACAAAATTAGCCATGTAATGACATACTTGACAAAGCGGCTATTTTTGCAAAAATTTATTTAAGAGACTACAAATTCAAAATTTTTCATCTTAGGGCCCATGGGGCATCGTTCAGCACCGACACAGGCCAACACAAGACTGAGAAAGTTTAAATGCCAAATGTGGCCATTTCAGCAAAACCATGTGTTTTTATTTTTATTTATTTATTTTGCAAAGTTGAGTGATGACTCAAACTTAATTTTGCGGATACGACCTTTCAATATTTCCACGAGGGAATATTTCAAGGTTGTGCCCAAGAATTATTTACAAAGACTCAAAGTGGCTATTCTTGCAAAAATAGCCTTCCGGCGTCCTTTTGGGGAACATTCGGCTTATTTTAAACAAGAATAGCATCACCCGATTTATTTATAACAAAATAAAAAATTTGACATTTTTTGGTTATTTTTGCAAAAGGGGTGTGAACCCGGACTTGATTTTGTTGCTATAGCCTTTCAACATTTCCACATGGAATATTTCAAGGCTATTATTCAAAAAGAAAAAAGAAGAGATTTCAAAGTGGCCATTTTTGCACAAACAACCTTCCGGCGTCCTTTCGGAACATTCGGCTATTTTCAAAAATGGCATCACTTTGATTTATTGACAAAATTAAACAAACATTTTTTTATTTTTTTTTTTGA
This sequence comes from Nicotiana noctiflora, assembly GCA_032618575.1. NCBI lineage: Eukaryota > Viridiplantae > Streptophyta > Magnoliopsida > Solanales > Solanaceae > Nicotiana > Nicotiana noctiflora. The sequence continues at coordinate 56,786 of JASVEL010007365.1, forward strand.
AAGGGGTGGTAACCCAAACTTTATTTTTCGGCTACGACCTTTCAACATTTCCGCGAGGGAATGTTTGAAGGTTGTGCCCAAAAATTCTTTACAATGATTCAAAGTGGCTATTTTTGCAAAAACAGCCTTCCGGCGTCCTTTCGGAACCTTCGACTATTTTCAAAAACGGCATCATTCTGATTTTATTGACAAAATTAAACACACACATTTTTTGAATTTTTTTTTGAAAGGGGTGGTATCCCAAACTTTATTTTGAGGCTACGACCTTTCATCATTTCCACATGGAATATTTCAAGGCTATTATTCAAAAAGAAAAAGAGAAGACTTCAAAGTGGCCATTTTTGCAAAAACAGCATTCCGGCGTCCTTCCGGAACATTCGGCTATTTTCAAAACAGCATTACTTTGATTTTATTGAAAACTTAAACTTCGACATTTTTTTTTTAATTTTTTGAAGGGGTGGTTGGACCCGAGGAGGGTTGCCTACGTATCCTACCTAATGGCGAGAATCAAACCTGCGTAGTTCGGTCAAATAAAAACAAACTACATATGTGAATGAAACAAACTATATATTATTATTTTTTTTTTTTCACACATTTTTTTTAAATTTTAAATTTAAATTTTTTTTTTCTCTTTTTTTTTTAAGTAAAAAAACAAACTATTTTGAAACTATATATTTTTTTTTATTTAATCACACATTTTTTTTTATTTTACAACAAACGTTTTTTTTCTTTTTAAGTAAAAAAACAAACTATTTTGAAACTATATTTTTTTCCCATTTTCCTCAATATAAAAAAAAACGGTTAGCCTGCAAGTCTGAAGCAAATAAATGCGTAAAACAAACAGGATGCAACGGGATGGTCTTTTCATTTCAGGTCATCTGTCCTAGACAGGACCCAACCCCTGTGTTGAGTCCCCAAAGTCAAATGCAACATGATGCAAATAAACGTTCCTACTAGGGATCCGGCATGAAGCTTTGTTATTCTAGGTTTAAAAACCTGGGTTTATTGTTCTAGACCTGGCTTACCCGAGCGGACAACTCGAGCCGAGGAGGAGGCAGCAACCCGGGAATACAGAAGCTTCACCGGTTTTGCAACTTATCCAAACCTCCTTCTAAAGTGTGAATTAGACACTATACAGAAAAGAAGTCACACGAAGTGCACCCTTCTTCATGATTTAGAAGACTCAGAGAGGAGATTGGTTTCGGCACAATTTATATGTACAATTCACAAAATATCAAAGCGGTAAAAGCAACATTTAGCACATTAAATACAAACATATAATAAAATCAGATAATAATAGGCCAAATACAACAATTATTCAAAGCTCGAATTCTTAAACCCTGAACCAGTGGTTCTGGGTTTTGACTTCCCTAGTGGAGTCACCGGAGCTGTCACACCTCCTTTTTCCGCAAACCCGCGTGGGCGCGAGATATAAAAAGAAGTTTTTCCAATTAAAGGACAACCAAAACGGGATTCATTTATTGAGAGATTCGGAGTCGCCACTTGGGAGATTTATGGTGTCCCAAGTCACCGGTTGAATCCCGAATTGAGGAAAGGTTTGACTCTATTTAATGGTCCGCGAACCAGAAATCCGGATAAGGAATTCTGTTAACCCGGGAGAAGGTGTTAAGCATTCCCGAATTCCGTGGTTCTAGCACGGTCGCTTAAACTATTATATTTGGCTAAAAAAATCTGATTTTTATACATGTTATAACTTATGTGCCTTTTATTAGTAACCCGCTTTTATTTTTGTTTTAATAAGAATTGGAACGTCGTGAAAATGCATCTCGAACCACGTCATACCAGTGCATCCGTGGTTGTCAACACATTTCGACTGCGTTGAGATTTGGATTTGGGTTACATCAATGTCCACCCATATTCAAGGAAAGTAAAATTATTAAATAACGCGCCTAAAGCAACTAACGCGTTGTTAACTTTGCAAGGGCCATCGAAATTAGCTAAATGGTACGCTTCGAATTCTATTGCAAGAAATCAGTAAAGAAATGAGGCTGAAGGGATCCTACTGTCTTCTATACTACTGCGGAACTTCAATATGAATTAGCTATGTATTTATATAAGAAAATTCAAACATTGGCCATGCACTCATCGTAACATTTAAAACTTCCTAAACATTGGTCAAGCTAAATAATTTAAGCATCAAACCTATCTTTCCAAACAACACTCATAATCAATGCCTAAAATTTATCTTTTTGATACAGATATTCAAACACAAATTTAGGTATTAAAAATAGCTCATTAGCAAGTTCAATCATTAGAATAAATAAATAAACAAAAAGTTAAAATGAAATTAGCTACATGATAAGTAAATATAAAATTTCAATAATAAACCAACCATAATATTATAAGCTTGCTTAACAGTGAAAGAAAATAAATAAGATAGGGATGGACCTTTAATTTGGCATAAATCAACCAAATCGGCACTTTAAGAGGCTAACCAAACTTGATGATTCCTGACCGGATCTTTCGACGGTGAACCCAGACGAAACCGTCTACTCGAGATCTCAATGGCAACAACGAACTCGGGACCTCTCACACGGGAACTCGCCGGCGACTTTGCTATGGATTATACCATTTTTAGCGTGATGAAAGGGCTGTTTTGGAGCTGATTTCTTAAGCAGTTTTTAAGCAGTTTTTGTTAGCTTCGTTTGGAAAAAACTTAAATTGTGTTTTGGCTCAATTTCGTGACTTTTCTTCAGCTCATTTTGGCTCATCATCCAACCAAGGAAATGGCTGCTTTCGTGTGTGTATATGGGTTTATCAGCTAGCCTATTGCTGGCTTGGTGAGAAAGCAAAATCCGACGAGTCTGATGGTAACCGCTGGAAGTAGCTGGGTGTTCTTGTGTGTGTGTGTGTGTTTTGTTTTGGATTAGAAGGAAGCCATGGAGTTTTTGCTCTTCTTTCTGAAGAAGAAGATGGATTTCCCAATGTATTGTTTTTCCTTCTTTTTTTTTCAGAAACCCCTATCTTTTCTTTTTGAAAAATGAAGAAGAACAATGAATAGTGCTCCCCTTTCACTGTTTTTCAATCCTCCTCTTAAGAATGCTGAAGGTCCCCCCTTTGTATTGTTTTTTTCTCTTCAAAAATGACCAAGAAAGCACCCCCTCTCCACTTGCCGTGTCCCCCCTCCTTTTTGCTTTTTGTTTTTTTAAATTTAGTCCCATGTTATTTTTGTCTTTTTCTTTTGTTTTTACTTTCTTTTTGTCATTTTCTAATTATTCCCATCCCCCATTATCTATTGTCCCCATAGTGTGTGCATGTGTGTATGGGTAGTTTTGTCCGTGTTCCCCGTGTGGTGGACTCGGATTATTACGGGCTAGGTTCGAAAATTATAAAACCAGGTAGTTTGAACCCGAATATTATTCTTTGCCCGGAACCGAGAATGAGAACACAACGTTATTAATTAATCCCACGTGAGCAAAATAACTATAAGACTAATAATTAAAACAAAAATTACTTTTTTATATTTTTTCAAAATTAAAGTAACTACAAAATGTTAATGAAACTATTTTTTATTATTTTCGTTTTTATAAGAAGATAAAAATATAAAATACTATTTTTGTATTTTTCAAGTTTAAAAATGACTACGAAACATTAATAAAACTATATTTTTGTTATTTTTTATTTTAAGGTAAAAATAAAGTAAAAGAGTCAAAATTAGCTAAGATAGCTATATTAGGCCTAAACTAAATATTTTACGCTAAAAATATAAAAAATCTCGGGTAGGGGAAAAATCACGCATCTACATTCCCAACTGGGATTGTACCCAATATCTTTACAGCTCCACCATCCTTTACAATAACTCAACCATCACTGCCAAAACACGTTTTTGACCCTTCAGTCTTCACATTTCAGAATCCAGTTTTTCAGGCTGACCCTCCTCACTATCCTCAATATACTTACTCCCAGCCACCATATGAGCCTACTTTAGGGCAGGAAAAAACCCCTAAAGCCCCAGAACAGGAAGAAATGACAAAGAGGATGAGGAGTTTGGAACAGAGACTCAAGAATATGCAAGGTTTAAGCGGGAAGAAAAGTGTTTCTTACAATGATCTATGCGTGTTCCCACACGTGCATCTGCCTACGGGGTTTAAGACGCCAAAGTTCAAAAAGTATGATGGACATGGCGACCCTATTGCTCACTTAAAAAGGTATTGTAATCAATTGCACGAGGCTGGTGGAAAAGAAGAGTTATTAATGGCTTACTTTGGAAAAAGCTTGGTGGGGATAGTATTAGAGTGGTACATGGATCAGGGCATATCTCAATGGCATATCTAGATGACCTTGCTAGAGATTTTGTTCAACGGTTTCAATACAATATAGACATTGCGCTAGATAGGAACTCCTTAGCGAATCTCAAGAAAAAGCCCTCAGAGAGCTTCCGCGTATATGCAATCAAGTGGTGCAAGCAGGCGTCAAGGGTAGAGCCTCCAATGAACAAGGTGGATATGGTGACTATTTTTTCTACAGGCCCAAAAAGTATATTATATTCAAAACATGATTTCTGCCATGGGTAAGCCTTTCGCATAGGCCATAAAAATCGGAGAAATGGCGGAGAATGGTTTAAATACAGGAAGAATCCTAAGCCAATCGGCCATAATAGCAACCTCCCAAGCTATCAAAGGGGGGTCTAGAGGAATGGCCAAGGGCATAAAAAAAGAAGAAACATTGATGGCAACATTGAGAGGAAGAAGGTAGAGGGCGCCTAGACCGATGTTTTCAGAAAGAGCTCCTCACTAATATTACTCTCACACAAATATGACGTATGCTCCTCCACCCTATGCGGCTATGAATGCTCAACCCTTCGGCCGACTACAACCACAAACTAACCGAAATCCTCTTTCATTCCACAAAAATGAGCCTCCTTACCAAAACCAGTATAATCCCCGACCACCACAAAATAACTTCCGCCCTCAAGAGCCACCTAGACCATAAACTTTTACGCTAATCGGTGACCTACTCCACCTTGTTCCATAAGCTTTTCTAGATGAATTTGCTGTAACCCATAGCCCAAATGGGCAAAACCTAGAATTACCATCATATCAGCGGGGTGTCAGGTGTGCATACCATTCAAGAGCGGAAGGGCATAACACTGACAACTGCTGGACATTGAAAAAGGTTGTGGAAGATTTGATCGAACAAGGGAAAATAGTGTTGAGGGATGAAGAAATCCCGAATGTTACCAATAAGCCTTTGCCCGCTCACAACAACGGGCCAGTAATCGGTATGATCTATGAAGACCGAGAATTTGATATGGCCATAAAAGCCATAATTGCTATTGCCGATGCCGAAAAGAAGCCTAGGGCATCCCCGAAGTAGGCAAAAAGGGAAAAGAAGAATAAAGCTATCAAAATCGAGCCTGAAAGGAAAATTGAGGCAAAAGTAGAGCCAGTGCCTCCTAAACACGGCGTTCTTTATGTTTCACGGGGTTGCCAAGAGAAACCACTAGTCATGAGCACTCCGAAAAAGTATGAAGTAAATAAAGGGACACAAATGTACATTCCAAATAGGCCTATGTGGTGCAGGGGACAATCAAACTGCCTTGGCTGAGTGAGCTAGTGGTTATACACCATAGAAGCCAATGACCAACCCCTCTGTAGTGACGTGGAACTACCAACAAACTGTGGTTACATATAAAGGCAAGGAACTTATGGGAGAACTCCTAGGAACCACCCCTGTTGAAATTTTTTCAAATGTACATGAAGTCAACAGCGCTATAAGGAAACGCATTCCATCTAAGAAGTCGGTAAGCGCCGAAGAAGCAGAGGCCTTCTTTCAGAAGATGAAAATGCCTAAATATGAAATGATAGAGCAATTAAGAGGGTGTCCTAAGCAAGTGTCACTACTATAATTGGTGATCGAATCCGCCGAATATTAGAGGATCCTCATGAAAACCCTGAACGAGGCATATATGCCCAGTGAAACATCCGTCGAACAACTTGAAAAAATGTCAGAAAGATTTTTTGCCGTCAATCAACTCTCTTTCAGCAAGAATGATTTGCCTCTAGAGGGAGCTACTCACAATAAAGCCTTACACCTAACTGTCAAATATGAGGGTTACTACGTTAAGCGAGTTATGGTAGATGGGGGCTCCGGGGTTAACATCTGCCCACTTTGCACATTGGAAAGAATGGAAATCGGTACAGGGAGGATTCGTCCCAACAATGTCTGCATGAGTGCTTTTGATCACATCAAGAGGGACACCATCGGCATAACTCATCTAATATTGACCATAGGCCCGATGGATTTCGAGGTTACTTTCCAAGTGTTAGATATGGGTACGTCAGACAATTTTCTTCTTGGAAGGCCTTGGATTCACGCTGCATAAGTTGTGCCCTCTATCCTCCACCAGATGGTAAAGTTTGAATATGAGGATCAGGAGATTGTGGTCCATGGGGAAGATGAGCAGTCTATTAATCGTGACCCGTCTATCCTATGATTAGAGGCAAGAGAAGGAAGTGAGCACATCGTCTATCAAGCATTTGAAGTTGTGGTAGCTGACCAATACGAGGAAGAAAGTTCGTGCCCCCATCCTTTCCTGTATAATTCTTCAATCATGGTGGCCAAAGAAATGATTAGACATGGCTTAAAGCCAGGAAAAGGGTTGGGAAAAACATTGCAAGGAATAGTCGAGCCGGTAACTCTACCCACTGCAGAAAAGTATTTCGGGATAGGCTTCCACCCTACCACAGTGGATGAAATATGGGCTGAGGAAAGGAAGAAATAAGGGTGGGTTCTTCCACAGCCAGTGCCACATCTGTATGAGACCTTTATCAAGCCTAAGTATAGTGAAGAAGAGGATGATGATGTATTCACAGCCGAGGAAATAGAAGATATCTGTAGAGCCATCAGGAAAGTGCTCTTTGAAACCCACATGGTCGATCCGGGGGAAGGGACTACATGGGACCAAATGTTGAGCTCCAAAATTGGAAGGCTACACCATTCCCAATCAGGCAGGAGTCCCAGTATATTAGCCATGTCACCTTTTTTGTATCTCGGGTTATTTCAGGCTGTAACTTGGATGTTTCTTTTAGTTTCTTGTCTTTTGAATTCATGAATGTAAACCCTGTTATCTTCCCAAATTCCAAGAAATGAAATCAATATTTCATCGTCCATTTTCCCTTTATTCTTTTAGATTTCTTATTATTTTCCATTTTTTATTTTTCTTTTCAGTTATAATAATGCAGCTTTAAATAAAATGACGTGCTTGCAGACTTCATGCCCAGACTCAAACACGCTGTCTAACTGTGAAATAATGAATCAATAACCAAAATATGATGAAGAAGAGGCTTCTAGGGAAATAAATCGAGAATTGTTATAGTTTTAGAACAAACCTAAGCCAAATCTGAATGACACAGAACCGGTTAATTTGGGAACCGCCAAAGAAATAAGAGAAACCAAAATAAGCATTCACATAGATGAGAAAACTCGAGATGCAATAATACAACTCTTTTTTGAGTTTAAAGATGTATTTTCTTGGTCATATGACGACATGCCAGGATTGAGTGTGGATCTAGTGGTGCATAAATTGCCTATTTACCCCGACTGTTCACAAGTGCAGCAAAAGCAAATAAAGTTTAAAACCGATATACGTGATAAGATCAAGGAAGAAATCACAAAATAGCTGAAAGCAGGGGTAATTCGGGTGGTCTAGAATACTACATGGCTAGCCAATGTGGTTCATGTGCAAAAGAAAGACGGAAAGACCCGGGTGTGTGTATTACCTAGATTTGAATAGGGTAAGTCCTAAAGACAATTTCCCTTTGCCTAACATCCACATCCTTGTTGATAACTACGCCAAACATGAAATATAGTATTGTTATGCAGGATATCACCAGATGTTAATGGTTGAAGAAGATGTTGAAAAGCTAGCTTTCACTACAACCTGGGGTACCTACTGTTACTGGGTTATGCCATTAGGGTTCAAGAATGTTAGGGAAATATACATGAGGGCTATGACCACCATTTTCCATGACATGACACATTAAGAGATAGAGGTGTACGTGGATGACATAATTATCAAGTCCCAGACTTAGAAGGATCATGTGTGAGACCTGAGAAAATTCTTTGAAAGGCTGCGCAAGTATGATTTGAAGCTGAATCTGGCCAAATGTGCCTTCGGAGTCTCATCGGGCAAGCTCCTAGGTTTCATAGTCAGCTGGAGAGATATCGAGTTAGATCCAACAAAAATAAAAGCTATTGGAGATCTACCTCCTCCAAGAACTAAAAAAGGACGTGATGATCTTATTGGGTAGGTTAAACTATATCACTCATTTCATTGCTCAACTGACTACCACATGTGAGCCCATATTCAAACTGTTGAAGAAATATGCAATAATCAAATAGACAGCTGAGTGTCAAGAGGCCTTTGACAAGATCAAGGAATATCTTTCAAATCCACCAATATTGGTCTCGCCTAAGTCAGGACGACATCTCTTCTTGTATCTGACGGTGTTGGAAAACTCTTTTGGTTGCGTTCTGGAGAAACACGATGTAACCGGCAAGAAAGAGCAGGCAATTTACTATCTTAGTAAGAATTTCACCAGCTGTGAGGCCAAGTATACTTTGTTGGAGAGAACATGTTGTGCTATGACATGGGTCACTCAGAAGTTGAGGCACTATCTGCAAGCCCACACTACCTATCTCATAACCAAGTTGGATCCTTTAAAATACATATCCCAGAAGTCGATGCCCACTGGAAGACTGGCAAAATGGCAAATCCTACTCACTGAATTTGACATAGTCTCTGTATCTCACATGGCAATGAAAGCCTAGGCGTTGGCATTTAATTTAGCAGAAAACCCGGTTGACAAGGAATACCAACCATTGAGCACATACTTCCCAAATGAAGAAGTTAATTCAGTAGAATCCATCTCTGAAGACACTCGTGCTTGGAAAATGTTCTTTGATGGAGCGGTAAACGCAAAAGGTGTAGGCATTGGGGAAATTTTGATATCACCAAATGGTCAACACTATCCAGCCATAGCTAGACTTTGATTCTTCGGCATAAACAATACAGCTGAATATGAAGCTTGCATCATGGACACGAATATGGCCATTGACCAAGAGGTCAAAGATTTATTGATCATGGGAGATTCTGACTTGATTATCCGGCAAGCACAGGGAGAGTGGGAGACTCGAGATGTAAAGCTCATTCCATATCGGCGACATCTGGATGATCTCACCAAATGCTTCAAGTCAATAGAGTTCAAATACATCTCTTGATGTCACAATGAGCTAGTTGATGCACTCGCCACTTTAGCTTCAATACTGCCTTACCCAGGCAATGCCCATATTGATCCCCTAGAAATCCAAATCAAATAAAGGCATGGTTATTGTAATTTGGTCGAGTTGGAACCTAGCATCCAGCCATAGTATCATGATATCAAGAGGTTTCTGAAAACATAAGAGTACCTTGAGCAAGCCACGAGAGATCAGAAAAGAAGCATTAGAAGACATGCGAGTAGTTTCTTCTTAAGCGGTGATGTTTTGAATAAAAGGACCCCAAACCTCAACTTGTTAAGATGTGTTGATGTCGAGGAAGCCAGAATAATTATGCAGAAAGTGCACGCAGGGGTGTGGAGATCTCATATAAACGGTTACGTTCTGGCAAAGAAAATCATGCGGGTGGGATATTATTGGATAACCACGGAAAAGGACTGCTTCAGTTTTGTTCGGAAATGCCATCAATGTCAAGTGCACGGTGATTTGATTCATGCACCTTCGACATAGCTTCATCCGATGTCAGAACCTTGGCCGTTTGTTGTCTGGGGTATGGATGGCATTGGGCCGATCGAGCTGAAAGTTTCTAATAGGCATAGATTCATATTGGTTGCGACCGATTAATTTACAAAATGGACTGAGGCCATCACTCTCAAGTCGGTCACCAAGAAAGTTGTGGTAGACTTTGTGCATTCCAATCGCATTTGTTGTTTTGGTATCCTTGCCACTATCATCACCGATAATACTGCAAACTTGAACAGTCGTCTGATGGAAGAAGTATGTGAACAATTCAAGATAACACAAAGAAACTCTACTACTTATCGGCCAAAAGCGAATGGGGTCATTGAAGTAGCAAATAAGAACATCAAGATGATTTTGAGAAAAATGATTCAAAGCTCTAGGCTGTGGCATGAAAAATTGCCTTTTGCATTACTCGAGTACCGTACAACAGTGCGTACATCAATCGGAGCAACCCCATACTTGTTGGTCTATGGAACAGAAGCAGTCATACCCACAGAAGTAGAAATCCTTCGCTTCGCATAATCGTTTATGAAAACATTGAGGATAGTGAGTGGGTTAAAACCCGGCTGGAGCAGTTGTCCTTAATCAACAAAAAACGAATGGCCGCAGTTTGCCACGGGCAGTTGTACCAACAAAGAATGGCCCGCGCCTATAACAAGAACGTGTGTCCCAGGAATTTTTAAGTGGGACAGCTCGTGCTCAGATGCATTCTCCCTCATCACCAGGAAGCAAAAGGAAAGTTTGCTCCTAATTGAAAAGGTCCATACATAATCCGAAAGATATTGCTAAAAGGAGCACTGTATCTGGGAGACATCAAATAAAATGATCTGGAAACAGCAGTCAACGCAGATGTAGTTAAAAGGTATTACGTCTAGGCCTCCTGGTTTGATAGATTTTGTGTAATTGAGATGATGAAGGTTTTCCTTCCTGCTACCCCAAACACTAACAATCCTTCGTTAAACCCTTTGAGCCAGTTTTGTTTCTTTGGCTACCCTCTTTGGAACCCGAAAGTAAAAAACGAAAAAGAAAAAGAAAATAAAGAAGGAAAAAAAAAGAAAAAAAACAACAACAAAACAAAAACAAAAATTATTTTCCTAAACTACGTTTGACTTGATCCCGAAAGGTTATGTAGGTAGCCTCTCCCTGAGGTTCAGTCACACCAAAATAAAATCCCAATTTCCCCAAGAATTGAAATTGGAGTAGGTAATATTATGGTTCGGCTCTGAATTCGCCGAAATGGTTCCAAAGTTGTACTTTCGCCCAAAATCCGTTTTACCCAAAGACCTTGTTCTAGTCCTTCCGATCAATTGGCAAAAGCATAGAAGTGAAGAACATCATTGTTGGAATCTGATACAATTCAAATTGAGAGAAAAAAAATGAGAGAGTCTTATTGGTGAAAACCTTCGGGCATGATAGGGTGATGGTGAGTATAGAAAATGAAATGAGAGAGTCCACTTAGTGAAAACTCGCAAAAAGCACTATCGGGCGATGGTAAGAAGAGAAATGAGAGAGGTCGATTGGCCAAAACCTGCAAAAGGCGTTGTGATGACCCGATCCATCTTCACGTGATTTACCACCCCATTTTCCCTATTATTGTGTTTCGTTATGTTTCAATATTAGTATTAGAGTTAATCGGGTGTAATTGAGTTGGTTTTAGTTGGAAATGAGGCACTTAGCCTCTTAGAAGAAAGCTTATTTTAGAAAAGTCAAACGAAAGTTAACATTGTGGTTAGAGGGCTCGAATGTGAATTCTGGTGGTTCAGTTAGCTTCAGGGAATGATTTGTGACTTAGAAGTGCGATCGGAATTGAATTTGGAGGTCCAGAATAGCATTAGTCTTGAATTGGCGAAGTTGGAATTTTGCTGAATTTCGGTTGATAGGTGGGATTTTGATCCGAGGGTTGAGTGGAAGTCTGAGAGGTGCAGTAGCTTTGTTAGGTGATTTTGGATATGTCTGCAAATTTTCAGGTCATTCGGACGTTGTTTGGTCATGTTTTTGATTGAATGCGCATTGCGAAAGTTTTGATGAAAACTATGCTTGAATCCGATGTGATCTAATGGTTTTAGCATTGTTTTATGTATTGTGAGGATTTGAACAAGTTTGAATAAGGTTTTAGGATGTGTTGATGCTTTTGGTTGATGTCTCGGGGGCCTTGTGTGATTTCAGATGGTTAAACGAGAGTTTGAAGTATTTGTTGCAGTCTCATTTTCCATTCTTATGATATTTCGTGTCTGCAAAAAAGGAGCTGCTTAAGCGGTTTTGCAAATATGGTAGGGGAGATCGCAGAAGCGATCAGAAGTGGACCAAAGGTTTTCCGCATAAGCGGACTGGTGAGCGCTTTAACGGGGCCACGTAAGCGGATAATAGACCGCAGAAGCGGTCGAGGGAAATCCGCATAAGCGGTGCTTGGATCGCATAAGTGGTCCCAGGAGTTTTAAGTTAGACCATGTAAGCGGTCAGTTTGTCGCATAAGTGAGACCGCAGGTGTAGTCACTAGACCACAGAAGTGGAAAAATATCTGGTGTTATAGTGAACAATATTCACAAACTTGGAAAAGAAGCAAGCATTTTGGACTTCGAATAAAGTGGGGTTTTGGACGATTTTGAAGAGGAGTTGAAGGGGTTTCATCAGGTATGAATATTGGACTTAGATTATATTATTATGGTATAAAAACATGAATTAATCACGGAAGTTCATGGAAAAGGTAAAAATGAAGGTTAGGGCTTGAAACCTAAGAGTGTTTGAATTGATGATTTGAAGAGTCAAATGAACTCCATTCTTGTGTATTTTATATGTACAGACTCGTGGCAAGACGAGGATTTTGGAGATGTAAATTTTATAATTTTTTGAGAAGTGGGTCCGGGGCTCGGGTTTTACCAACTTCGTATTTTTGGGTGTTTTTCGAGTTCTTTCAATTGGATTATGTTACATTAGCTTATTATAACGTATTCCTTGTGGTTTTGATCAGATTCAACACGTGAGGAGGTTGATTCAAGAGGGAAAGGCTTAGTGGACTAATCTTGTGGCCGGTTTGAGGTGAGTAATAGATATAAATGATGACCTGAGGGTTTGAAACCCCGGTATATCACACTGTGATGGTATATTGAGGCGAGACACGTACTCTACGGTTAGTGCGGGGTTGATTGTGATTGGGGACTATGGTTTAGTCCGACCGAATGATGTATGTACTGTGTTATTGGCTAGAAATTAGCTGATAAACCTCCTACTTGGATGGTTATGGATATATTTGGGTTGTATGCCGATTATTTGGATCACGTAGGGATCATTATCACTGTTTCAATGATTTTTAGCATGTTTTCATGATATCAGTCCTCAGTTAAACACTGTCTCGAAATGGATAATAAATTACTAAGGCTTTAAACGCTAAATCTTTAACTTTTGATAATTGGAACTGAAAATGGTAAGTTTGACTGTGCCTGTGTGGCTTGCATGCAAATAACTGGATTGATTGTGGATTGGGCTACACGCCACAGCGAATGTTACAATGATATTGCGCTTTGGCTGTAGGAGCCCCTCCAGAGTCTGAACCCCCACAGTGAGCGCGGGTACCCAAATGGATCGGGTTGTGCCCCGGAGCAGTCATGTACATTGCATTGCATTCATGCATCGATATCTATCTGCTCTCCCTGTCTCTACTTGTTGCGGTTCCACTGATAAATGTGTCGAAGTACTAATTATATCTTTACATTGTTGTATTTCGGGATTTCTTACAATCAGTCATTATACATGTCTATTACACTTGAGTTGGAAGTACTCACTTAACTCCCTGCACCATGTGTGCAAATTTAGGTGTCTCGGGAGCTTAGCTGATTTATTTGCTGCACCTCTCCTATCCCTTTTATCATTTTTTCTGCAGTTTTGAACATTTGTATTGTTGAAGTCTTATTACTCTATATTGGTAGAGTCTCTAGAGTCATGACCCCCAGGTCTTTGGGAATTTATTCAGTATTACCCTGACATTCAGTTTGGTTTCTATCTATTCATCAAAACTTTTAGCTTTATGATTGTTAAATGATATTCAATAAATTAGTTTTGAGCTTCATGCTCGGGTTAAGAGTGGGAATGGTTGGGCTTGCTTAGAAGTTGTGTTGGGTGCCCTCACGATCGGATTGAGGTTATGACAAGTTGGTATTAGAGACTAGGTTACTAGGCCTCATGAGTCATGAGCTAGTTAGTAGAGTCTCGTGGATCAGTATAGACACGTCTTTATTTATCGTCGAGAGGTTTTAGAACCTTTAAAAAGCACTTCATATTCTTGAACTCTTGTCATGCGGCTTTCTTTTTCTGAGAACTAAACTTCTGTATTTTATTCTCTCAAAGATGGCGAGAACACGTGCTACCGGACGTAGCAGACGACCACTATTGCCACCCGCTAGAGGTCGTAGACACGGCTGTGGTCACGGTAGAGGCAGAACAGCAGGGGCAGCACCATGTTACCCACCAGTTTCCCTCATTCAGGACAAGCCTCCAGCTGTAGATGCTCCAGCAGCACCCGTTCAGGCACCGGCAGTGTCTATCATGATTCCTGACCTTCAGGAGGCTTTATCTCAGATCTGATCTGTCTGCACTAGGCTGGCTCAGGCAGTTTCAGCATCAACTGCCGCAGCTACTTCTCAGACCGGGGGTGGCCATCAGACCCCCGCAGCTCATACACCGGAGCAGGTTGTGCAGGGATTACAGACACCAGAGCCATCCCTAGCTCAGCCGGTTACACCGGTTGCCCCAGTTGCACCAACTCCAGGGTATATAGTTCCAGTGATTCCAGACGACAAGAAACATCGACTAGAGAGGTTTGGTAGACTTCAACCTCCGACATTCAGCGGTACTGAGGGCAATGAAGCCTAGGGATTCTAGAAAAGTGTCAGCGGATGCTTCGCATTGCAGGGATCTTAGAGTCGAGTTGAGTGGCTTTTACTACCTTTCGGTTCTTAGGGAATGCATTTACATGGTGGGAGGAGTTTGAGAGGTGTAGGCCTGCAGGAGTAGCACCCCTTACTTGGCAGCAGTTCTCCACTCTCTTTTTAGAGAAGTATGTGTCACAGTCTTACAGAGAAGAGCTGCGCCAACAGTTTGAGTGGTTGATCCGGGGTGACATGATAGTGACCGGGTATGAGTTGAGGTTTACATAGTTGTCTAGGTATGCTACTTGGATGATCCCGACATATCAGGAGAGGATCAGGAGATTTGTCGATGGCCTCAACTACCTGATTCGCATTTTGATGACTAGGGAGAGGGTGGCAGCAGCTTTGTTTGAGGAGGTAGTTGATATGGCTTGCCAAATTGAGATAGATCATCGTCGGGAGAGTAAGGAGAGGAGGCTAAGAGGCCTCGAGGTTCAGGTAGCTACAGTGGTGCTTTGTCTAGGGTCCAGTTCCAGCAGGGTAGAGGTCGTTCTTTCGGGCCTCCTCAGACAGGTCGCCCAGAGTACAGTGGGGCTTCTTCAAGGCGAGGTCGCCAGGGATTTCAGCAAGGCCAGTCTTCACTTAGTGCCCTTCCAAATCAGAGTTCTACTCCTGCCTCTTCAGCCTAGGGTTCATCTACAGTGAGGGGTTCTCTTCAGTCCCCTTCTCCAGCATCGGGTAGTTGCTACGAGTGTGGTAAGTTCGGCCAAATGAGGATATAGTGTCCTCGGCTTCGTAGTGGTCGGTCTTAGTAGAGGGATCAACCCTCCTCTTCTACTCTATATACTTCAGCACCATCCTAGTCAGGTAGGGGTGGGGGTCATGCAGCTAGGGGTCGCCCTATGGGTATAGATCAATCTTGTGGTGGTCAGGCTCATTTCTATGCGCTTCCAGATAGGAGAGACGCTATTGCATCAGACGATGTTATCACATGCATTATCTTAGTTTGCCACAGGGATGCTTCTATTTTATTTGATCCCGGGTCTACATAAACCTATGTGTCTTTATATTTTGCCTATTATCTAGGTATGGCCAGTGGTTGTCATGCCTTGCCTGCGCATGTATCTACCTCGATGGGTGATACTATTATTGTGGATCATATATATCGATCTTGTATTGTTACCGTTGGGGGTTTGGAGACCCGAGTAGATTTGTTGTTATTAGGTATGGTAGACTTTGACGTGATTCTGGGTATGGATTGGCTATCTCCGTACCATGCTATTCTGGAATGTCATGCCAAGATAGTTACGTTGGCCATTTTGGGTGTCCCGAGGATTGAGTGGCGAGGTTCGACTGATTATGTTCCCAGCAGGGTGATCTCTTTCCTAAAAGCCCAGAAGATGGTTGGGAAAGGTTTTTTTATCGTACTTGTATTTCATGAGAGATGTTGGAGCTGAGATTCCTAGTCTTGATTCTGTGCCTGTTGTGAGGGATTTCCTTGATGTGTTTCAAGGAGACCTGCCGGGCATGCGGCCAGGCAAGGACATTGATTTTGGTATTGATTTGGTGTCGGCCACTCACCCTATCTCTGTTCCTCCCTATCATATGGCACCAACTGAGTTAAAGGAATTGAATGAGGAGCTTTAGGAACTCCTAGATAAGGGGTTCATTCACCCGAGTGTGTCACCGTGGGGTGCACCGGTCTTGTTTGTCGAGAAGAAAGATGGCACAATGAGGATGTGTATTGAATACATGCAGTTGAACAAGGTAACAGTGAAGAACAAGTATCCTTTACCGCATAATGATGATTTGTTTGATCAGTTCCAGGGAGCGAGGGTATTCTCGAAGACTTATCTTCGTTTAGGCTATCACCAGCTGAACATTAGGGATTCTGATATTATGAAGACAACTTTCACGCTGAGATATGGGCATTATGAGTTTCTAGTTATGTCTTTTGGGCTAACTAATGCCCAAGTCGTGTTCATGCATTTGATGAATAGTGTGTTTCGGCTGTATCTAGATTCATTTATGATTATGTTTATTGATGATATCCTGGTGTACTTGTATATCCAGGAGGAGCATGCTCAGCATTTGAGAGTAATATTACAGAGATTGAGGGAGGAGAACCTTTATGCAAAGTTCTCCAAGTGTGAATTCTGGCTTGGGTCTGTGGCTTTTCTGGGTCACGTGGTGTCTAGTGATGGTATTCAGGTTGACACAAAGACGATAGAGGCGGTGCTGATTTGGCCTAGACCATCATCAGCTATGAATATTCGGAGTTTCCTCGGTTTAGTATGGTACTATCACTAGTTTATCCAGGGATTTTCATCTATTTCTTCGTCCTTGACCAAGTTGACACAGAAGGGTGCACCATTTATATGGTCGGACGAGTGCGAGCAGAGCTTTCACAAGCTCATGACAGTTTTGACCACATTTTTAGTGTTAGTCTTGCCATCAGCTTCAGGTTCTTACACCGTCTATTGTGATGCTTCGAGAGTTAGGATTGGATGTGTGTTGATGCAGGAGGGTAGAGTTATTGCTTATGCTTCTCGTCAGTTGAAGCCTTATGAGAAGAACTGCCCAGTTCATGATTTGGAGTTAGCTTCCATAGTTCACGCTTTAAAGATTTGGAGGCACTACTTAGATGGAATATCCTGTGAGGTATATACTGATCATCACAGTCTTCAACACTTATTCAAATGGTATGATCGAAATTTGAGGCAGCGGAGGTGGCTTGAGTTTCTCAAGGATTATGACATTACCATTTTGTATCATCTAGGGAAGGCCAATGTAGTGGTCGATGCTTTGAGCCGAAAGGTAGTGAGTATGGGTAGTTTGGCGTATATTCCAGTTGGGGAGAAGCCCATTGTAGTTAATGTCCAGGATTTAGCCGATCAGATGGTGAGGTTAGATATTTTAGAGCCTAGCTGATTGTTGGCTTGTATGGTATCTCGGTCTTCCTTGTATGATCGCATTAGAGAGTGCTAGTATGATGATCCACATTTTTTCTTGTCCTTAAGGACAAAGTTTAGCATGATGATGCCTGGGATGTGACTTTTGATAGTGATGGTGTGTTGAGGATGTAGGGTCAGATTTGCGTGCCCAATATGGATAGGCTTCGGGAGTTGATACCGGAGGAGGCCCATAGCTCGCGGTATTCTATTCATCCAGGTGCTGCAAAGATGTATTAGGATTTGAGGCAGCATTACTGGTGGAGATGAATGAAGAAGGATATGGTGAGTCATGTAGCTCGATGCCTCAACTGTTAGCAGGTCAAGTATGGGCATTAGAGGCCCAGTGGTGTACTTCATATTCTCGAGTGGAAATGGGATAGGATTACTATAGACTTCGTGAGTGGTCTCCCTCAGACATTGAGGAAGTTTGATTCATTTTGGTGGTTGTGGATCGGCTAACCAAGTCCACACACTTCATTCCTGTATGCACTACTTATTCTTCGGAGCGGCTAGCAGAGATTTCATCCGGGAGATTGCACGGTTGCATGGGTCCCAGTTTCCATTATATCAGACATGGTTACTCAGTTTACTTTTCAGTTTTGGAGGACTTTTCGATGAGAGTTGGGTTCACATGTAGAGTTAAGCATAATGTTTCATCCTCAGACGGACGGGCAGTCCAAGCGTACCATTCAGATATTGAAGGACATGTTGCGTGCCGGTGTTATTGAATTTGGAAGTTCTTGGGCTGATTACTTGCCTCTTGCAGAGTTTTCTTACAACAACAACTATCAATCCAGCATCCAGATAGCGCCATATGAGGCCGTATATGGGAGACAATGTAGATCTCTGGTTGGTTGGTTTGAGCCAGGCGAGGCTAGGTTATTGGGAACAAAGTTGGTCCAGGATGCCTTAGATAAGGTAAAGGTGATTTAGGAAAGACTTCATACAGCTCAGTCGCATCAGAAGAGTTATGCAGATCGGAAGGTCCGAGATGTATCTTATTCGGTGCGCGAGAAGGTCTTGCTGAAGGTTTCGCCTATAAAGGGCGTCATGAGATTTGGAAAGAAAGGGAAATTGAGTCCGAGGTTCATTGGCCCTTTTGAGATACTCAGGAGGATTGGAGAGTTGGCCTATATGCTTGCTTTTCCACCTATCCTGTTGGGAGTTCATCCGGTATTTCATGTGTCTATGCTCCGGAAGTATGTTGGGGACCCATCTCATGTGTTAGACTTCAGTACAGTTCAGTTGGACGATGACTTGACTTATGATGTGGAGCTTGTAGCTATTTTTGGGTCAACAGGTTCGGAGATTAAGGTCTAAGGATATAGTTTTGGTGAAGGTGCAGTGGATAGGTTGGCCCGTGGAGGAGGCTACTTGGGAGACCGAGCGGGATATGCGGAGCAGATATCCTCACTTGTTTGAGACTCCAGGTATGTTTCTTGACTTACTCGAGGACGACTGTTTGTTTTTGTTGGGGAAGATGTGAAGACCCTGCCCGTTGTCACGTGAGTTACTGCCCTATTTTTCCCCATATTTTGTTACTTTATGTTTCAATATCCGTATTAGAGTTGATCGCGTGTAATTGAGTTGGTTTTAGTTGGAAATGAGGTACTTATCCCCTTAGAAGAAAGCTTGTTTTAAAGAAGTCAGCCAGAAGTTGACTATGTGGTTATAAGGCTCAGATGTGAATTCTGGTGTTTTGGCTAGCTTAGGGGGATGATTTTTGACTTATGAGTGCGATCGGAATTGATTTTGGAGGTCCGGAATAGCATTAGTCGTGAATTGGCGAAGTCTGAATTTTGGCGAATTCTGGTTGATAGGTGAGATTTTGATCCAAGGGTCGGAATGGAATTTCAAGAGTTTCAGTAGCTTCGTTAGGTGATTTTGGATATGTCTGCAAATTTTCAAGTCATTCGGACATTATTTGCTTGGGTTTTTGATTGAATGCGCATTGCTGAAGTTTTGATAAAACTAGGCTTTAATCCGATGTGATTTAATGGTTTTAGCATTGTTTGACGTATTGTGAGGATTGGAACAAGTTTGAATAAGGTTTTAGGACATGTTAGTGCTTTTTGTTGAGGTCCCGGGGGCCTCGAGGTCATTTCGGATGGTTAATCGAGAGTTTGAAGCATTTGTTGCAGTTTGATTTCTCATTCTTCTGATATTTCCACATCTGCGAAAAAGGAGTCGCTTAAGCGGTTCCGCAGATACGGTGGGGAGATCGCAGAAGCGATCAAGAGTGGCCCATGGTTTTTCCGTATAAGCAGATTGGTGAGCGCTTTAGCGGGGCCGCGTAAGCAGATAATAGACCGCAAAAGCGGTCTAGGGAAAACCGTATAAGCGGTGCTTGGATCGCATAAGTGGTCCCAGGAGTTATAAGTTAGACCGCGTAAGCGGTAAATTTGTGACATAAGCGGGACCGCAGGTGCGGTCAGTGGACCGCAGAAGTGGAAAAATGTCTGGTGTTATAGTAAACAGTCTTCACGAATTGGAAAAGAAGCAAACATTTTGGACTTCGACTAAAGTGGGTGTTTGGGCGATTTTGAAGGGGATTCGAATGGGTTTCATCAGGTATGAATATTTGGACTCGGATTATGTTATTATGGTGTAAAAACATGAATTAATCACGAAATTTCAAGGAATTAAAAGGGTAAAATGGAGGTTAGGACTTGAAACCTAAGAGAGTTTTTATAGATGATTTGAGGGGTCAAATGAACTCCGATATGTACAGACTCGTGGCGAGACGAGGATTCCATAGATGTGAATTTCATAATTTTTGGAGAAATGGGCCCATGGCTCGGGTTTTGCCAACTTCGTGTTGTGTTTTTCAAGTTCTTTCAATTGGATTATGTTCCATTAGCTTATTATAACGTATTCTTATGGTTTTGATCAGATTCAGTGGATGAGGAGGTTGATTCAAGATGGAAAGGCTTAGCGGACCAGTCTTGTGGCCGGTTTGATATGAGTAATAGATGTAGATGATGACCTGAGGGTTTGAAACCATGGTATATCATACTTTGATGCTATATTGAGGCGAGACACGTACTCTACGGTGAGCGCGAGGTCTATTGTGATTGGGGACTATGGTTTAGTCCGACCAAATAATGTTGGTACTGTGTTATTGGCTAGAAATTAGCTGGTAAACCTCCTACTTGGATGGTTATGGATATATTTGGGCTGTATGCCGATTATTTGGATCCCATAGGGATCATTATCACTGTTTCCATGATGTTTAGCATGTTTTCATCATATCAATCCTGAGTTAACCACTGTCTCAAAATGGCTAATAAATTTCTAAGGCTTTAAATGCTAAATCTATAACTTATGATAATGGGAACTGAAAATGGTAAGTTTTATTGTGCCTGTGTGGATTGCACGCATATAACTGGACTAATTGTGGATCTGGCTGCATGCCGTAGGAAATGTTACGATGATATTGCACTTGGGCTGTAGGAGCCCCTCCGGAGTCCGAACCCCCACAGTGAGTGCGGGTATCCAAATGGATTGGTCTACGCGCCGCAGCGGTCATGTGCTTTGCATTGCATTCATGCATCGATATCTATCTGTTCTATTTGTCTCTACTTGTTGTGGTTTTACTATTAAATGTGTAGAAGTACTGATTATAGCTTTGCATTGTTGTATTTTGGGATTTCTTACTATCAGTCATTATACATGTCTATTACCACTGAGTTGGAAGTACTCACTTTACACCCTACACCATGTGTGCAGATTCAGGTGTTTCGGGAGCTTAGCTGAGTTATTTGTTGCTTCAGAGCATTTCTGAAGTTGTCGAGGTAGCTGCCTAACGTCCACAGGACCCGACTCCTCCATTATCCCTTTTATCATTTTTCCACAGTTTTGAACATTTGTATTACTAAAGTTATATTACTCTTTATTAGTAGAGGCTCTAAACTCATGACCCCCAAGTCTTTGGGAATTTATTCGGTATTATTCGAACATTCAGTTTGGTTTCTATCTATTCATCAAAAATTTTAGCTTTATGATTGTTAAATTATATTTAATAAATTGGTTTTGAGCTTCATGCTCGGGTTGAGAGTCGGTCGGGCTTGCCTAGCAGTTGTGTTCGGTTCCCTCACGACCGGGATTGGGGTCGTGACAGGTGCTATCAGCCGAAAAGAAGACATCTCATAATTTAAAGTCCTGGCAAGGTCCCCCGGTTTGGAAATGCGGATGAATGGGTTCATAAGAAGTTAGAAAGCTTGTGTGGGTCGGGCGTCGAGTCCAAGAATCATGTCATGTTCATTTGCTTCTTTTCCCCCGAAAGGGACGCTTCTCTCTAAACTCACATGTTGGCCTTTTGCATACCTTTCTTTGAATCCATTTCGGTTTAACTATCATTCCATAACTATTACAAAGAAAAGGTGGCAAGACCGGTTTCACAGGGCTCCGCCTGGTCGGAGCCAAAGAAAATACCCAGCCTCACTGAGTGCGTTAGTCCAATCCCGATTGACCATGGTCGTTGATGCTTCGAAGCAAAGACATTGGAAAAGAAAGAAAATCAATGGAATGCCAGAGCCCACATAGGCAAGTCATAATGAAATTTCAAGAGTTGAACCCGGTGTTTGAAAAGAGATTCACCCTCAAGACCAACAAGCAGCAGATTACTCAACGGAAAAGGGGCTGGGATCAAGCAATTGGGATGATCAAGGCCACAAAACCAACCACCGTTTCAAATTAACAAATTTTTCTTTGTTGAAAAAAGGTTCCATTCAAATCAACCATGTAGGAAGCAGGTGCAGCCTAAAAAGAAATGAAAAGCGCAAGCGCTGAAACAGCTTTGCAGCAGGGAAGCGACCAAAAGGAAGTTTCCCAAAACACTGTCATGCGTGTTGCTAAATAAAAAGGAAAATGTAAAAAAATAAAAAGAAGGAGAATAAAAGAATAAGAAGAAAAGAAATGAAAATGAAAACCCAAAAGAAAAACAAATCATAGTAGCAAGGAGAGTTTTCTTTCCAAATCCCGGCATAACCCGAGGATCTCACTGATATAACTCAAGGAGCTTTTTCTTTCAAAATACCGACCAAAAACCAAGGATCTCCCTAGCATAACCCAAGGAGACTTTTCTTTCTGATTCCTCGCATAACCCGTGGACCTCCCTGGCATCATCTAATGAGCATTTTCTTTACAAATCCCGGCATAACCCGAGGATCTCCCTGGCATAACCCAAGGAGCCTTTTCTTTCCAAATCCCGGTCCAAAAACCGAGGAACTCCCTGGAATAATCCAAGGAGCTTTTTATTTCTGAATCTTGGCAAAAAAACCGAGGATCTCCCTGGCATAACCCAAGAAGCCTTTTCTTTCCAAATCCCGGTCAAAAACCGAAGATCTTCCTGGCATAACCCAAGGAGCGTTTTCTTTCCAAATACTGGCATAACCCGTTGACCTCTCTAGCATAACCCATGGAGAATTTTCTTTTCAAATCCCGGCATAACCCATGGATCACCCTAGCATAACCCAAGGAGCGTTTTCTTTCCAAATCCCGACATAACCCTAGGATCTCCCTAACATAACCCAAGGAGCTGTTTCTTCCCAAGTCCTGGCCTAACCCGAGACCCTTTTCTTTTTACGGCATAACTTGGTTAGCTTCTAGCATAACCTAGATTCATTCACAGAGATACACAATCCTGATTTAATTGCTTAGATATGTGTCACAACTAACTCACGAAACTTTCCTAGTGTAAACTGTAAACTGGTGCAGAAAATTTTGTTCATTTGTTTGTTTGGTATCTTAAGCATGTCAACCTCAAGACACAAGGTGTGAGATGACCAATAAAAAAATCTCAATCCAAAATCAAGAAAAGAAGAAAAGAATGAAAGAAATGAACTCAAATGTAAAGCTGGTAGAGGCGCGGATGGTTCAAAATTTTATTAAAGTCACCGGCTCCGTTGATCCTATTCTGACCCAATGTTGTATGAAGAAGTAAACACCTACAACTTACAAGCATCAAGATTCAGATAGAAGTCCACAGAAAAATCAGCTAAGACTCAAGATCAAGCTTCAAAAGAATTATAGATATGAATCTTGTAACTCATAGTTGATAGGCATATCTAGCTTAGCTTTGATTTTCCTTTTTGGTGTAATCAGGAGGTCAGCAAGAAGTAGCAACACCACTAGCAGTGAAATTCACAGCTCCTGGTTGTCCCAGCTACCAAACCTTTCGGAACTACACTGACCTGATTCCTTTATAGCCAAGTATATGTAGGTAACCTCGGAGCAGGGATCGGTTAGACTGCTTTCAAAATATTTCTCAAGGAGTGATGAGCGGGCAAAAATCCTTTATGGTGCTTATCTATCTTTTCCTGAAAACCCGTCGTGTCTTCGATCAAAGAGGGGCATGTGTGAGCACGTGATTTTTGCCATGCTTAAATTACTCCTATAGAATTCATTAGAATTAGAATTTTTCTTCTAATATTTAAATTTTTAGGAATTAATTACATGATTTTGATGTTTTATTTGCATTTTTGTGTGTATTTTTAGGTGTCATAAAAAATAGAAAATAGCATACTTTCATTTAGGACTCAATTTTATATTTTTTGTTTTATTGGTCAATTAATATAACAAAAATATAAGAAAATAACAAAAATACTCAATTCACATTTTTTGTTTAATTTTCTTCTAAATTAGGATTTAGTTAGTTTTAGGAAAATTAATCAGTTTAATTTTAGTTTGATTCAGGTTTTTGTTAGTGTTAATTTTGCTTTTAACAAAAAATATCTCTAAAAAATAAAATGAAAATGAATTGATTATTAATAAAAGAAAAGGAATTAAAAGAATTAAATGGGGGGGGGGTGTCATTGGGCCAAGGTTCAAATAATAACACCAACCCAGACCAAAACCTGTCTCACACTAGTCCATGCCCAAAATTACCTGATCGGATCCAGTCTATTAAGCAACCGAACGACATCGTTTCATGGCCCTTGAATCATGACCGTTGGATCTTATCAATCCAACGGTGCGAAACTAATGATGATTAGAATATATAAGTGTCGGATTCCCCCCCCCTACCCCCTCTCATCGTCATCTCTAAAACGCCTGACACAGGCCACCTAGCACCACATTCCCTCCATCGTCCGCCGCCGGCCAGAAATCGTCTCCGCTGGAGGCCGGTCTCTATAAGCCTTGAAAATTACACCACTTCTTCACCTTACCCCCTCATCACGAATCTAGCCCCATTTTTCCAGGAATCCCCTTCAAACACTTCAAATAATCCAAACAGTGGTGGCTGCCTTCAACGTGTCCGGCGACGCCACCTCCAAATCTCCCCAAAATCACACCATAGCCTTCTCTCCTCTCCCCCATTCCAAATATAAACCCTCTTTTCCTCAAATCCCGGTCAAATGTCTCGAATTTTAAATCAAAGAAAGGCGAACCATCTCTGACTTACCCAAATGACCCCAAATTCACACCCCTTGACCACCACAACCTATTTATCCCAAACTACAACCCCTTGCCTTCGAATATTCCTCAAACGCCTCGATTTTCAGATCGAAGATTGGGCAGAAACCCTAATTTGGCAAATTGGGATTTAATGAATTTTGTGCTATAACAGACCCTAATTATGTGTTTTCTCATGAAAACATATAATTAAGGACGATTATGGTCCAAATAAATCCAAAAAAGTCACCAAATTCAAAAAATGAAGGCCAAATCAGTAAGTTTTTCCTCCTTATTTGGTTATTTCTTTTTTATTGTTTATTTTGTTTTTGTGATTTTTGATTTTTGTTTTGATTTTTTTGTGATGTTTGGTTTGATTCCATGTTTGGATCAATTAGTATAGGCTTTGATTTTCACTTCCCATTGATTAGTTTAGTTAAATAACTCAGTAGTATATCTCATGTTCATTGATTCTGGTTTAAGCTTTGATTTCTCGCTTCATGTTTACATTAATCCTATGCAGCTTCATTTGTTTTAATTTTCGTTTGATTAGTACTAAAATTAATTCAAGTTGTTCAAGTCTAATTCTAATTAGTTTTCATTCTTGATACTTGAAATATGATAATTAGACTCTTAGTTTAATTTTAGGTTTTTGTTAGTATAATTGATTTTCTTTTAATGATCCCGCATTTGTTGGTTAATTGTGGTCAATTTTGACCATTAATTGAATGTTTAATGGGTGAAATCTGAAATAAAAAAGGAGAAAATAGTGGAAAGCTTCCAGAATATTCTACCCTACTCCTTGCCTATAAAAGACACCCCTAATGTTTTCTTTAACAAGTTTAGAAGTCTGAAAAAATCTGCAAGTTCTTACCAGCCTCAAATTCCCACCAAAAATCATTTTCTTCAAGTTTTAACTTCAAATTTGAATCTCAACTTAAAGAGGTTCAGATCTGAAGTGATATAGCAGTAGAAACCCCATTTTAGATCTAAATTATGCAGAAAAAAATCAAAAACAAAAACAAAACAAACTTACAAAAGTTCCCAAAAATATTGTTCTATTATAATCTCTAGGCTAATTTGGATATTTAAGTAGTTCATTTATATTATTTACATCAGTATTTAGTTGCAGAAATTATCTCAACATTCTTGCGTTCAATTTCCAGTTGACTTGGGTGCATTTAAGCTATTGTGCTTGGTTTCATAATTGCAAAGGATCATGCGCCATTTGATAGCACTTTTAGCATTATAACATCATTCCGAGTCTGTGATTTTTACTGCTGAATTGTTGCAACTTTGTTGACAGTCCATTGACCTTTGTTTTACCCCAATTTCCAGGTACATACTCGAGTTTTGATATGTTGTTAGCTTGGATTGACAAATGGAATAAAATGCTCCCTCATTTGCTCTAAAGTGTGTTGGTTTTTGAATGCTATGTATTTTTAGCTAGATAAATAGTGGTTGATGTAGACTTAGTTACTTTATACTCATTTTATTATGGGACTGTTTGTATATAATTTGGATTGCGGTCTACATTAATCATTATTGTTAAACGTTAGTATAAGTTAAGGTCAAGTATTCATGCGGAGTTAATAATTGAGGGTGTCCAAGCAGTTTACTATGTTCCTAGTTTTAAGAGGCATCTCATCTACTATTGTAATTAAATAAAGGTGGACATATAGGAGTGCTGGAATTGGATATACGGATTAGGTGCATATAAAAGGGACTAGACATCAAACTGGAATAAGTCATAATTCGAGTTCCCTACTGCTTATTCAATAGTATTGGTCTTAACATGTACAATTTTAGTAGAATCATCATTAAACTAGTTATGATTTTAACTTTATGTTTCAGCATGTTCAGCGGATTCAAGCATTTTCAGAAAGTAGTCATAGTGTTTGCATAAAATTTTCTCTTTTAAAATTTATAAGGTTGAAAGTTTCTAAGTTGAACACAAGTCGAAATGGGCCACTAAGAGGCCCAAACTTGGTTAATGCTGAAGATCGGCCCCATGTATGATTAGGCCTCGGGGCCAATTCCATAAAGCCCAATACATGTCCCTTTGCAAACTGTTGTGGCCATAGACCTGGGCAAATTTCTCAAGGCCCAAAAAAAATTTCTAGAAGCCCAAGGCTCTTTTTCAAATTACCTTAGGAATAGAGGGAATTAATTCACAAATATAAAATTGAATTTAGAATTAGGTAGAGGGTTCAAGCTAAAATGATCTTCCCTTTTATTTGAATGCAGACTTGAATTTGATGCCCGAATTTATAAATATAAATTAATTGGCCTTTAGAGATAAATAATAAATAGAAAATCTTAGTTTGCTTTAGGTTGGCCTTCAAATAATAAAATGGGACGTGCCTCGCCAAACAAAATATACAATTGCGGGGTCCTCATTAATTACTTGATTAAAAATACTTAACATTTGGAGCGTGTTGTTAAGCGAATTTCACGGCCCTTCGCAAAGTTAAAAGACGTTAGTCACTTTAAGCTCGTTTTTAATAATCTTACCTTCCTAATACGAGTGTGTATTTCATGCGACCAAATTCAAATCCAAAAATATTGAATAAGAATGTGTCAAGGTTCCGGGTACATTTCATGAGACGTGATTTGAAAACACGTTTTAAACGACGTTCACTTTCTTAAAAAATAATTAAAAAGCGGTGAATAATCTTAAAATTGCACTATAGGTTGGAGCATGTAAAAATTAGATTTTTAGCCATTTATAATAATTTAAGCGACCGTGCTAGAATCACGGGATCCAGGGTTGCCTAACATATCCCCTCGGGTCAACAGAATTTCTGGTTCGCAGAATCCAATTGGGAAGTCGACAATTTTTTTCGATTTGGAATTTAAATTAAACCGGTGAGTTGGGACACCAAAATGCTATCCTATCCCAAGTGGCGACTCAAAAAATAAATAGATAATCTCATTTTGAATAATGTGACTTTAAATGGAAAAACTCCCTTATACATTTATTCCTCGGTGTAGGTGTGTAAAAAGGAGGTGTGACGACATCTTCCATACACGTACTTAAATGGAAGAAATATTTCTTCTTTTTGAATATTGTATGTGTCGTACATGAATCAACTGAATAAATATTTTTACAATTATACATTGATCTAAGTTTGCTTTGTGAGGTATCCACATTTGCTTAGTCTTCTCAAAGAGCTTCTTGAGATGGTAGAGTCTCGTGACGATAAGAAGAAGAACAATATTGCAGAGAAAGAGAGAGAGAAAATTCTTATTAAATTTTGGGATGAATTATAATAGAATAGAACCCTTTTATTTATAGGGAGAGGTTGACTTAGTCACCCAGTAATAAACTCTAGAATCTCTCTAAATATGGATAGTCACCGTAAATAGAATTTTATTTATAACAAATTTGATTTTGTAAGAAATTTAGTGTGGGTGTTATTTAGACTTGTTAGAAATAGTATAAAGAGGTTGTAGATTAAAATTTGAAGTCAGGAGATTTGGATTGGTTTTGAACAAGAATTGCAACTAAAAATCGCAGAACAAGTTCGTCTAAAAACGTTTATATAAAGGTGTATAAAAGTGTATAATAGTGTATACAAGATTATACATAATTATTCAAAAAATTAATTTCGCCTCTTCCTTGCGTATTTTCTGAAATTTAGCTCAAATCTTGCTCAAATCTACTCCAAATCACTTCAACTTTAAATTTTGAACTTCTTTCGATATTTTCAATCAATTGGAATAATACCTATTCCAAACAACTAACAAATTCAAAAAAATCTATTTTCAAAAGCAAAACGTTGAATGGTCTTCAATAGTGAACTTCTACTCTTCAATTTTCTTTCATTGCAAGCAGGTGACACAAGAGAAGTAGAAAATACACGGCCCTTTGAAGCATATGTAAAATATTTTGAATTTGCAAGTGCTTTCACTCTATAACTTTTAGAAGCAATGGTTGAACAAACACATATTTTGAATTTGCAAGTGCTTTCAAATTATGTACAATATAGGCTAGGTGGGGTAAAACTGAAAAATATGAGCCATTTTTTTTGTTATGATGTGAAGTCATGTGTATTTTTTTGTAATTCTTTCTTTTTTAAACTGCAACTCTTTAACGAGTCTGGTTTTTTTTCACTTTTTTTCGAAATTAGTGTTTGGCCATGAATTTTTCGATTTTCACTTGAAGTTAAATTTCAAAATTTCTGAAAATTTGAAAAATTCAAAAAAGTTTTTTTTCAAAATTTTCACTTGGTTGCTTTCACAAAAATTCAAAAACAGCCAAAAATTATATTCATGTTCAAATACAACTATAATTTTCAAATACCTTTTTTTTTAAAAAAAAATTAGAATTGTTATGTCCAAACGACTAAATGTGTAAAATTCGTATAAAGTTAAGGCAATAGTCAAAACAAAAAATAAGCACAGTCCTTGAAATTTTATTAATAGTCAAAACAAAAAATAAGCACACTCGTTGAAATTTTATTCTTGAATTTAAATTTATATTACATACAAAGGAGTATGACATGGGGAGGAAGAGACATTATTCTGACATGTCTAGCAAAGCTTCAAAACTCAAGTAGCTTTTTTAACAGAAGTGAGTGAAGCGGAAGAGAAACTCACAGAATCATACCTTTGAAAAATATAAGCCACAATCAAAGAAGCAGTAAGAGTAACAACATCCTTACCCGCACATTGTTTGTTTGATTCAGTTGGTCTCCCAGTCTGTGGTCCATTTGACCAAAACAAATAATTCAGCAATTCTTTCCCTTTTTCCTTGGTAAACCTTTCCAACACAAACTTTTCAGGATCATCAAACACCTTTGGATCTCTCATTACCAATGGCTGATATCCACAAAGAAGTTCACCTTTCTTGATTTCATATACTGAATCATGTGAACTTAGCTTAAAATCTTTTCTTGCTCTTGCATATTGACTTGGCACTGGTGGACTAAGTCTAAATGTTTCATATACAAAAGATTGAACAAGTTCCATTTCTTTAACACTCTCAAAACTCAAATTTTCTGGCTTTAATCCAACTTTCTCTCTCACTTCATTTCTTAACTTCTCTTGTAATTCTGCATTTTTTCCATCTCCAAGATTTCCCAATAGGGTTGGCAAGAAAATAGAGAAACCACCAAAAGCATTGAACCCAAGAATGAACAAAAGGTTATGTATAGCTTCTTGTTCAGTAAGTCCATAATCTGATTTTCCTCTATTTAAAACTTCCTTAGCTTCTTTTTTCACAAATTGAACAAGTTTTTCATAATTACCTTTGACAAGGAAAAAAGGGTAAGTAAAAGAGTGGACAAATATTTCTTCGAGGGGTTGAAGTAGACCAATACTAACAGTAGGTGCAAGTTGAATAGCTAGCCACGTGTCAAGCATGACGTAGCCAGAATTGGCTATTTCTGGTGAAGCTGATGGATTGGCTCCTAAGAGAGTGAGGGAAAAAAATTTGAAGAGGAATTTTTGCATATTAGGGAGAAGAGAAGCTGAGTTTGATTTTGCGATATCTGATTCAAAAGTTTCAAACATGGAGTTGAGCTCATTGACAAGTGTTGGCACCCATGTTTTTGAGCTTCTTTTTAGAATGTCCAATGAAAAGTTCTTTATCTGCATTTCAACAGCATAAAAAAAAATATATTGTTTAACTACCATTGCATAATCATAAATGTATCCTATAATTTTTGTTCTAAATCACCCAATTTTTTGTTATACAAAATATACTTTTGGTATAAGTAATTAAGAAATAAAAAGGCAGCTCAATGCATAAAGCATTCCGCATTTACACAGGATCAGGAGAAAGTCACACCTCTATGGACAACTTATCATAATGCAAGCATTAATGATAGTTTCTACGGTTTGAATCCATAACGTATAGGTCGGGGGACAAAGCTGGGGATGACAAGGTTTTTTATCAATGATGCGACGTTATCGCAGCTGTATGTACTTGCATTTCTGCTATTAGCATGCTTTGATAGCATAGAATCAATAATTGATACGCACAAAATAGAAAGAAAGGCTCTATGAACCAATGGCTTGAGCCTAGATTTTACTCAAGTAGATTCAACTAAAAACAATGGTCACTGACGATTGGGAAGATTGGGATTGTACTGACAAGTGGGATTTGTACGTCGCTTCTTTTTTGGGTTCATAATGCTACCTAGAATGAATAATTTAAAAAAAAAATGATGTCCGAATTCTTTTTTCCCCAGAAAATAGGACGAAACTTAAAATTATAACAGGAAATAATTGCTATAACTAAAAATGTTAACAATTTATATATTTTACATTTTCATTTAAACTTTAAATAAATTCTATTTACACAATTTAGAGTTTATTAGACTCTGATAAATTTAATTAACAAAGTTGTTAAATTACAAAATCAATAGAACAACAAAAACCTAAAGAGTTGTAACTAAAAATAAACTGGTAGATATTATAAGAGAAGATATATAGCTTATAAAGTGAACTAACAAGCTGCGTAACAACAATAAGAAATTTAGGATAAACTAGTATAATATGAACTAACAAATTAAACATAATTTCAAGATTTGTAGTTACATATTTTATAAAAAACAATGCAAGGTTTTACGTTATAATTTTTTTGATCTTATGAAGTTAATATATTGTTGGTAATTCTTAGTATTGGATTTGAGTAGGATATCGAATATAAAATCAAAATAGAAATAAATTAAAAATAGAGAACACCCCCCCCCCCCAAAAAAAAAAAAAATAGAGCACACTGAAGACATAAACTAGCTAGCTCTTAATTTTGATTAGAAGTAACTAAATATGCTAACCCCCTCCTCCCCCCCTCCCTCCCCATTTATTAGGCCCATGTGCATTTGTGGTACATACAGTTACTCCGGAAAAAATTACGCAAAAGTTATTGTTAAGTTTCAAACTCCTCATCCTTTATTTGATTTTGAACCCACAAAACTATTTTTTTCCAAGATCAGCATATATCAAGTAGGTTCAAACAATATTTATATATTCCTTTTATAGGATATAACCTATATCAAAAATTGCAACGAAGCGGATTCATTTGCCCCTCTTGGCACTGCCCCGCCCCTCGCTCTAAGGCTTACCTTCATTATAAGTAAGAAATAGTTAATAATTAAGTTAAACAAAATATTTGTTTGACTCAAAAGTTATCGGTTATTTTATGAGTTATTAACAATCAAAAATATGAGAGGAGTAAATCACAATCAAATATAATAAACTCAAAAACGGAATCAGTGTAATTATTGTATAGAAATGTTTGCAAGGATGAAGAACTTATAAAGATAATTGCTGATCACAGTTGAGGGAATGATAGAGAGAGAATGATAGAAATTGTATTATTAGATAATAACAAATGATACTTTTACAACAAGGAAGCCTCCTTTTATATAAAGGTGGGGCTTCCTTACTAAAATTATAATCCATCGAGGAATCGTTGACGTCCTTTCAGAGGGGACGTCTAAATACATACGTAGCCGTTTGTGCCCTTACATCCATATTGCGCCCTCGCTGTAAGAAACGTAAGAGAGGGGTCGTACCGTTATCGTTTTGTGAGCGTGGGGAGAGCCGCGCTCGGCCCCCTACGGTCAAGCCATATTTAGCCCCATACAGTTAGTCCCTCCGCCTATTGGAGGCATACTCGACGTACGTCTGCAATGGGTGGAAAAGTCAATCCGCCGTGGCGTCGTTAATGCATTGACACGTGGTCTACTTTTTGAATTGACGTCACTGCTGGCATGCATCATGATTATAACTGCTCCCAAGACAGATCAGGGGTGATTTGACATTTTGGTTTCCCGCCACTTATCTAATGCATGCATCTTTAATTCTCGTGTATCAAGGCTCTATAAATAGGGGGAGGGTTTGATTTCTACTATCTTTCGAACTTCTCATACTCTCTCTTCCTATTTTCATCTTTTATTAGGGCTTCTAGCAGCTTTCGTGTTGAACCCTTCAGGTCTTCTTCGAAGTTAGTTTCCCTAGTTGTTGATGCGTTTATTCGTAGACACACTCTGATTATGGCAAGACGAGGCCAACAAAGTAGAGGAGATAGAGACGAGTCTCCCTCTAGGGTTCCACAATCTTTGGGTGGTGGGAAAAAGACTCAAAGATCCCTTGTTCCCCTCACTGTAGACAATGTCCTTCCCCGAGAACTTCATGCTCGAAGGGATTTTCCCACACGATGCCCAACTCCTTCATGGAACCGTTTTGAGTTCATTAATTGACATTTGGATAGTTTGTGGGAAGCATGCCAAATTCCTGATACAGTGATCATGAAGGCGGTCGGAGAGGATTTTGCCAACGTGCACATATCGGGGTTTTGTGCTTTTTATGAATACCCCTTTTTGATCGGGTGCGGCCTCCCCATGTACCCTTTGGCGGAGGAGCTTTACTGTTTCTACAATGTATGCCCGGCCTAGATCACTCCGTTCACATCGAAAGTATGTCGCATATTGACCACTTACGCTGATCAGGCTGGACTCGACATCACGATCCACCACCTGCTGCAACTATTTAGCCTTGGTTTTATGAGGGGAACGATATTACAATTGAAGAACCGTGGTGCGAAAGGCATGGTTGTCCAGGTAGACGACAAGCCCAATCGCCGCTTTTGGCTAAAAATTTTCTATGTTCGAACAATGGACCTGGTGGCGGCCCCAGAAGGGTTCCCAGAAATATGGAATCCAGAACGTGAGTGTTGCTATACATACTTAATTCTTTTCAACACTTACGCCCATTTAGTCTTTATGACTTCCTTGCTTTCCCCTTTTTGCAGCTAGGGTTTCTCTACCCCGACTTATACCAGATATAAGGTTGTGGGTGTTGAGAGTGATCCCTTTCACAGAGGAATGACGGATATGGGTGGGATTAATCATACGATATGACCCTTTAGGTATTGCACCAACTTCAGATTTGGAAATTTTATTTTCGGGTGTCGTCGCTTTACTTACTTTATTTTGGCAATTCGGAGCGCCCCTCGAAGGAGGAGATGACGGAATGATGCAGCTCCCTCGTCAGCGAAGCCTGACTTTGAAGATGAGTATGTGCTTCAGAAGCCTTCGGATGAGGATGTTCTAAAGTTGCTCAGCCTGAGGGCGAGTATGCAACTGTAGAGGACTCTAGCGAGGACGCTCCTGAAGTTGCTCGGTCCGAGGGCACAAATACGACCCAGAACCCTCTAGCAAGGACGTTCCTGAGGCTACTCGGCCTGAGGTCGAGCCGGCAGCCGAATCCACGAATGAGACGACTCCTCTGCCTCTATCTCCTCGTGCCGAAGAGGAGGCTTCCGAAGGCGAAAAGCCGCCGGAGCGGAAGAGGCGTCAATTTCTTTTTGGCAAAGGAATAGCCGTAAAGCGCAGGAGGGCGAATATACGCCATCTAGAGTCGAGGCTAGTCTTGATGGGCGATGCCTCGCTCGGAGAAGCCGGCCTTTCTGAGGGGGGTCGTACCTGATATTACCTTCCCAAGAGTCAAAGGAGACGACACGCCGACCGCTGGCGATGCGGTTGCTGACAAGGGAAGAGCGGGTTCCGAGCGGGATCCCACAACTGCGGGCATGATACAAGGGGATCACTCTCGAGTGGAGTTGGAAGTGGTTGGGCCTAACCATTGAATTGTGATCCTGACCGGGTATAACCTGTTGCTTGAGAGTGAGCAGGCCACGGAAGATATGACTTTTCTTTGCGCGGATGCAGAGTGTGAGACTCTGAAGAACGTCGGCGACATGGATTTATCCCGATGAGTCACCGGTGCAACTTTTTAGGTATGCTTTGATTTTTTTTTGTTTCTTAGGATGAACCTTAGGCGTGTTCTGACTTGTGTTGTGTTTCCTATTCAGACCCTCATTTTATAAGTGAAGAGGGGCCGACGTGCTCAGAGGAAGATCGCTACCCTTAGGAGGGTAGTAAGAAAGTTTAAAGAGTTCCGAGCTAAGCACCATTCGTTGGAGAACATATATGCCTAGGACCCGCAATTTCATCTATTTCACGAGGGCTTGGAGAAATCGGAAGCTCAACTGTGGGAGAGTGTAACTCAGTTGGAGCAAGCAGATACAAACTTAATAACTGCCGTGGCTCGAAACACGAAGCTGGAGAACCTCCTTCGATCGAAGAAGGATGAGCTGGAGATTGGCCGTGGGGAAATGGCGGAGGCCGCTGAGTTGCATGCCTAAGTTGATGCCCTAATCGCCAAGCTTAATGCCAAGCTAGATGAAGTTGATGCTCTTAAGCAGGTAGCAGCGACCGAGTTGGCCGACGATGTGTCTAGCAAGTCACACGACATGTGGGTGTACGCCAAAGCAAGGATGATTATTTTTGAAGATTTACATGCCGGTGGTGGGGCTACTGAGGCAGAGGTTGAGGACCAACACCGTCTAGTTCGTGTTGCCCGAGAAGCTTGAGGGTATAACCCTAATTCCCCGGGCCCGACGGGCTATACCTTTGTAGATGTGAACCAATTGGCTACTGGGTCATGGATTTTAGTATTATTTCGGGCCGAGGGCGGTGGTGAGCAAGGCGACGGCAAACAACATGGTGGTGGCTAGGATATGTGTTTATTTTTTTATTGTAATTTTATAGTCGTGTGAATATGATCTTTTGTAAATATATACTTTTCTTTTTGGAGGAAATGGAAGTCATTCTTTTGGTATTCATATATACTTTCGGTACCTTTTATTTTGTGCGCTTGTTGTAGTGGTATGCGTAGTATCGATTGTTGTCAAGTTTATTTGTCGTAGTCGAGCTGGGTCGACTTCATATGGTAATGGCTTTAGCCTTTTGCTTATCTTGGAATGATTGTGATTGTTTGGAGATTTTGATCGTGTCGAATCGATTTGTCGTAGTTGAGTCAAGTTAATTACTATGATATTGGCCTTAGACGTTTGTTCATTTTGAGGTGGTCGTGACCATTTAATGATCTCGACCGTGTCAAGTTCATCTATCGTAATCGAACTGAGTTGACTACCTTGATACTAGCATTAGCCTTTTATCCGTTATGGACAGCCCTAGACATTTAACGTTATGGACAGCCTTAGCCTTTTCTACGTTGTATGCGGCCTTAGCTTTTTGTACATTGTAGGCGGCCTTAGCCTTTTCTATGTTGTAGGCGGCCTTAGCCTTTTGTACATTGTAGACGGCCTTAGGCTTTTATGCGTTGTGGACGGCCTTAGCCTTTTCTATGTTGTAGGCGGCCTTAGCCTTTTGTATATTGTTGATGGCCATAGCCTTTTATACATTATAGATGGCCTAAGCCTTTTATACATTGTAGACGGCCTTAGCCTTTTCTACGTTGTAGGCGACCTTAGCCTTTTGTACATTGGAGATGGCCGTAGCCTTTCATACATTGGAGATGGTCGTAGCCTTTCATAAATTGGAGATGGCTGTAGCCTTTCATATATTGGGGATGGTCACAGCTTTTCATATATTGGAGATGGTCGTATCCTTTCATATATTAGAGATGGTCGTGGCCTTTCATACATTGGAGATGGCCGTAGTGTTTCATACATTGGAGATGGCTGTAGCCTTTCATATATTGGGGATGGCCATAGCCTTTCATATATTGGAGATGGTCGTAGCCTTTCATACATTGGAGATGGTCCTGGCCTTTCATACATTGGAGATGGTCGTGGCCTTTCATACATTGGAGATGGCCGTTGGTTCAGTCCCTTTGGTATGCCTGTTATGCTGGCTTGCAGAGTAAATGGCGTGTCAAACTTGCCTCGTGAGTATTTCCGAGCATCTCCTTCGTTGCCTCGTTAAAAATCTTTCGAGAAAACCCAATTGGGACAAAACTCGGATAAGGGAAAAAGAGTACGACTCGGAGGGTGCTCTTCAGAAATGGAAATACTTGAGGTGAGAGATATTCCAGTTGTTTTGGAGCGTCTTCCCTTTAATGGTCTCTAGAAGAAACAACCCTTTATCTGCTGTCGCGGTAATTTTATACGGTCCGTCACAATTGGTACCAAGTTTTCCTTCGCTCGGATCCTTGGATGCCAAGGTCTTGGCTTTGAGGACGTAGTCGCCTACTTTGAGTGGCCGAAGCTTTGCCCTCTTGTTGTAGTATCTTTCGATTTGCTGTTTCTGGGCCGCCATCCTAATGTGGACCATTTCTCCTTTCCTCGGCTTTATCAAGGTCCTGGAGTCGGTTCGAATCATTTTATGCTCTGCTCATATGTGAGTACCTCAGACTTGGTTTGCCTACTTCAATAGGTATGACGGCATCAGTTCCGTACACCAATAAGTATGGCGTTTCTCCCATGAAAGATATAGGGGTGGTCCTGTGTGCCCAGAGCACCTCTAGTAGCAGTTCAAGCCATAGCCTTTGGCGTCTTCAAGCTTCTTTTTCAATATGTTCAGTATGGTCTTGTTGGATGATCCTGCTTGACCATTAGTGGCAGAATGATACGGTGTGGAGAGTATCCGTTTGATGTGCCATTTGTCGAAGAATTCGGTCATTTTTTGACCGATGAACTATAGCCCGTTATCACAGGTGATTTCTTTAGGGGATGCCGAAGCGGCAGATGATGTTCTTCCAAATGAAGGCAATGACCTCTTGTTCGCGTATTTCGCGTATTTGGGCGTATGCACCTGCTTCTACCCACTTGGAGAAATAGTCAGTTAGAACTAATAAAAAACGTACCTTTCCTCGTCCGGCGGGTAACGGGCCGACTATGTCCATTCTCCATTTGATGAAGGGCCAAGGGGAAGTGACCGAATGGAGGGTTTCTCCTAGTTGGTGTATCATGCGGGTGAACTTTTGGCATCTTTCGCATCGGTGGACGTACTCTGCGGCATCTTTTTTCATTGTAGGCCAGTAATATTCGGCTCGTATTAGGGAGCGTACGAGTACACGGTTGCCCCGCAATGGGCCTTTGTGTACTTCTTCCAGTACTGGCGTTATTTGATTAGGGCCTAGGCACTTGGCCAGGGGTCCTCCAAAGGCCCGTTTGTAGAGCTCGTAGTTTATCATGCAATATCTGGCGGCCAGTACGCGGAGCTTCTGTGCCTCTTTTTGTCGGGCGAGAGAGTTCCTTCCTGCAAGTATGATAAAAATTGGCTGCGCCAGTCCCATGTTAAGTTTAAGGAGAGTACCTCTACATGATCGATTGCCGAGTGGAGGAGAGTGACCACGCTTTCTTTTTCGAGGCTTGTCGTGGCTATAGCTAGTTTTGCTAGACCATCTGTTTCGATGTTTTGTGCTCTCGGAACTTGCTCGAAGCGGCACTCGTCGAGTTGGGTCATCAACCTATGAATATTTGCTTGGTGCTTCTGCAATATTTGTTCTTTGATTTGGTAAGTCCCAATGACTTGTTTAACCACGAGCTAAGAGTCGCAATGAAGGACGAGTCGACGGGCCCCGTATTTGATCGCCAGCTTTATACATGCAATAACGGTTTCATATTCTGCCTCATTGTTAGTCATCTTGAGGCATCGTGTGGACTGGTGAATGATTTTGCCGATAGGGACTTTGAGGACGAGTCCCAGTCTTGATCCCAAGGCATTAGCGGCTCCATCCGTGTAGAGAGCCCAGAGGTCGGTATTCGAGGTGGAGTGTAGGGCTTCCTTTTCTACCTCTAGTAGTATTTTTGCGCTAAAGTCGGCCATGAAGTCAGCGAGGACCTGTGACTTGATGTTGGTTCTTGGGATATACGAGATATTATGCTCGATGAGCTCAATGGCCCATCTGGCGAGTCGCCCCGATAACTTGGGCTTATGTAGCATGCTTCTTAAGGGGAATGTGGTCACCACTTTAATGGGGTGGCAGTGGAAATAGGGTCTGAGCTTTCTTGAAGCTGTGAACAGTGCTAGAGCTAACTTTTCGTGGTGCGGATACCGTGTTGCAGGGTCCACCAAGGTTTTTCTAATATAATAGATAGGGGATTGCATACCTTTCATTTCACGAACCAACACCGCGCTGATGGCGACTTTCGATACGGCCAGATATATCAGTAGGGGCTCACCCAGATCCGCTTTTGCCAGCAATAGTGGTGATGACAGATACCTTTTCAGTTCTTGCAAGGCTTTGACGTATTCCTCGTTCCACTTGAATCCGTTGTCCTTCCTTAGTATGTTGAAAAATTTGTGGCATCAGTTGGAGTATCACGAGATGCATCTGGAAAGGGAAGCTATTCGGCTCGTAAATTTCTGAACATGTTTTTTACTATTTAGCACCTCGAATATTTAGGCGATTTCCATGATTTGGTCGGGGTTGACTTCGATGCCTCGTTGGGATACGAGAAACCCTATAAACTTTTCCGACTTCTCGGGATTCAGTTTCATCCCATACATTTTTAGTATTTCAAAGGCCTCTTGTAAGTGGTCGATGTGATCCTCCTTTTTTGCAGACTTCGCTAGCATGTCGTCGATGTATACTTCCATGGTTTTGCAAAGTTGTCCTTTGGACATCTGGTGACCAGTTTTTGGTACGTGGCCCCTGCGCTTTTGAACCTAAAGGGCATTACTTTGTAGCAGTAGGTTCCTTGGTGTGTGATGAAGGTCGTTTTCTCTTGGTCTTCCTCGGCCATCAGGATCTGATTGTAATCGAAATATGCATCTAAAAAACTCAGCAGTTCATGTCTTGCGGTGGCATCGATAAACTGGTCGATGTGTGGGAGGGGGAAGGAGTCCTTAGGGCATGTTTTATTCAGATCGGCGAAGTCTACGCACATTCTCCACTTGCCATTTTTCTTTTTGACCATTACGACGTTGGCGACCCACTGAGGATATTTTGACTCCCCGATAGAGCCATTGGCGAGTAACTTATCTACTTCCTCGCGGACTGCTTCATTAGTTGCAGCATTGAACTTTCTTCTAATTTGTCGTACCGGCGGATGCAGCGGGTCGACATTTAGCTTATGGGTAGCGATATTTGGCGAAATCGCCGACATATCTTCATGGGAAAAGGCGAAGAGGTCTGCATGGTTAGTCAAGAATTCACAACACTTACTTGGTTTGCGAGTCCGTGTCCGATGTAGGCTTTCTTTGCAGAGTTATTTCTTTCCAGTTGGATCGGATCGAGATCTTTGATCGTTGCTTTACAAGATTCCACGATGTCAGGATCTTTGGTGGTGTCTGCCGTCGAGTCAGTTTTAGTCCCTAACACGGCTAATTGCTATGCTTCCGCACTCGCTCCCCTCAGTTGTCGGGTGTGGGCGCAGTCTTGGGTTATCTTGTAGCACTTTTACGCGGTACGCGGTTCCCTCTTGATGCTGAATATTCCCCATGGGTAGGGAACTTGACCACTTGGTATATTCTTGAGGGGTCTACTCGCATGGCATGTATCCATGGGCGTCCTATGATGACATTGTATGTCGTCTCCTGATCCATCACGTGAAAAGTTATTCCCAACGTGACCCCTCCCGCGAGGACGGGCAAGGTCACTTCTCCGGACGTACGTTCCACTGCATTGTTAAAACCAGTTAGTGTTATGCAGCAGGGTATTATCTGTCCTCGAGTCCCATATGTGAAAAGACTCTCGTATGGATGATACATGCACCGCTTCCATCATCGATCATGACTCTCTTGACATCTGCATCAATAATGCGTAAAGTAATAACTAAGCATCGTAATGAGGAAAACACAAACCGTAAGCATCAGACTTATCAAAGGTGATATTTCCTTCGAAGTCGTCATACCATTCGTGGAAGATAGTCCATTTTAGCCTATGCATGTTGGCAAATTTGACGTGGTTGATCACCGAGTCATTGTCGTCACCAACGATCATATTTACCGTCTGCATCAGGGAAGGTAGATTTGGTGGTCCGCGGGGTTCTTTTCGCCCGCGTGCGAAGTTGGCCTTTCCTTTTTCGTTGAGCAGCTCTTTCAGGTATCCTTGGTTTAACATTCTAATGACCTCCTGTCGTAGGCCTATGCAATCTTCGATCCTGTGTCCCCGTTCCTGATGAAATTTGCACAGGACATTTGACTTCCTTGTGGCGGGATCCGACTTCATCTTCTCAGGCCATTGCACCTTGGTGCCAAGCTTCTCGAGTACGTACACTATTTTTGAAGGAGAGACGCAACAATTATGTGATGATAATAAAGGGGGCATACCTTTTTTATTTCAGAGTGGGGCAATGTGTCGCTGTAGTGCATCCATGTGTCGGGGAGGCGGATGGGAAGATCTCGTGTATGGCTGATGTCATTCTCTGTTGGAACGGAGGGAATGTTCCTGACGTCCCTCGTGGCATCGGTCTTTCCTTGTTTCTGATTGTATAGTTGTTAATCGTTGGGTTGGACCATTGAGATCATCTTCGTCCGCTCGTAATTCGACTCATTAAGCATTGTGAATTTCCTCCCATGTCGTAGGGGGATATTTCATGAGGCGGTTAAGCAACTTCTTAGTTGCTCTGGAACCTTCCCTGCTTAGTCTGTTCTGGAAGGCAGCGACCGTCATCCCTTCTGACACATTTGATAGGCTCATTCTTACCCTATTGAATCTGGTGAGGAAATCCCTGAGCCATTCGCATGTGGCTTGCCTGACGGCGAAGATGTCGTTCACCTTGCCTCTGCCTTCTTCGCACCCGTATGGGCGGTGACGAACTTGTCCGCCATTTCTTCGAAGGTTGATATTGCCTTGGCAGGTAGTTGGGAGTACTATGTCAGGGCGCCTCCATTTAGTGTCTCACCGAAATTTTTCAACAGGACTGATGGTACCAGCTCTTTTGATAATTGTTACCTTTTACGGCGGTAACATAGTGAATGAGATGGTCTTTGGGATCAGTGATCCCATCATATACACTTAAGTAAGGGGGCATCTTGAAAGTTTTTTGGATGGAGTAGGGGGAAGCTTCTTCGGAGTATGGTTGCTCCAAGAACCTCCCCACTTCGCGTTTTGGTAAAAACTTAGGGGCTCCAGGAGTGTTCCTTCATCTGGTCGCGGAGAGCCTTGTTTTTGCTCTCCATTTCTTCCATCTTCCTTAGGATGGCGGTCAGTGTGTCGTCATGGGTCTGTGTTTCAACGGGTTGGTTGTTTGATCGCGTCTCTTCTTGCTCGTCTGCGGTAGTGGCGATACTCGTCGTTGGTATTGTTTTGACGTTGCCTTGTGGTGATTTTTCGACTAAGCCACTGAAGGTGCTTGTTAGCCACTCTTCCAGCAATTTCCTTACCACCGAGGGTGCCTCTTTTGTAGCGGATGTGGAAGCTCCTTTGTCATGCAAGGTCGCTATATCTTTAGAGGTAGGGGTGGGCATCAGTCGGTTCGATTCTTTTGGAAATTTTCAGTTTTGCCTATCGGTTATCGGTTTACAAATATCATAACACGATAACCAAACCGATAAGATATTAGTTATCGGTTATCGGTTTATCGGTTATTGATCCTTATCGGTTCGGTTATCGGTTTACCCGATAAGATAAAACTAAAATTAAAAGTGCGCAATTACTCAAACCGAATATCAAAAAATTGCTACTCCTCTAACCATAAATTTTATATGAGTAGAGAAGACACCAAGAATGGCGGTTAGCAAACAGAAAACATAAATCAGAAGCAAACAAAGGCAAACATCTTGAGCAAATAGAACAATTAACAAAAAGCAAACAAAAAATCTTGAGCCAAAACTTACATGATGCGATTGACGAGTGAGGGAGTGAGTCGATGTGACTGGAGGAGAATTGGTGAGGCTCAGGCACTGGCGTGGGAAAGAATGGCAAAGTAAGGGATTTAAGTCTGCTCAGAGATTTCATATCCTGTCTGGCGGTGAACTGGTGGTGAGCTTGAGAATTGAGGCTCAGGCGTCTGGCGTTACACAATGCGATTAACTATTTGGAGTTGGGGGTTGTGGCAGAAATACAATGAGAGAGACAAAGACTGAGTGAACTGTAGAGGGAATGGGAATTAGTAAAATAAAACCCTAGTATATACTTAAGGGTGGATTAGTAAATTATTTCATTCTTATTGGGTTATCGGTTTTTACCTAATAACAAAAATACAAACCGAGACCGAACCGATAACCCAATAAAAAATTTTTTATCTCGTTACCGAACCGTTAACCCAATAACCCAATACCGATAATCCAATAAAGAATTAACGGTCCGGTTATCGGTTTTACCCGATATATGCCCACCCCTATTCGGAGGGGGATGGTGAGGTTTCTGCTTCTGGTGCGGTGCTGGGGGTTGTGTTGGTGACAGCGTTGTCGCCGACCTCATTGAGAGAGCTAAGGAGATTGGCTGTGAACCCCATTATGGCTTTGAATCTACTGTTATTTTCGGCCACTTCTGGGTTTTCATGTAATATAAATGAGATGATTGGCTGATATTTAGGTGGATACTTTAATTTTGATTCTCGAAATCCCCACAGACGGCGCCAAATATTTGACTCAAAAGTTATCGGTTACTTTATGAGCTATTAACAATGAAAAATATAAGAGGGGTAAATCGTAACCAAATATAATAAACTCAAAAATTGAATCAGAGTAATTATAGTATAGAAATATTTGCAAGGATGAAGAACTTATAAAGATAATTGCTGATCACAGTTGAGAGAATGATAGAGATAGAATGATAGAGAGAGAGAACGATAGAAATTGTATTATTAGATAATAACACATGATGCCTTTACAACAAGGAAGCCTCCCTTTATATAAAGGTGATGCTTCGTTACTAAAATTATAATCTGTCGAGGAATCGTTGACGTCCTTTCAGAGGGGACGTCTAAATATATACATTGTTGTTTGTGCCCTTACGTCCATATTGCGCTTTCGCTGCAAGAAATATAAAGGAGAGGTCGTACCCTTATCATTTTGTAAGCGTGGAAAAAATCGCGCTTTGACCCCAACGATCAAGCCATATTTAGCCCATTCAATATTCTTAAACATAGTGGGCAAACAATTCAAAGGGTAGTGCACACGGATAGAAAATTTTGAGACATTTGGAATGGTTGTTCCATATATAAAGAACAATCATGAGAATTTAGTTATCCTTATCTTAGAAGTTAAAGCACCGCAAAATAAATCATGAATAAGTAGTAATTTTGTCCTTTTAAATCATTTTCTAGAAAAACATAAAGAAGAAAAATCTACTAGAGATTTGAGGAGATATTTTGAAACTAATATCTGTCATGTGTAAAACGTGGACACCTAGACTTTTATTGTTTCACTTAAATGCCAACCCTATTGTCACCTACTCTACACTAGACTACAAGACAAATTAGTGTCAAAATTTCAAGTTGATGCAGAATTGGATTGAGAAATTTATTTTTTTGTCTACTTAGAAATATGTTTCATTTCTTTTTTCTAAAATATGTGTTCACAATTTTGAAAATTAAGAAGAGGACAAAGGAGGAAGAAAATTTATCTTCGAAATCCCTCTGTTTCTCAACAAAAATTTATCTACTAATGTTCATATGTTTTATTCTTCCTAGTTCCTATCCTACAAATAAAAATTAAAAAGGAAAGGGGAAAACAATACACAGATGAAGGAACACGCT
This sequence comes from Nicotiana noctiflora, assembly GCA_032618575.1. Taxonomy (NCBI): domain Eukaryota; kingdom Viridiplantae; phylum Streptophyta; class Magnoliopsida; order Solanales; family Solanaceae; genus Nicotiana; species Nicotiana noctiflora. The sequence goes on from JASVEL010007365.1 coordinate 101,170, forward strand.
AAAACAAACACCTGGCACGTAAGCCAATTAATAATAAAAAATTTAGTATAATTCTATAAATAAATTTAGAGAAAAGTCGTGTATATGCCGACCTTAATACTAAGTGTCAAGCCAATTAATCCTAATAAATAAATGAATTAATTAAAAAAAAATCTACTGATGCATTCGGTAATTGGCCGAATATGTCGCTGTACCTAATATGGACCATTTCAAAAGGAATCGATCTATACTTCATCTGTCCGGAGCCACAAGAGCAATTTGTTTTAAACTCCTCATTCTTTTTTTTCTTCAGAAATTGTTATAATGGATGTTAGAAATCTAAGTTGTATTTTATGATAAAAAGGCTATTATATTATGTAAACTGTGCTCAAGTTTATATGTTACAATTCCACCAAAATATCTTTGTTAGTTTGAGGAAGAAGACGTTAGTGTGGGAAAATCTATTTTAACGTGTTTTTATTTATGAATATCTAGCTAGTAAAATCATATATATTGATAATATTAAAAAAAGTCATATATCATTAATGAATTTATTCAGCTGTAGTATGTTACACTGTATATTGAAATATAAAAAATAAATAGTATTAGGATTGTGTTTGGATCATCAATTTGTGATGACTAATAAAATGGAGACAAGTGGGCTCATTGAAATCTAAGTCAATTGTCCTGTCGTTCCTTTCATCTTTTATCCTTTCTATATAGACACTATGTTGCGACCCATCAGATTTTTCCAACATTTTTCCCACCTAAATCTGCCATAAGAGATAGATTCAAAGAAGGCAATGATTACCTTCCCACTTTGTGAGAAAGTGCCAGCTTCTCCTATTATGCTTGTCAGCTTTACAGCATGATCAACAGTGTTTGCCTCTTGGTAGCAGCCTATCATGCTTGCCAGCTTTACAGCATGATAGACAACAGTATTTGCCTCTTTGTAGCAGTTGTAGTTGTGTATATATATACATGTACAAGCCTTAATAGAAGGCATCTCATACACTTTGTATCTTCCTTTCTATTTATCAAGTAATTCAGAAAATTGGCATTGGCCTCCCAACTCTTGTTAGCCACTTACTGCTTTCATTTCCAGCACTTGTGTGTTTCTGTTTGCCACAGCTTCCAGCAGGTTTTGTGCTAAGTATTGTGTTAGGACTGAGGCTAAAAGCGAGTTAAGGCTGTTTAGCTGTCCGCACGGGTCTTGTCAAACTTAGCCCCGTGACAACTGATATCAGAGCTTAGGCACGAAACATGGCAAACGAAGGAGACGAAGTTGTCTTAGGCAACATCCGTGGGAGAGATGAGTCCCCAACGAAGAGACAAAAGCCAAAAAGGAGAGGCACAAGCAAGGTGCGAGATCCTGCCGTGGCAATGACTAGTGAGGGCGTTTCTTATGAAGCACCACCACAACCAACTGCCCAGGGCGAGGAAGGCGATGGTTCTGCATCGGGCCGTCTAGACGAGAGACTAGATCTCGCTGATGCTGGTTTAGCTGCTTTGAACCAGCGTATTGAAGTTGTTGAAGGCAACTTCGCTTCACTTGAAGCCACTGCCCTAGAGGAGCTAGGGGACGTCAAGGACACCCTAGATCAACTGACCGAGGAGCACAAGGAAGGAATGACCAACCTTGAGCTCAAGCTGACTGAGGCTGTTTCCGCGTTGTATAGAAAGGTTGAGATTCTCAAGCAACAACTAGAAGCAGTAAGGCTTGCCGGTAACACGGGTCCTGCGACGGTTCGTGATAACAGAATGGATGCCCCTAAACCCAAAGAATTTAGAGGCGAAAGAAATGCTCAAGAAGTAGAGAACTTCATCTGGAAGTTGGAAGACTACTTTGAGCACCTTTGTATTATTGATGAGGCTGCCAAGATCCGAGCAGCAACAATGTATCTAAACGATACCGCCATGCTTTGGTGGCGAAGGAAGAAAATCGAGATGGAGAAAGGCACTTGCTCCATCAAAACTTGGGAGGATTTCAAGTCCGAGCTAAAGCGACAATTTTATCCACAAAATGTTGTCAATGAGGCTCGCCGGAAGTTGAGAGAGCTGAAGCAAACAACTTCCATTCGTGAGTACGTGAAGGAGTTCACAAAACTCATTTTACAGATCCCCAACATGTCTAGTGAAGACTTGTTGTTTTACTTCATGGATGGCCTTCAGAATTGGGCCAAACAGGAGTTGCAGCGATGTCAAGTCAAGGACGTCGATGAAGCTATCGCCGTGGCTGAATCCTTGACGGATTTTAGGACGGAAGCCACCAAGTAAAGGGACACCAAGAACAAACCCATCAGATCTGGAGGAGATCGCACATATCGGGACAAAGGCAAGCAAATTTCTGGCCCGAATCGTGATTCCAAAGGAGAAGGCAACCGCAATTCTCACTGGCGCGACAGGTATAATGAGAAGAAAAAGGCGAACGGTCCTCGCAATGGTTGCTATCTTTGCAAGGACCCTAGCCATCACTATAGAGATTGTCCTTCCTTGGGCAAACTCAGTGCCTTAATCGCAGCTGATCGGAGACAAGGAGGAGCTACACAAGCGGGTGCACAAGATGGGGAGGCTGTCCCAGGGAGACAAGATGTGGCGCATCTTGGCAACATGATGCTTGGGGCGCTGCTGTCCAAGGAACCTGTTTTGAAACAGGATATTCAAGAAAAGCCTGACCTTTCTCAAGTAGGTCAGACCTTACTTGGTGCTGTGATGGGAAATGAGCCCAGATTGAAGCAAAAAGGGTCCTTGTTCGTAGATGCAAAACTTAACGGACAAGCTGTTCGCATCATGGTCGACACGGGGGCGACACACAACTTTGTGACTGAAGCAAAGGCTAGATCACTTGGCCTTACGTTTAGTCCCAGCAGTTCGATGTTGAAGACGGTCAATGCCAACCTCACCAACGTGAACGAGGTTGCTCACAATGTGCGACTGAATTTAGGAGCTTGGCAAGGGAGCGTGAGTTTGTTTGTCGCTCCCATGGACGTATTTGACATTGTATTGGGTTTAGACTATTGGGATGAAATCATGGCTTTCATTTCCCCTAGTCTCAATCAAATCTACATTTGTGACCCGAAAGGTCCTTGTGTAGTACCAACAGTGCGCGTGCCGCAAGCCGTGGGTCAATTATCGGCTATGCAGATCGTGAAAGGCTTCAAAAGAGGAGAGGCCACCTTCTTAGCAGCTGTAACGGAGATTGAAGAGATCAAGGTTGCCAAATCCTTGGCCCCATGTGTACAGCAGGTTCTCGATAAGAACAATGATGTTATGCCTGAAGACCTTCCCAAAAGTTTACCACCACGGAGGGAAGTTGATCATCAGATTGAACTGATTCCAGGAGCAAAGCCACCTGCCATGGGTCCGTATCGGATGGCTCCCCCAGAATTAGAGGAGCTAAGGAAGCAACTGAAGGAGCTTCTTGAGGCGGGACATGTAAGGCCATCAAAGGCACCATTTGGAGCACCAGTCCTGTTCCAAAAGAAACAAGATGGTCATTACGGTTGTGCATAGATTACCGTGCTCTCAACAAAGTCACGGTAAAGAATAAGTATCCCATCCCTTTGATAGCCGATTTATTCGATCGTCTTGGCCAAGCCAAAATATTTACCAAGATGGATCTGAGGAAAGGATATTATCAAGTTCGCATATCCGAAGGAGATGAACCAAAGACGACTTGCGTAACCCGTTATGGAGCCTTTGAGTGGTTGGTAATGCCATTCGGCTTAACCAATGCTCCCGCAACTTTCTGCACGTTGATGAATAAGCTGTTCCATCCGTTTTTGGATCAGTTTGTGGTCATCTATCTTGATGACATTGTTATTTATAGCAACAATATGGAGGAACATCTTGATCACCTCCGCAAAGTTTTCCAGGTTTTAAGGGAAAACAATATGTTCGTCAAAAGAGAGAAGTGCTCTTTTGCCCAGCCCGAAGTAAAATTCTTGGGGCATACCATCAGTGAAGGAGAGATTCGCATGGATATCCATAAAGTCGCGGCCATTCAGGATTGGGAAGCCCCAACTAAGGTAACCGAGTTACGGTCCTTCCTTGGTCTTGCCAACTATTACCGACGATTTATTCAAGGTTATTCAGCAATTGCGGCTCCGCTCACAGACTTGCTGAAAAAGGATCATCCTTGGGAATGGACAGATCTGTGTCAAGAGGCCTTTGAGAGGCTCAAATCAGCAGTTTCGGAGGAACCGGTCTTGGCCTTGCCCGACTTTTCAAAAGTCTTTGAAGTCCAAACGGATGCGTCTGACTTTGCTATTGGTGGAGTTCTAATGCAAGAGGGCCACCCAGTAGCTTTTGAGAGCAGAAAGTTGAATGATGCGGAACGTCGATATACGGTCCAAGAGAAGGAAATGACGGCAGTAGTTCATCGCCTTCGGACCTGGCGTCATTATTTATTGGGGGCTCATTTTATGGTCAAGACGGATAATGTGGCAACAAGTTACTTTCAATCCCAGAAGAAATTGTCACCTAAACAAGCGAGATGGCAGGACTTCTTGGCAGAATTTAACTATTCCTTGGAATACAAGCCAGGAAGAGCTAATGTTGTCGCCGACGCTTTGAGTCGGAAGGCAGTGCTGGCACCAATTGTTAGCACAACAAATTGTGATCTCCTTAATACAATCAAGGAGGGGATGCAACAGGATCCGGTAGCCAAACAACTCTTTGACTTAGCCAACCAAGGCAAGACAAAGAAGTTTTGGGTAGAGAATGGCCTTCTATATACTATCGGTAGGCGCATCTTTGTGCCTAAGTGGGGAAATCTCAGGCGCACACTGATCAGAGAGGGACATGACACGATTTGGGCGGGTCACCCAGGCCAAAAGCGCACTATGGCGTTGTTGGAAACATATTATTATTGTCCGCATATGAGGGACGGCATTGAAGTTTACGTCCGAAAATGTCTGGTGTGCCAGCAAGACAAAGTTGAACACAAGGTACCGGGCGGTCTGCTTGAGCCGTTGCCCATAGCAGAAAAACCATGGGACAGCGTCACCATGGATTTTATTACGTGTTTGCCAAACTCAGAAGGCTTTGGCACAATCATGGTGGTGGTCGATCGATTCTCAAAGTACGCAATATTTACTGCCACCACCGCAAATTGCAAGGCTAAAGAGGCAGCACGTTTATTTCTGAGGGACGTGGTAAAGCATTGGGGCATCCCCAAACATATCATCAGCGATCGTGATCCCCGCTTTACCGGGGCCTTTAGGAGAGAGTTGTTCAACTTACTAGGATCGGAGTTACATTTCTCCACCAGTTTTCATCCGCAGACGGATGGCCAGACGGAAAGGATCAATGCACTGCTAGAGTTATACTTGAGGCACTTTGTTAGCGCCAACCAGAAAGACTGGGCCAAGCTACTTGACACTGCCCAGTTCTCTTATAACTTACAACGCAGTGAATCCACCGGAAGGAGCCCTTTCGAATTAACAATAGGACAGCAGCCCAACACTCCTCAATCACTGCCCGTGAGTGCAGAATTAAGGAACCCAGGGGCATTTTGTATGGCTAAATCTTGGGAAGAGCAGGTCGATATGGCAAGGTCTTATCTTGATAAAGCCGCTCGAAAGATGAAGAAATTCGCTGACCGTAAGAGGCGTCCGGTGAACTACAGAATTGGGGATAGAGTAATGGTTAAACTCAATCCTCGACAATTGAAGTCATTGAGGGGCGTAAAACAAAATTTGATCCGGCGCTACGAGGGGCCATTCGAAATCCTTGCCAAGGTTGGTAAGGTATCCTTCAAGCTGGACATGCCTAACCATTTGAAGATACATCCTGTCTTCCATGCTAGCCAGCTTAAACCTTACCACGAAGATAAGGAAGATGCGCAGAGGGGGCAATCTAGCCGGGCTCAAATATTCATTACACCTCCCGCCATTGACAAGAAAGTGGAGGCCATTATTGATCATCAACTGATTTGGGGCAAAGGATAGGGCAATTCAACTGCCCAATTTCTTGTTCACTGGAAGGGACAGCCGCCCGAGGAAGCTACATGGGAAAAATATGAAGATCTTTGGCAATTCAAAGATCAAGTTCACGAATACTTGAATCTCTGTGGCGCCGCGGTCGTCGCCAATTCAAGTGGGGGAGAGTGTTGCGACCCACCAGATTTTTCCAACATTTTTCCCACCTAAATTTGCCATAAGAGACAGATTCAAAGAAGGCAATGATTACCTTCCCACTTTGTGAGAAAGTGCCAGCTTCTCCTATCATGCTTGCCAGCTTTACAGCATGATCAACAGTGTTTGCCTCTTGGTAGCAACCTATCATGCTTGCCAGCTTTACAGCATGATAGACAACAATATTTGCCTCTTTGTAGCAGCTGTAGTTGTGTATATATATACATGTACAAGCCTTAATAGAAGGCATCTCATACACTTTGTATCTTCCTTTCTATTTATCAAGTAAATCAGAAAATTGGCCTTGGCCTCCCAACTCTTGTTAGCCACTTACTGCTTTCATTTCCAGCACTTGTGTGTTTCTGTTTGCCATAGCTTCCAGCACGTTTTTGTGCTAAGTATTGTGTTAGGACTGAGGCTAAAAGCGAGTTAAGGTTGTTTAGCTGTCCGCACGGGTCTTGTCAAACTTAGCCCCGTGACACACTAGATATGTTTTGTATATATTTACATTCACTTTATAGAACAAAATGCACATGTTCCAGTGGTCCTTTATCAACACTTACAGCGTTTGAAGAGGAAAAAAAATAATTCTAAAAATTTTGTGTTCACGTAAAGTTCTAAAAAATGTTGCATTTCAAAAAGGTGTATTGTATGCCACATACCATAATACAGAAATTGACGGCTAATTTTAGTACTCGAACCCTTAATTTGTATATCACACGAATAAGTGTACTATAAAATTAATTGGCCATATGTGCGGTTGTTTCTACTAAAAGCTTTAGATCTTTGATTTGTTATAAGAACTTTACAAGCCCAAGATATAGAACCCGTTTGGATTGGCTTAAGAAAAATAATTATTAAGTAGAAGTAACTTTTAAGCCAAGAATTAATAAGTTTGGGTTGCCTAATTTATTCCTTTCAGTTTGTTTTAAGTAGTTTTTAACATATTTTCAATACTTTTTAACTTTACCAAGCACTAAAAAAAAGTTTAAAAGCTTATTTCACTAAAGCTTAAAAGTCCATCTAAACACTCTCATAGTTACCTTTAATATTTTTTGCGTTTTTCTAACTATCATTTTGTGAGCACGTGATTTTTCCCCTATATGAGAATTACATTAAAAAAATTCAAAATAAAATAATTTTTTAGTTTGCTTGTAATTATTGTGAATTTAGTGTCATTTTTTGTGTGTGCATGTTTATTTGTTAAATTAAAAAATAAAAATATATATCGCATTTGCATTTAGGATTTAATTCTACAATTAGGAGTAATTAATTTTATCTTACAAAATGAAAATCACAAAAATAGGCATCTTTTGCATTTTAGCCTTTAATGTCCAAATTGTGTGATTGTATTTTAATTACCATTTAAATTTAGGTGACAATTATTATTATGAGTTAATTAGTATTTTAAGATAATTTTAGTTTTTATAAATTAATCTTAGTATTTTGGGCTTTATTAATTAGGAAGTTGAATAATGGAGAAGAACAAAATAGAAAAAATTTGGACTGGGCCATCTTGCAAATTAAGTTATAAGCTCAATCCTAAGCACCCTTACCTAACCCAAAACCCCTTGGCCCAAAAAAGAAAATTTCAGATTTTTTAGCCAAAAATAATCATAATCACATAAAATAATGTAGTGGGGGGCAAGGAAATTAAGGAAGAAAACAAAGAGAGCAAAACATGAATTAGTGGGTTTTCTTTAAATTTAAAAAATATTTTTTTTAATAAAAAAATCTGAAATTTTTTGAAATTCTTGCCTATAAATAGAAGATAAGATTTATAAAAAAAGGTGGAGAAAAGAGAGGAAACAATTGGAAGAGAAGAAAAATAAGGGAAAAAATATAGTAATATACACTCGATATAAACTCAGGATACAGAAGTATACACGGACAAAAATTTAATTTTTGAGAGTTTCTTTTGAGAATTAAAAAGAGTTCAAAGCAAGAAAGACAAAACAAAGAGAAATTCCAGAATATATTTTTCTTTTTTATTTTTGCTGGTTTTTTCTCCGTATTGCTGGGATTTTCTGGATTGAGGTGTTAAAGCTACTGTTGGTTGTTACTGTTGTTGTTGTTGTTGTTGTATTTTCATCGCCCTGTTGATTTCCCATCTTCCCATTCCTTTCAATACCAGGTACACATTCTAAAAACCATGTGTTGATATAAGCTCGAATTGGAAGTTCAAGTTTGGAAATGAAATAGAAAAGCAACTTGTTGATTAATATTTGTTGTTATTTTCCGCTTTATTAGTTTTGTCAAATTGTAGTTAGCTCTATAATTTCAAGAATAAATTTGTCATTTAGTCGGCTTGTGAGGGAATACCTTTTGTACTAATATAGGAGTAGCATTTTAAGCATGTAATTAATTAGGACTTTTTTCTTTTCTTTTAGAAACAAACTAAATAGAAAAAATGTAGTCACTTTAGGATTATCCTTTTAAATAAAAAATGCTACAAGCCTCGCCAAATAGAAAAAATGAAATTGCAGGGCCCCTAAATAACAATGTTCACTTTTTAAAAAAAAAACAAACACGGTAAATGATTTAAAATTGTATTATATTATTGAACATATTTTAAAATCAGATATTTAGTCAATACAATAATTTAAGCGACCGTGCTAGAACCACAGGATCCAGGGGTGCCTAACATCTTCCCTCAGGTCAACATAATTCCTTACTTAGAATTTCTGGTTCGCAGACTTCATTTGGAAAGTCGAAAATTTCCTCGATTTGGGATTTAAATAAATCGGTGACTTGGGACACCATAATTTATTCCAAGTGGCGACTCTGAAATAAATAAATAATCTCATTTTGAATATTATCACTTAAATTGGAAAAACTCCCTTATGCATTATCCTTCGAGGTAAGTGTGCAAAAAGGAGGTGTGACAGCTCTAGCGATTCTGTTGGGGATATAAACCCAGAACCACTGGTTCAGGGTTTAAGAATTCGAGCTTTGAATAATTGTTGTATTTGGATTATTTATTATCTGATTTTATTATATGTTTATCTTAATGTGCTAAATGTTGCTTCTACCACTTTGATATTTTGTGAATTGTATATAAATTGTGCTGATACCCACTTTCTCCTCTGAGTCTCTTTGAAATTTAATATCGAGCATTTGCTGGACATAGCCCATCTTTCTTAAGATAGCTGAGGTGCTTGGCACCCGATGAAGGATTTAGTCACACATGTTTAGGCGGGGAGTACTGTCAATTAAGCCGGAAAGCCATGCTACCGGTGCACTGACCCTCCTCGGCTCGAGTTGTCCGCTCGAGTAAAGCCAATCTAGATACATTTTTCCAACAGGATGTTAACCTAGAATAACAAAACCTCATGTCGGATACCTAGTAGGAACGATTGTTTGCATCATGTGCATATTGACTTAGGAGGCTCAACACAGGGGTTGGGTCTGTCTAGGACATGTGTACCTAAAGAAAAGACCAACTTGATGCATCTTGTTTGTGCATTTATTTGTTTCGAACCTGCATGCTGATCGGCTTATTAAAAAAGAGGGATTGGTTTTGAAGAAAAGGAAAATACCAGTGTATAGCATCAAGGGTTTTAAACACATGTTTCGAAAATTCCCAAATAACACCAAAACTCTGGTAATTTTCTTTTATAAAAAAAGAAAGGTGGAAAAGAGTTTCTTTTGTTTAAAATGATATAGTTCGTTGTACCGAACTACGTGGGTATGATTCTCACCGGATGTGAGATACGTAGGAAAACCTCATCGGTTCTGACCCCAATTTTCAAAAGTCCAAAAAAATATTTTCCTTAAGCTCCTTCTTTAAAATCTTTCCTTAGAAAATTCAAAAAAAAAAGTAAAAGTAATTTAAAAACTAAAAAAAAATGATTTCGTTCTTTCTACTGCTTTTCAGGAAATAAAAAGAAAAATCAATAAAAATCAAAATATATAATATGGGTTTCCTTCATTTTTGAAGTATTTTTCTAAAATAAAATAAAATCAGAAACAAAAATCCAAAAAATACTCCTTAGATGTCTTTCTTTCATAAATGTCAATTAAAAATAAATAAATACAAATTTTGAAAATATTGAGTCCGAAAAATATTTTGCTTCTCTTTAAAAGTACTTTAGTAAATAAATAAAAGCTTAGAAATTCAATTTTTTTTTTTAAAAAAGTACCACTTTCGAAAATTAAGATGTTACATCCAAATACAAAAATATTTTCTTCATTCCTTAGAAAAAGATAAAATAAATGAAAATTCAAACAAAAAAAAGTGTCTTCTTTTTACTTTTGAAATTCCAAAAGATCCAATCAAAAGAAAAGGAATTTTATAAAAGTCTTTCTTTCAAAAATAAAATAAAATAAAAACCAAAAAAAAAAATTTCCTTTCTTCTTTTAAAGCATTTTTGAGAAAATCCCAAAGAAAAACAAAAAGTCAAAAAAAAACAAATTACTCTTTAGATGTCTTTCTTTTGTTAATGTCCATAAATTTTAAAAAAAAAATTGAAGTCCAAAAATATTTTTGCTTTTCTTTATAAGTTCTTTTGTAAATAAACAAAAAATTCAAAATTCAAAATATTTTCTTAAAAGTCCCTCTTTCGAAAATAAAGAGGCAACATCCAAAATCAAAAAAAATATTTTCTTTCTTATTTGAAAAAAGAGACAATAAGTAAAAATTCAAACAAAAATATTTTTTTTTCTTTTACTTCTAAAATTCCCAAAGTTCAAATCAAAAGCAAATGAATTTTTTTAGAAGTCTTTCTTTCAAAAAAGCAAAACAAAAAGCAAAAAAAAAAACAAAAATATATATATTTTTTTCTTTCTTCTTTTAAAGCGTTTCTTTCAAGAATTTAAAAAAAGTTAGTTTATTTACTCCATTCCTGATCTTCCTTAACTACGCAAGATCTGATTCATGCGGGGTCATGATACGTAGGCAATCCCCATCGGATTCGATCATAGTAAAAAATAAACTGAGAGAAAAATAATGTGAAAAAAAAATGAGTGAAAAAATGGGGGAGATCGACAAAAAAAAAAGCAACAAAAAACAAACCAAAAAAAGAGAGAAAAAGAGAGTGCCAAAGAATAAATGAGTGGCAAAAATAAGATGAAAAATCAAGACTGATCAAAGAGGCAGAAATGAAGAAAAGAGGTACAAAATAAAAGGGGCTAGTTAACGCAGGGATGAAACATGCAACCCGTTCAAACACATGGTAGAGGCGTTTAACTGTTTAGGTGCATTGCATCCCAACGTGCAATTTCTTATAAGTTAAATGCCTCAGAACTAACAAGGTTGTATGTGTGAACAAATTAGCCAGGTTCTATTCAGGTGTTTGATTTGTTGGTATGTATTGATGAATGCGCAACCGTGCTAGCGACCATAACATTATCCACAAAGCCGAGCTCCACCTCCCAGAAATGCCCATCCTTACCAAGCTCCATATAATCATCAACCAAATAATCTCCAATACAATCATCGCCCAAGAGAGCCTTTCAAAAGGAATTAGTTCACCCCTAATGGTGAATCATACTCGGGTTTGTTCTAAAAGCTAGTCAGGCAAGTTTTCCTGCAACCAGTTGCCTAAATCCGGTTGGACCGTGAGTGCCCCTCGCACCGAGCTGATGTTATATGTGAATACCACTCTGGAGTAGTGGGACACAATATAGAGGACTGTTGGACCCTCAAAAGGGGCGGTTGAAAATCTGATTGAAGCTGAAAGAATTGTTTTCTAGGAGGAAGAAGCTCCTGATTTGATGAACAATCTGTTGTCTACCCACAACATCGGGCCAACAGTCGGAATGCTCTGTGAAGTTAAGGAATTTGATCCGGCACTGAAGGCTATTGCACCCATTGTCGAGACAGAAGAAAAGCCGAAACGGTTGCCAAGCCTAAAAGTGCCCCTTCAAATAGGAGTCTCGGTAGCCAATCTTGCTATCCTTTTTGCGTCCGGGTTATATCAGGGTGTGATCCAGATTTTTTACTTTATTGCCTTATTTTCTGACGTAAACTCTTTTTCTTCAAAATAAAAAAAAATAAAAAAATAAAAAGAAAACAAATCAACATTTCTTCGTCTAGGAATGTCTATTTTCTTAATCTTGTCATTTCTTATTCTCTTTTCAATTCTAGTAAATGCAGATTTCAATAACATGACATGCTTGCGGACTTCATGCCCAGATCCTAAAACACTGTCGGACTTCGAAATAATGAATCATGAGTCGAAATTAAAGGTAGATAAGTTTGAAGAAATAAAACAAAGAGTTTGAACAGCTGAAGGAAAATTGGTTTCAAAATTGAAAAGGTCCATACATTGCAACAAGAGGACTACCAAAAGAGTACGTTGTACTTGGGACACATCGAAGAAAATGTCCCAAAAACAACTGTCAATACAAATGCAGTAAGAATGTACTATGTTGGATCCTCCATATAGTTCTAATATTCTCTGGTTGGGATGACGAATGCTTTCTTTATCGCTACCTAAATACCATCAACCCTTTGCAAACCCTTTGAGCCGGTTTATCATTTTTTGACTACCCTCTTTGGAACCTGAAAGTGTGATTAAAAAAAGAAGAAGAAAGAATTGAAAAATAAAATAGAAGAAAAGAAAAAAAAGAGAAAGAGAAGGAAGAAAAGACAAAGAAAATGAAATAAAAAGGAGAGGAAAAGGAAAAGGAAACAGAAAGAGAAAACAAAACAAAATACAAAAACAAAAGAAAAAATCAAAAAACAAAGTTTGCCTGAACTACGTTCGATTTTATTCCGAAAGGATACGTAGGCAACCTCTCTCTGGGGTTAAATCACACCAAAATAAAAATACAATTCCCCCCAAAAATTGAAATTGGGGCAGATGATATAATGGTTCAGCCATGAGACCGCCAAAAAGGTTCCAAAGTTGTAATTCAATCCAAATTCTTTTTACCCCAAACCTTGTTCAAGTCCTTCTGATCAATCGGCAAAGAGGTTAAAAATGGGAGGATAGAGTTATTTCGATCTGATACAACAAAATGAGAGGAATAAAATGAGAGAGTCTTATTGGTGAAAACCCACACGGGCATCGTAAGGCGATAGTAAGCAGAGAAATAAAAATGAGAGAGTCTTATTGGTGAAAACTCATAGGGGCACCGTAATGCGATGGTAAGCCGAGAAAATCAAAATGAGAGGGTCTTGTTAGTGAAACCACACACGGGTATTATTAGACGATGATGAGAAGTGAAATGACAGAGGTCAACTAGTGAAAACTCACAAAGGGCGCCCCTGATTGAAAAGAGGACCCTCACGGCCATTGGCGCCGACAAAGTCCTGACAAGGTTTCTCGAATTTTGAAGCGAAAGTTGTGATGAATTTCTGAAAGTCGGACGATTTACACAAATCAAGCATCCAGTCTAAAAGGCATGTCATGTTTATTGAAGTACGTATGTACTCTAGATAAGTCATTCTTTCCTCTCCCGAAAGGGATACTTTTCTTTTAAATTCATTGTACTGTCCATTATTTATTTTTCTTCGAACCCCTTTCGGTCTAACTCTATTCCGGAACTGAGACAAAGAAGGGATGGCAAGATTGACTTACAAGGCTTTTGTTTGATACGAGCTTATATGCAAGAGGCACCCAGCCTCGTCAGGGTATCAAATAGACCTCGACCGGCCATGGTAGTCGATGTTTTGAAATTGAAAACTCTTGGAAGGAGAAAATCAGTTGAAGTGCCTATAAAGGAAAAATTAAGTTAAAAGGTTGAGTCCCACGTGGCTAACAGTCCTGGCAAAGATTTGAAAAGTGAAAGAGCCTCAAATGCTCTGAAATTGAAGTTAGAAGAAAGAAGCCAGAAAAGAGAAGCCTACGAAGGCAAAATAAAGTTGGAAAAGGTTAAGTCCCACGCGACTAGCCGTTGCAGCAAAGCTCGAAGAGCCAAAACGTTCCCCAATGTTCTGAAGAAAAGAAAAGAAAAAAAAAGAATCAGAGAGGAAAGGCCTATGAAGGCGAAATGAAGTTGAAAGCTGAAGTCCCATGTGACCAACCGTCATGGCAAAAACTGGAAAAGCAAGAAGTTCTCCAAGGCCTGAAATGAAATCAGTACTCAGGGAACAAGCAGATGCAGTTGAGATCTTTATCAACAAAGATGGGCCAAGATCCAGTGATCAAACAATCAAGGCCACAAAATCAACCACCGTTTCAGCTAACAAATTGTTCTTTGTTGAAAGCAAGTCTATTTCAAATTAGTTGTGCAAGAAGAAGGTGCAGTCCAAAGAAATGAAATACGCGAGCATTGAAATGGCTCTGTAACAAAGAAAAACGCCCAAAGGGAAGTTTCTTTTATGCATCGTTGATGAGCAAAAGGAAAACACCTAAAAGAAAACAAAAAAGGGAAGAAGGAATGAAAGGAAAATGAAAACCCCAAAAGAGAATCAAATCATGGTAGTTTAGCACTTCTTTCAAAAATCCCGGCCAGAAAACCGAGGATCTCCTGTCCAGAAAGCCATGGAGCATCTCTTTTCAAAATCACGGTTAGAAAACCGAGGATCTCCCGGCCAGAAAGCCACGGAGCATTTCTTTTAAATCCCGGCTAGAAAACCGAGGATCTCCTCGCCAGAAAGCCATGGAGCATTTCTTAAAAATAAAATCCCGGTCAGAAAACCGATGATCTCCTGCCCTGAAAACCGTGGAGCAATTCTTTCAAAAATCCCGATCAGAAAATCAAGGATCTGCCGGCAAAAAAACCGTGGAGCAATTCTTTCAAAAATTCCGGCCAGAAAACCTAGGATCTCCTAGCCAGAAAACCTTGGAGCAATTCTTTCAAAAATCCTGGCCAGAAAACCGAGGATCTCCTGGCCAGAAAGCCATGGAGCATTTCTTTTAAATCCCGGCCAGAAAAATGAGGATCTCCCGGCCAGAAAACCATGGAACAATTTTTTCAAAAATTCCGGCCAAAAAACCGTGGAGCAATTCTTCAAAAAATCCCGTCCAGAAAACCGTGGAGCAATTCTTTCAAAATCCTGGCCAGAAAACCGAGGATCTCCTGGCCAGAAAGCCATGGAGCATTTCTTTCAAAATCCCAGCCAGAAAACCGAGGATCTCCCGGCTAGAAAGCCATGGAGCATTTCTTTCAAAATCTCGGGGAGAAAATCGAGGATCTCCTGGCTAGAAAACCGTGGAGCAATTCTTTCAAAAATCCCAGCCAGAAAACCGAGGATCTCCCGGCCAGAAAGCCATGAAGCATTTTTTTTAAATCCCGTCCAGAAAACCGTGGAGCAATTCTTCTAAACATCCCGGCCAGAAAACCGTGGAGCAATTCTTCTAAAAATCCCGGCCAGAAAATCATGGAGCGATTCTTTCAAAAATCCCGGCCAGAAAATCGAGGATCTCCCGGCCAGAAAGCTATGACACATTTCTTTTAAATCCCGGCCAGAAAACCAAGGATCTTCCGGTTAGAAAATCGTAAAATATTTCTTTCAAAAATCCCGGCCAGAAAACCGAGGATTTTCGGGCCAGAAAACCGTGAAGCATTTCCTTTAAATTCTGGTCAGAAAACCGAAGATCTCCCGGCCAGAAAATTGTGGATCATTTCTATTCAAAGTATCCCGATCAGAAAACCGAGAATCTCCCCAGCGAGGAAGCTGTGGACCCCTTTTTGCAAAATATCCCGGCCAAAAAACTGCGGAGCATTTATTTTCAAAACCAAATTTAAAATCGAGATTCTCTTGGCCAATACCGAAGTGTCTTTTAATCACTTTCTGTGTCACGACTAACTCACGAAATATTCCTAGTGAAACTGGGGCAGAAAAATTTCGTTTGTTTGTTTGTTTTGTTGTCTAAGCAGGTTTGAACTCGGGACGCAGGGATCGAGATAACCTACGAGTTAAGTCTCAATCCAGAATAAAGAAAAGAAGAAAAGAACAAAAAAGAAGACGAGTTCAAATGTTGGAGTAAATAGAGGCACGTATTGCTCAGAATCTGATTGAAGTCACGAGTCCCGCCAATCCCGTTTCACTCAATGTTACAGAAATAAATAAGCATATACAGCTTGCGAGCATCAAGATTCAGATCGAGGCCTACAGCAAAATCAGCTAAGACTCAAGATCAAGTTTTCAAGAGAATCATAGATAGGAATCTTGTAACTCATAGTTGATAGGCACATCTAGTTTAATTTCAATTTCTCTTTTGGTGTAATAAGGAGGTCAGTAAGTAGTAAGCAGCAACAACAGCAGCAGTAGCAACATTAGCAGCAAAGTGTTAGTCCACGGTAGTCCCAGCTACCAAAACTTCCCGAACTACATTGACCTGATTCGTGTTTAGCCCAGGATATGTAGGAGGCCTCCTGAAGCAAAGGCTCGGTCTAGATTTTTCAAAAATGCTTCACATGGAGTACTCAAACTGGCAAAAATCGCTCGTATTCGCTCATTTATCTTTGTACGAAAACTCTTCGCGTTTCGGCCAAAGAGGGGCAGCTGTGAGCACGTGATTTTTGCCCTATATGAGAATTACTCCCAAAAAATTCAAAATAAAATAATTTTTTAGTTTGTTTGTAAGTGTTGTGAATTTAGTGTCATTTTTTGTGCATGTTTATTTGTTAAATTAAAAAATAAAAAAATATATCGCATTTGCATTTAGGATTTAATTCTACAATTAGGAGTAATTAATTTTATCTTGCAAAATGAAAATCACAAAAATAGTCATCTTTTGCATTTTAGCCTTTAATGTCCAAATTGTGTGATTGTATTTTAATTACCATTTAAATTTAGGTGACAATTATTATTATGAGCTAATTAGTATTTTAAGATAATTTTAGTTTTTATAAATTAATCTTAGTATTTTGGACTTTATTAATTAGAAAGTTGAATAATGGAGAAGAACAAAATAGAAAAAATTTGGATTGAGCCATCTTGCAAATTAAGTTACAAGCCCAATCCTAAGCACCCTTACCCAACCCAAAACCCTTTGGCCCAAAAAAGAAAATTTCAGATTTTTTAGCAAAAAATAATTATAATCACATAACATAAAGTAGTGGGGGGCAAGAAAATTAAGGAAGAAAACAAGGAGAACAAAACATGGATTAGTGGAGTTTCTTTAAATTAAAAAATATTTTCTTTTTAATAAAAAAATCTGAAAATTTTCAAAATTCTTGCCTATAAATATAAGAGAAGATTTATGAAAAAAAAGGTGGAGAAAAGAGAGGAAACAATAGGAAGAGAAGAAAAATAAGGAAAAAAAGAGAGTAATAAACACTCGATATACACTGTGGATACAGAAGTATACACGAACAAAATTTCAATTTTTGAGAGTTTCTTTTGAGAATTAAAAAGAATTCAAAGCAAGAAAGACAAAACAAAAAGAAATTCTAGAATATATTTTTCTTTTCTATTTTTACTGGTTTTTTCTCCGTATTGCTGGGATTTTCTAGATTGAGATGTTGAAGCTACTGCTGGTTGTTACTGTTGTTGTTGCTGTATTTTCACCGCCCTGTTGATTTCCTATCTTCCCATTCCTTTCAATATCAGGTACACATTCTAAAAACCAAGTGTTGATGTAAGCTCGAATTGGAAGTTCAATTTTGGAAATGAAATAGAAAAGCAAGTTGTTGATTAATATTTGTTGTTATTTTCCGTTTTATTAGTTTTGTCAAATTGTAGTTAGCTCTATAATTTGAAGAATAAATTTGTCATTTAGTCGGCTTGTGAGGGAACACCTTTTGTACTAATATAGGAGTAGCCTTTTAAGCATGTAATTAATTAGGGCTTTTTCTTTTCTTTTAGAGACAAACTAAATAGAAAAAATGTAGTCACTTTAGGATTATCCTTTTAAATAAAAAAATATTACAAGCCTCGCCAAATAGATTAAATGAGATTGCAGGGCCCCTCAATAACAATGTTCACGTTTTCTTTAAAAAAAAACCAAACACATGGTAAATGATTTAAAATTGCATTATAGTATTGAACATGTTTTAAAATCAGATATTTAGCCATTACAATAATTTAAGCGACCGTGCTAGAACCACGGGATCCAGGGGTGCCTAACACCTTCCCTCGGGTCAACAGAATTCCTTAGTTAGAATTTCCGGTTTGGAGACTTCATTTGGAAAGTCAAAAATTTCCTCGATTTGGGATTTAAATAAATCGGTGACTTGGGACATCATAATTTATTCCAAGCGGCGATTCTGAAATAAACAAATAATCCCATTTTAAATATTGCCACTTAAATTGGAAAAACTCCCTTACGCATTATCCTTCGGGATAAGTGTGCAAAAAAGAGGTGTGACACATTTCATACCAAATCAGTGAAAACTAAGAACGTCCTTCCATTAATGTCAATAATATGGTGCTTGAGTAAGATTATTAGATGAATAATTAGCTTATGAGCAGTTTTTATTTATCTACACATTTGACAAATATAAAATGTGTTTATAAACCGAAATTAACCAAAGCCATAAGATAATAGTTTGAAATTTTTTATTTTATTTTGTACCTAACATTTTTGTGATTCCCGAAATACCCTTGTCTATCTGTAGCTTCTTTCTAATTTTCCTATTATATAGAAATATTTATTAATGTTTCGGTGAGTGACCGAACTGTCGCCGTACCTACATGGACCAACTAACCTAAAGTTTCGGAAATACTATTTGTCGCAGAAACTTTAGTCCACATATCTTAATCCTCAAACTTGGTGCTCCTGTACCAAATATATAATTAACAATTCTGACCAATCATCTCCCTCTATCTACTCACTCCAATCCTATAACAATCTTTTGCGAACATTTCTTAGTCCCAAGACTCTCAACAACCAAAAAGAAATAAAAGCAATCTTTTGCATGACAAATTTAAGGTTATATGTGTTAAAAGTGTGCTATCATCTTACTTTTATTTATTTAGTTATGTATTAAATACTAGCTTTGATTATTAGTTTTCTATGAATCAAGCATGTGAATTTTTTCTAATTACAGGCGGCTGTAAGAAAATTGGTGAGTATATAATCATCTCATCCAAAAATTTACCTACTATCTTCTATCAATATAAAGTTGTGCAGCTAGTGGGAATGCAAAGGTTTTGCTATGGTTTTGGATTGTATTAAAAAAATTCAAAACATATTATATTGAGGTAAAAAATAGATTTACTTTTGGCAAAGAGAGTTTAAGTGAACATGCTTTCGCCCCTAAATTTGCCCGGCAGTTGTCAACTCACAGTTTTAACGACCTTAATATTATATTGCAGAAGTTGAGCAACGAACATCGTCGTTCATGTCTCAGTTTCCAAACGTGGGAAAAGAGATGCTCCTTCTATCCTATTTCATGGGAATGGATTCTACGAGTTCAAACACATACGGACAAAAATGGAACAAGAAAATGTTTAAAATGAATTAGCAAGGAGAGGAGAAGTAAATGGAAAAAGGCACGTACCTGAGCATGTTTGGGTTCAGAAGTATCAAGATAAGCACAAACACGCATATCTCCAGTATACTTAACACTAGGCATGAAATCCCCAACAAGAACATTAGCTTTCTCTACAACCTCCATATCAAACAGATGTGAAAACGACTTGACGTCAAGAACCGCCACCACATTCGGATTAACACCGAGGAAAAACGGAAAACAAGGAGGCACATTTGTTCTAAAAACAGTGCTCTTGTGCTTTTCAATTCTCTTTGTAAAAAAAGTGTTAGGTCCCTGAAACCAGTTATAGTCCAATCTATCATATATTGGTCCTAACAACGGCCAACCATAGCCGCCGGGAATTGTACGGACCGGAAGAGTAGCCGGCGTCGTAGTTAACGCCGGTGAGGATGTACCAGGATTAATAGGAGTAGATCCGCTCATCATTTTCGCCATGAGTGTGGACATACCTTTTTTTTTTTAACCCTTGGTTGAGAAATGGAAAATGAAACAAGTGAATACGATGGGATAGATAAGGATCGGAAAATGGAAAATATTGTGAAGCCAACGGCTGTTTAAAACGTGGAAGGATTGGTGGAACAAGTACAACTATATCATTGTTCTTGCGTTGGCTAGTTAACGTCAACTTAGAAATATCATGCCACTGCTGTTTACGCTTAAATTCGGGCTATTGATATATCGAGATTAGTGTTGTTAGAAAAATTAATAAACAAAAATGGCTTTCACGCGTGAAAATCGACTGTCCTTAAAGAGTTATCACCTGTATATTAATTTAGAGAAAATACAAACGATTCCCGTTCGGATACAACAAAGCCTTCAATAACACTTGTGATTTTCTATGCCAATTTGTTGGAATTCTTGTGCATGTATAGGCAACCAACATACCCTTTCAGAAAAGATGTCTTGTTTCACAAACAGACATAACTTTTTATTCTAATTTTGAATTTAAAATTTGAATAAATTAAATTTCTGTTATAAAATAAAAATAATTAAGTTTAGGATCTGACCTGGCCCGCGCCCAAGCCCCAAGTCCAAGTCTTTGATTATATAATATATAAATATATACTGTACTTAATTGCACACACATAAAAGTATGTGTCCTAAATCAAAGACATAAAATGGACAAGTGTTTAAAAAGTTCCAACAAGACCTTTTCACTTCCGATGTGGGAAGAATCCCACTTCCAATCTCTTAATAACAAACTATCTTACAACCCCCCACTAGTTTGTTATTCCACTTCATAACAATTGTGCATAATAGAAAGTATCTTATTGTCACGACCCAAACCCTGGTCGTGATAGCGCCCAACACAATGCTAGGCAAGCCCGACCATATTATCCCTTAAACCAGCCAGTTATTAATCAAATTAAACTTAAACAGTAAATGATCATATCAAGTGATAAACGAAATGTAAAACATACAAAATACGGTCCCAACCATATCGTGGTATCACGAGACTGAGCCTCTACAGAGTAGCATCCTACTACAACCAAGTCTAGGCAATTAGGAAATCAACAAGATGATAAAGAAGGAGAAGACAAGCTCTGCGGACGCTGGCAGCTACCTCGTAATCTCCGCAAAAGTAGACAAGGATCAGCAGCTACAATGTCTCAACTGCTCTCGGGCACCTGTGGATCTGCACAGAAAGTGCAGGGGAGTGGGGTGAGTATATTTCAACTCAGTGAGTAACAATAATAAATAATAACTGAAGGTAAGAACTCCTGTGCTATCACTTAGCAGTTCTAAGGCAACCTCACAGGTACGTCATCATTATAGTAATACTCAAATCTCCAATCCACATTTATCTCTACAAGATTCTACACTGAACCAACCCTCACTCGTACCCCTACGGTGTACGGCCATCTCAACATATAAAGACAGATACTTATGTCTATAATGTATAAGTATTTAAGTAGATAGTAGGATATGATTAAGTATAATGCTGCGGCGTGCAGCCCGCTCCAATACATATACCGCTGCGGCGCGCAGCCCGCTCCATTTAACGTCGACGACGCTCACTGGGGGTGTATACAGACTTCGGAGGGGCTCCCTAGGCCCAAGCACTATTATACTGCGGCGTGCAGCCCGATCCACACATGTATTACTGCGGCGTGCAGTCCGATCCAATATTTATATGTATATATATTTATACTACTACGGCGCGCAGCCCGATCCCATAATATACACCAGTGCTCACTGAGAATGTGTGCAGACTCAGACTCCGAAGGGTAAAATTCTGCTGC
This sequence comes from Nicotiana noctiflora, assembly GCA_032618575.1. NCBI lineage: Eukaryota > Viridiplantae > Streptophyta > Magnoliopsida > Solanales > Solanaceae > Nicotiana > Nicotiana noctiflora. Next base: position 122,864 of record JASVEL010007365.1, read on the forward strand.
ACTTATGACAACAAACCAGCTCTCTTCTTTGGCCACGAATGGTCCGTTTGGACCCCCGGATTCATCCCGAGACCCCCGGGACCCCAACGAAAACCACCAACATACTCCAAAACATGATACGAACTTGTTCAAATCATAAAAACACCACACTAAACATCAAAATCACCATTTCTACACGAATTCAAGCCTAAGTTTCTTCAAAACTTTCAAAACTAACATTCAATCCAAAACCCGATCAAACGATGTCCGAATGACCTGAAAATTTGCGGACACATCAAAAATCACATAACGAAGCTACAGAAATTGTCGGAATTCCATTCCGACCCCCGGATCAAAATCTCACCTACCGTTCGGATTTCGCCAAAATTCAACCTTAGCCAATTCAAGCCTATTTCTACACCGGCCTCCAAATTCAATTCCGATCGCTCCCCTAAGTCACAAATCACCTCCCGGAACTAACCGAATCATCAGAATTCGATTCCGAGCTCTCTAACTAAATAGTCAACTTCGGGTTGACTTTCCTTATTCAAGTTTCCTTCAAAAAGGCTATATGCCTCATTTTCAACCCAATTCACTCCTAACTCCCCCGATAGACTCTAACACTGATATAAAAGCAGGAAATATGTAATTACAACATAACGGGGTGGAAATTCCCGTGACGACGGGCCGGGTCGTCACATTCTCCCCCTCTTAAGCAAACGCTCGTCCTCGAGCGGGTCAAGAAACATACCTAAAGTCTCAAATAGCTGAGGGTATCTGCTCCGCATCTCCTGCTCAACCTCCCAAGTAGCCTCCTCTACGGGCCGACCTCTCCATTGCACCTTAACTGCCGCAATCTCCTTCGACCTCAATTTTCTTACTTGGCGCCCCAAAATAGCAATAGGCTCCACATCATATGATAGATCACCATCAAGCTGAATGGTACTGAAGTCTAATACATGAGATGGATCCCCAATGTACTTCCGGAGCATAGACACATGGAATACTGGATGAACGCTGGATAAGCTGGGTGGCAAGGCTAACTCATATGCCACATCTCCAATTCTCCTAAGTATCTCAAAAGGACCAATGTACTTGGGACTCAACTTCCCTTTCCTCCCGAACCTCATGACACCCTTCATGGGTGAAACCTTCAAGCAATACTCTATCACCAACCATGAAAGACAACTCTCGAACCCTACGGTCCGCATAACTCTTCCGGCAAGACCGTGCCGTGCGAAGCCTCTCCTGGATCAACTTTGCCCTATCCGGAGCATCCCGAACTAACTCGGTCCCTATCAATCTATCCTCACCGAGCTCGAAACCATCCGACGGGAGATCTACACCGTCCGCCATACAATGCCTCGTACGGGGCCATCTGAATACTCGACTGGTAGCTGTTAGGTACATACTCAGTCGTGCCTCGCCACTCGATCCTCCGAATGCCCGGCATAGCCAAAGTGACCGTCTTAGCATGACAGATCCAGAATAGCATGACATGGAGATAGCCAATCCATGCCCAATATAACATCAAAATCAATCATCCTCAGAAGCAATAGATCTACTCGGGTCTCCAGACCTCCAATAGTGACCAAACGGGACCGGTATACGTGGTCCACAACAATAGTATCCCCTACCGGGGTAGATACGTGCACCGGCAGCTCAAGACTCCCTCGGGTCGTGCCCAAATGAGGAGCAAAATATGTAGACACATAAGAATAAGTAGAACCGGGATCAAACAATACCGAGGCATCTCCGTGGCAGATTGAAATAATACCTGTAATGACAGCATCAGAAGTAACAGCCTCAGATCGGCCCTGAAAAGCATAGCATCTAGCCTGTCCGCCTGATCGGCCTCCCCCTCGAGAGCGACCCCTAGCTGTCCGACCCTCACCCCTAGCTGGCGGGGCGGGTGCTGAAGTAGAAGGACCAGATGACGAGGGCTGCCCCCTCTGCTGATAAGATCTGGAAACAAGACGGGGACACTCCCTACGGTGGTGCCCAAACTCTCCGCACTCGTAGCAACTCCCCGGTGCTGGGTACTGAGACTGATAAGGACCTCTGGCGCTGGACTGGCCAGCTGATGAACTAGGCCGAGATGAACACCGAGCAGATGGGGCCTGTGAAGAACTCTGAGCTGGCATGGCACTGAGAGATGGCTGGCTCTGGTTCGAACCCTGATAACCCTATCTAGAAGACCATCTGCCACGATCGGAGCGACCCGACTGCGAAGATCTGAAAGAGCGACCTCGGCTCTGTTGACTCTGGCCTCTAGTCTGAGTACCACTGGAACTAGCTGCACCTCAAGGCCTCTTGGCCTCCCTCTCATCCCACTGTCTGCGACAATCTGTCTCTATGTCGTGAGCAATATCCACGACATCCTCAAATGTACGACTCAAAACCCTCTCCCGAGTCATCAGAATACGAATGGGATAAATGAGGTCGTCCACAAAGCGACAATCCTCTCTTTGTCAGAAGGAACCAACCATGGTGCATACCTAGACAACTCTGTAAACCCGATCTCATACTCTGACACTGGCATATCCCCCTGACGGAGACTCTCAAACTGCCTGCGCATCTCCTCCCTCTGAGATCGAGGCATCCCCTTCTGCAAGAACATGGTAGAGAACTCTGGCCATAATAGTGGTGCTGCCCCTGTTGGCCTGCGGCGCTCATAATCCTCCCACCAAGCGAAGGCTGGCCCCTGAAACTGAAAGGTAGTGAAAGATACCCCACTTGACTCCACGATCCCTGCCGTACGAAGCATTCGACGACACTAGTCTAGAAAACCTTGGGCGTCCTCACCTGGAGCTCTTGTGAACACTGGAGGAGATAACCTAGTGAACCTCTCGAGACGACGCTGCTCATCATTCGTCATAGCTAGGACCCCGTCCCCCGAATCCGATCTGTCGGGTCGAACCGGTACCACGAGCCGAATTGGAGGAGCCTGCGGTGTCCGTAAGCCCCGCACCGCCGGCTCCGGAGTGCGTCTCGCGGGGGTCCGATGACCACCCCCGATCCACGATGCAGCTGCGCCGCAGTAGTAACCGAAACCGCCCGTGCTAGGCCAGTGCAGATTGCTAGTATCTGAGCCGGGGTCTCCTGTAGACCCGGAATAACAATGGGCACGAGCCGGTGCTCGATCGCGGTGCTGCTAGCACCTCTCTGCAACTGGGGGCTGTGGGTCAGCTGGCACTGCCTCAGCCGCCCTAACTCCGCCACGACCACGACCGCGTCCACGGCCTCTAGCAGGTGGTAGTGGTGGTCGTCCTCCACGTCCGGATGATCGAGTTCTCGCCATCCGCGAGAGAATAGAATGTCAAAGTTCAGTTCAAGTCAAAAGTAATCGCACGACAAGAATTCCAAGAATTGAAACTTTTCCTAAAAGGTTTGCAGCCTCCCGAGGATAAGTACAGGCGTCCCCGCACCGATCCACGAGACTCTACCAACCGGCTCATGACTCGCGAGACCTATTAACCTAGGCTTTGATACCAACTTGTCACGACCCAAACCCCGGTCGTGATGGCGCCCAACACATTGCTAGGCAAGCCCGACCATATTATCCCTTAAACCAGCCAGTTATTAATCAAATTAAACTTAAACAGTAAATGATCATATCGGGTGATAAATGAAATGTAAAACATACAAAATACGGTCCCAACCATATCGTGGTGTCACGAGACTGAGCCTCTACAGAATAGCATCCTACTACAACCAAGTCTAGGCAATTAGGAAATCAACAAGATGATAAAGAAGGAGAAGACAAGCTCTGCGTACGCTGGCAGCTACCTCATAATCTCCGCAAAAGTAGACAAGGATCAGCCAGCTACAATGTCTCAACTGCTCTCGGGCACCTGTGGATCTGCACAGAAAGTGCAGGGGAGTGGGGTGAGTATATTTCAACTTAGTGAGTAACAATAATAAATAATAACTGAAGGTAAGAACTCATGTGCTATCACTTAACAGTTCTAAGGCAACCCTCACAGGTACGTCATCACTATAGTAGTACTCTAACCTCCAATCTACGTTTATCTCTACAAGATTCTACACCGAACCAACCCTCACTCGTACCCCTACGGTGTACGGCCATCTCAACATATAAAGACACATACTTATGTCTATAATGTATAAGTATTTAAGTAGATAGTAGGATATGATTAAGTATAATGCTGCGGCGTGCAGCCCGCTCCAATACATATACCGCTGCGGCGCGCGGCCCGCTCCATTTAACGTCGACGGCGCTCACTGGGCGTGTATACAGACTTCGGAGGGGCTCCCTAGGCCCAAGCACTATCATACTGCGGCGTGCAGCCCGATCCACACATGTATTACTGCGGCGTGCAGTCCGATCCAATATTTATATGTATATATATTTATAGTGCTGCGGCGCGCAGCCCGATCCCATAATATACACCAGTGCTCATTGAGAATGTGTGCAGACTCAGACTCCGAAGGGTAAAATTCTGCTGCACTTATGAGAGCAAACCAGCTCTCTTCTTTGGCCACGAATGGTCCGTTTGGACCCCCGGATTCATCCCGAGACCCCCGGGACCCCAACGAAAACTACCAACATACTCCAAAACATGATACGAACTTGTTCCAATCATAAAAACACCACACTAAACATCAAAATCACCATTTCTACACGAATTCAAGCCTAAGTTTCTTCAAAACTTTCAAAAATAACATTCAATCCAAAACCTGATCAAACGATGTCCGAATGACCTGAAAATTTGCAGACACATCCAAAATCACATAACGAAGCTACAGAAATTGTCGGAATTCCATTCCGACCCCCGGATCAAAATATCACCTACCGTTCGGATTTCGCCAAAATTCAACCTTAGCCAATTCAAGCCTATTTCTACACCGGGCCTCCAAATTCAATTCCGATCGCTCCCCTAAGTCACAATCCACCTCCCGGAACTAACCGAATCATCCGAATTCGATTCCGAGCTCTCTAACTAAATAGTCAACTCCGGGTTGACTTTCCTTATTCAAGTTTCCTTCAAAAAGGCTATATGCCTCATTTTCAACCCAATTCACTCCTAACTCCCCCGATAGACTCTAACACTGATATAAAAGCAGGAAATATGTAATTACAACATAACAGGGTGGAAATTCCCGTGACGACGGGCCGGGTCGTCACACTTATACAGATTGAACTTTCCTTTAGTGTAAATATTTTAAAGTTCTCACGAAGTTATTGGTATCTTTAAGATTTGAACTACAACTTCTTATGCCAAAACCTGAAATATCACACACACACACACCGTTATCTAGTAGCTTAGAAAATCTTGTATGCGTTGTAGCACGTTTACAGCCATATGCTCATCCTGAATTCATGAATACTTACAAGATCAACCCTTTAAATCTTGCTAGAAGCGGCACCACTTCAATATTCATGTAGGTGAAATCAGTTACTATGTGCCTGCTACTCCAGACATTAATAATTCCATTAAAATTACTCAATCTCTTCATGTAACAGTATGCACTTTGAAGTTTGTCTTTATGCCCATGTTATAACAAGCATTTAACAACTCCTTAACTCCTCGTATAACAGTAAGTAGTACAATAGAAGTAGGGCTCCTAAAGAGGAGATCAGTGCTTAAACAATACAAGTAACTTGTTAATACCCTTTGAACTTATATTGTTAGAGTGTATACTAACTCAAAATGGGGTTCCCATTCTTTGCATTTATTTTAAGGGTCTCAGCCCCATCCATTCACAAGTTTATTGTACTACATCTCTACCGAACAACTTTGTAAGTGGATCATCCAAATTCTTATTTGATCTCACATATATTATAGCTATAGCTCCATTTGTAATTAATTCTCTTATATAAGTATGTCTCAAGCTTATATGTCTCGATTTCCCATTATATATTTTATTGTAAGCAACACACATTGTAGTCTCACTATCACAGAAAATGGAAATGGCTGGCATAGGTTGTGGTTACAATATTATATCAAGAAACATATTCCTCAGCCATTCTGTTTCTTTTCCAGCAGCTGCTAATGCAATGAATTCAGATTCCATAGTAAAATGGGAAATATATGTTTGTTTCTTGGATGCCCAACTAATGGCTCCACCGCCTAGAGTGAATATCCATCCTGATGTGGATTTATTATCATTAACACTTGTAATGCAACTTGCATCAGAATATCCCTCTAATACATTAGGGAAACCATTATAATAATACATTAGGGAAACCATTATAGCAAATGCCCAAGTGCTTTGTATATTTTAAATATCCAAGTACTCTACTTATTGCTTTTCAATGATCATTACCTGGATTATTGGTGAACCTTGAATGATTACAAACAACAAATGCTATGTCGGGTCTAGTGCAATGCATTGCATACATCGTACTACCTATTGCACTTGCATATTCCAACTGTGCTACTGCTCTTCCAGTATTTGCAGTTAGCTTAATACTAGAATCATAAGGTGTATTATATTCCTTTATTCCTAAAAGACTGAATTTAGTAAGGATTTTATCTATATAATGTGCTTGTGACAAAGTCACTTGCTTGTTGTATCTTTTGACTTTGATTCCAAAAATAGTATCAGCTTCATTTAACTCTTTCATTTTAAAACATAAGTTAGATACTTCTTGGTCTCTGTAATTCCTTGTAGATTCGTACAAAAAATCAGCATGTCATCGACATATAAATAAATTATTACTCCATATTCTTTTGTAAATTTAGAGTAAATGCACTTGTCTGCATTATTATGTACGAACCCATTTGATAGTATTACACTATCAAACATTTCATGGCACTGTTTAGGCGCCTGTTTGAGACTGTAAAGAGACTTTATCAATTTACAAATTTCTTCTCGAAAAACGAGAAGAACAAATCCTTCAGGTTGTCGCATATATATATATATATATATATATATATATATATATATATATATATATATATATATATATATATATATATAATTTTCACTAAGGTTCCCATTTAAAAAGGTCATCTTAACATCCATTGATGTACATAAAGATCATAGATAGAGGCCAAGGATAAAAGGACTCTAATGGATGTTATTCTTGCAACGGGAGCATATGTATCAAAATAGTCTATGCCTTTCTTTTGAATGAAAACTTTTACAACTAATCTTGCTTTGAAGGTTTGGACAGAACCATCTATATTATACTTTCTCCTAAAGACCCACTTACAACCTATAGGTTTCGATCCAAGAGGAAGATCAACTAAAACCCAAGTGTTGCTGGATATTGTTGAGATACATGCTATTCCAACATCATGTTAGCACATGTATACACATGTATTACAACCTATCTAGCATATGTATACAACTCATATAGTAGGATTAGATGTATAGCAACTAATAGATTAGGTGAATTAGTGATAGCATCCTAGGAAGCTCAAATCTATTCAAGGACAAGTATGAAGCTTTGGAATCGCAAAGAGGGCCTTTAACAAAATCTCAAGTTAAAAAGTTGCAAAACAAGGTCATTGGACCAATTTCGCACCTAAATTGTGCCCAAACTTGCAGTCCATGAAGTCCTACATAAAACCATGTTTTAATAGCATAAAAAGGACTTACTTGATGTCCAAGAAAGGTATAATAGGCATACTAGATGTTGAGTGCAAGTTGGTGCCAACTTGCTTGCAAATTTCCTTTAAGATTTCCAAGATTTTCAAGATTCTATCCTAGATTGGTTTGGGACATATTTCCATATATTAATGGACTATATTTATTGCTTTCCTATTTAAGATTAATAATTTACTTTTCCTGAGATTGGTAGAATTACTTTCTAAGATTGACTTGATTTTTATTTCCTAGAGTTTTACCTTTCCCTAGGTTAGTTGGACTTGTTGTCCAAAGTAGTTTAGAACTTTATTTCCTTATTTTTAAGTACAATTTTGTGATCCCCTATATATAAAGGGGTATCTTCTTTGTTTTAGGTATATTATTCAGAATATTATCAATAAAATTTGTGAGATTTTTCTTGCACTCTTGTGTGTGGCTACTCTTGGATTTATTCTTCAACCTTCAAGACTCAACTTAAGATGGTAAGATTAAACCCTTTTCGAAATCTTAGATCACTTCTAGGTATTCAAGAAAGGTGATAAGTATAGGATTATTATTGTTCTTGTTATTGTGAGCACGTGATTTTTGCCCTACAAGAGAATTACTCCTAAAAATTCAAAATAAAATAATTTTATGTTGTGTGTGATTTTCTGTAAATTTTGTGTGATTTCATAATTATTATTTGCAGTTTTGTCTGTGCGTGATCATTTATAGATTAATATAAAAACACAAAAAAGATGTTGCATTTTTTACATTTTAGCATTTAAATGCCTAGTTGTGTGATTTATATTTAATTGATATTTAATTGTGTGTGTTAATTGTTAGTATAACTTAATTAGTATTTTTATAATTTAATATGATTTTGTAGTGTAATTAGAATTTTTTTTAATAAATTAGGAACTAAATTAAAAAGAGAAAAAGAATTGGAAAAGAAAAGAAATGGACTGGACCCGTCCAAACCCAGCCAAAACTAGGCCCATAACGCCCTAAGCCCAGTCCAAACCAACCTGTCTCACCGACCCAACTCTGAGACTAAACCCAACGACACCGTTTGGTGTCTCAGATCCCAGCCGTTCATTTGATCACCATCCAACGTCCATTACCCATCTATACAACCAATTTGAATAACCCGACCCATTACCATATCTCAGCCCGCCTGTATCACCTTAAACGACCGCGTTTAGTTTTAAGTGATCTAATCAAGACTGTTGATTTATAACATCTAACGGTCCTGATTAATTGAACCATTTCAATATACCAACCCCAGAATCCCACCCCTCTCAGAACACCCCCTTCATTTTTTCGTCTCTAACCCTAGAGACATGAAGCCCCAGAAACCTCCGCCGCCCTCCACCACCGAAAATTGCCTCACGGCAGTTCCGGTGGCCCAAAGTACCCTAGATTTACACTATAGTACCCCAAGAACCCCCCTCGTTCCAACCATGAACCCGTCTCCGTTCGAATCAATCTAGAACTGCTCGAATCTCAAATTCCAGGTATGAATCCTAGTCGCCGCCACAAGATCCCAGTGGCGGCGCTTTCCCTTTTAACCCCAAAACTCACACTAAATACCCATTCGACCTTCCTCGTTCCCAAATCTTTATGGTTTCTATTCAAATCTCGCTGATACCATTCGAATCCCAAATTAATTCGAAGCCTGGGATTGTTTGAGTTTTAAGAAGGAAATTTTGAGATTCTTTATCGACTTTAGTCGGGTGTTTCCAATCGAGAACGCCCGATTAAAGTCCATTTTGGATCTCAAAGGTCGAGCTTGAAATCTCAAGGGGAATCTGATTGAAGTCTAGGTTGCGATGATGAGGTATTTTACCTCCTTTTCTTTTATTAGTATTGTTATTTTAATTTTTTATCTGTTTTAAATTCTTAGTTAATTGCATCATCTTTCAATAGTTTCTTGGTCCAGTTTTCTTGTTTAAATAGAAATTTGGTATGAGTGTTTCCGCCAATTAATCTGCTTTGATTATTTAGTTTTAGTTATGTTCGTTTGTTATTTGTTACCAATCCCTGTTAATTCTTGTCATTTGTTATTTTCGTGTATCTTTGCACATATGAATCCAATCTACGTTTGTTGTATCAGTGTTGTTGCTATTGTTTGATTTCAATTAATTATGATTGTTGTTCCAAACATAGTTGCCTTTATCCCTATATCTGTTCGAGTTAATCCTCAGCAATGCAATGGCCCTATGGTTTTCACTTTAGGTCTGTTTGGGGTTCTGAGTTTAAGAATAAGACTTAATTGATAAAGATGAATTGGTCATAGTTGTTACAGTTTGGTGGTGGCTAAGAATTAGCATAGTAAAGTTGGTGTTTAGTTAGGGAATTGTTAATACAGATTAAAAGGGGGGTTGTCCATTGGTGAAATCACAGCCTGTTTAGGCATTAAATAGTGGAAACCAGAATTATATTGAGCTTAATATTGAAAATGTGCACTGAACATGGAAAAGTTAGTGGAATCTGCAGGGGCAACATGTTTTTCCACTACGTTTTTTGAACTTTAGAGATTTTGTATAAAACCTATGTTTAAACAATGTTTGAGTGGGAAAATCAGAGGTTAAGTGGGCTGGACACTGTTTTAAAATGATTAAAAAGGGGCTGCTGGTTTGAAAACTAAGGTTATAAATAGGGGAAGCATGCTGCACAACAAACACACGACATATTTAAGAGATAATAGACCTTCACACACACATTTTTATACAAAGGCATCTCTTTGATACAGAAACACAAAAACAGATGTTTTTAAAGAGAGAAAAAGGCTAATATACATTGATATACACTGTTGAAACTATTAGGTTGAGGGCTTTGGCCATCAGTTCCAACAGTTCTTTAGCCTTGTTTAAGCTTGCTTTGCGCTTCAGTTCATAAGGTCTCTTTTGGGTTTATTTAAGCCTTGTTCCATTGCTGTTTGGTATCTTTGAACTCCCTGTTTTGGCTCAAATCATTCCTGGAATTTCTTGCTATCTTTGGTCATTGGTTTTTCGATCTTTGGCTGGAATTTGGGTGCTACTGCTGTTATTTGCTTTTGCTGCTTGGGCTGCTGCATTACGGTTACTGATCCCTTTCCTCATTTCTGTTTGAAATCCACGTACATGTTTCTGAGATTGCATTTTTCCTATTGACAATGAAATGGAAGCGAAATTACCACTTGATACCTACTGAAGTCTGTTGTGTTTAGTTCAATTTGATGCAATTAGTTTAAGATTTCACGTTTAGATAAAATTTCTTACTTTAGCTTATTCGAAGTGGACTGCTAAATTTATTCATGTGTAATGGACTGTTCGAACTATTAGATTTATAATTATTCATGAGCCTCTCAGTTTAATTTCATTATGAATAGACATGATTCGAAATCAAAGATAATTGAAGCAGGATATGATCTTTGAAATTTGTTCTATGCGAAATTAGTGCCTGCTGTTTTTTTAGGAAAGTATGTTTAAAGTGTTGAATCTAAAGATTAATTTTCAGAATATTGGAATGGCAACGTGATTATTTTTTTTAGTTATTTGGATTCCTACTAAATAAACAAGTGCTTTTACTTTATTCTGATTTTATTAGCTAGTTGTTAAGGAAGAAATGTTATTGCCGAAGGTTTTGTTAATGAAGAAATAAGGTAGCAAGCTAGATCTAAATTTTATTCTTGTTAATTACGTAATCTCAAATTAGTTTAAGGAGAACAATTCATGAACATTCATAGGTTTCTATAATTGAGTATAAGTCTTTGAAATAAATTAAGACGTGAAGCGTCAAATAGAATCTCAAATGAACGGCCCTCGTTTAATTAATTTCAATTCTTTAGAATTCGAGGCATGCTGTTTAGTGAATTTCAATGCTCTTGTAAAGATAATAACGCGTTAGACTTATTAGACGCGATTTTAATTAAATTACATTCTTAAACTCGGGTGCGCATTTATGTGACCCAAATCCAAATCTCAATGGAGTCGAAATGTATCAACAACCACGGGTGCATTAATTGCGACGTAGTTCGAGACGCATTTTTACGACGTTGCAATTCTATTAAAAATAATAATAAAAGCATTTTTTTTAAAGTTTAATTAGAGCACGTAATTTATAACATGTATTAAAATCAGATATTTTTAGCCATTTATAATAATTGAAGCGAGCGTGCTAGAACCACGGGATCCGTGGGTGCCAAACACCTTCCCTCGGGTCAACAAAATTTCTTTCTTAGAATTTCTGGTTCACAGACTTCATTTGGAAAGTCAAAATCTCCTCAATCCTGGATTTGAATAAATCGGTGACTTGGGACACCTTAATTTATTCTAAGTGGCGACTCTGAAATAAATGGAATAATCCCGTTTTGAATATTGTCACTTAAATTGGAAAAACCCCTCGCCCGTTTTTACCCCCCGGGCTAGGACACGCGAAAAGGAAGTGTGATAGCTCTGGCGACTCTGCTGGGGATCCAAACCCAGAACCACTGGTTCAGGGTTTAAGAATTCGAGCTTTGAATAATTATTGCATTTGGCTTATTTATTATCTGATTTTATTATATGTTTGTTTTAATGTGCTAAATGTTGCTTTTGGCGCTTTGATATTTTGTGAATTGTATATAAATTGTGCTGATACCTACTTTCTCCTCTGAGTCTCTTTGAAATATAATATCCTGCATTTGCTGGACATAGCCCGTCTTTCTCAAGATAGATGTGGTGCTTGGCACCCGGTGAAGTATTTTAGTCACAAATGTATAGGCGGGGAGTACTGTCAATTAAGCCGAAAAGCCATGCTACCGGTGCATTGACACTCCTCGGCTTGAGTTGTCCGCTCGAGTAATGCTAGTCTAGACACTTTTTCCAACAGGATGATGACCTAGAATAACAATACCTCATGCCGGATCCCCAGTAGGAACGTCTGTTTGCATCATGTACATATTCGACTTAGGAGGCTCAACACAAGGGTAGGGTCTGTCTAGGACAGGTGTACCTAAAGCAAAATACCAACCCGATGCATCTTGTTTGTGCATTTATTTGTTTCGAACCTGCAAGCTGACTAGCTTATTTAAAAAAAAGAGGAAAGAGTGGTTTTAAAGAAAAGGAAAATACCAGGGTATAGGCTCAAGGTTTTAAGCACATGTTTCGAAAATTTCCCAAATAAAACTATGATAATTTTTGTGAAAAAGGAAAGATGGAAAAAAGTTTGTTTTTAAAATAATATAGTTCATTTTTTTTGAACTACGCAAGTTTGATTCTCACCGAACGTGGGATACGTAGGCAACCTATATCGAGCTCAACTAATACCGCTTTCTCAAAAAATAAAAAAAAAGTGTTAAAATTAGGATAATTGTCCTTAGTCAAGGGTTAGGAAATTTTGCAAAAACCCCGAAGGACTGGTTTCGCAAAAATAGTACCTAGTCGTCACACAGGTATCCTGTTACACAACTTTCAGATCTTCTTTAAGTGCTAAAAGGTCGTGTTGACGAGATCCGTTTTTTATAAATGAAAAATAAAAAAATAAAAAAATTTCGCAGGATTAGAAAATCTTAAGTTTTATTTTTATCTTTTCTAGGATCAGCATGACTCCATTGCAAAGAATCGGTCAGAAAAGGGCGAGAGACGAGATGCCCCCCATGTTTATTATCCAAGATAAAACTCCGGGCTATCTCTGTGATTGGTGGGCTAGTTTTTCTGCTTGGGAAAGAAATCAAGTCTACAAACACCTCAAGTTTCTTCCGGATATTATGAGAATAAAACCGGACAAAGATCTGATCAAGGCTTTGGTGAGTTTCTGGGACTCCGCAAATAATGTTTTCAGATTCCGAGACTACGAAATGACGCCTACTTTAGAGGAGTTAGGCGAACTCACAGGGTTTGGAAAAGATCTGTACAAAAAGAAACCCGCTGCTCCTAGAAAAATGGGTGTAAATAACATCCTGATGAAATTAAGTCTCCGTCGAGTTCCAATAGGTTGCTTGAATGAAGGTTGGGTTCCCTTGGAGTATCTCTATGACAGGTTTGGTGACAAGAAAGGGTTCGAGAAATTCTCAAACACAGAATTTGTCAGCCAATGGAATTATGACGTCTGGGGAGATTTGAGAATCTACGCCTTCATAATCACTTTTCTAGGGACCATGGTTTTTCCCGAACGTGATGAACGTATCAGAATCCGTTTATCAGCAGTGATCTCGTATTTGCAAAGTAGCGAAGAACACACTATTCTTCCTATGATTTTGGGAGACATTTTTCGGGCATTAACTCGGTGTCATGAGGGCAAGGATTATTTCGAAGGTTGTAACGTCTTATTGCAAATGTGGTTCATAGAGCATCTCTATCATCACCTAATTGTGATAAACTTCAACGTAGATTAGATGAATTACACTCGTTGTCATATAAGCAGGGCCACCCGTTGTAATCTTCCGAACGATTTAAGGGCTTGGCAAGAATTGCTCAATTCGTTGAAAGCAGACTAGATCACTTGGAACTATTATTGGTTCCCTTCTGCTAAATTCATGCACATGTCGACATATCGCCCATTCTACATACTAATGGGTTTCAGGGGTTTCCAACCAAACGCCCCGCTTTGTGTCATGTGCCAGTTGGGGAGAGAACAGAAAAGGCCCCCGATCGAAGATATGCGATCATTCATGTGGGAATTCACGATGGAGGAACTCCCGAGAGAATCCTATGCACAGAAGGTGTGGTTCGGTAGTCGTTTCTCGGACATTAATGAAATGGTTGCCGACCGGGAACGAGGAAAAGTGAGCCTCGCATACCTTGAGTGGTTCCACAACTAGTCAATGCCCAAACAAAGAGCGAAAAGGTTGGTAAAATACGCTGTAGATTGGGAAAAGGAAATAGAATCCAGAGTCAAGGAGGCTAGAGGTGAAACAGCGCAAGAATTCCAATCTTGCATCAACACCTTGAAGGAAGACAAAGGGATTTTGGAAGCCGCCATGGACATACAGCAGGCTGACTTCGATCAATAAACGACCGACTGGGCACAAGAAAGGCAAGCACTCCGAGTCCAAATTAAGGAGATGCAATCAACTGCAGAAAGATCAAGGAGAAGTCGGACTGATGAAATGCTCATAAATGACTTAGAAAGGAAAGCCCTTGAGCACCGAGAAGACTTGGAAAAAGCAGAAGCTGCTCTAGTTGCAATTCTGACCAGATGGAGAAGAGCGGCCCACCAAAGAGCACTTCATTTGCAACTGATAGAGAAAGATTACAAAGAGATCATCACTGGTTTGAGGGAAGCAAATAACACTCTTAGGGAGCGAGTTTTCAGACAAACACGGGACGCCAAAGCAGATAGGGACCGCTGCTTCGACTTAATGGCACGGATGAAAAGGCAAGTAGATAGGCTCTTGGACCAAGCCATTGGCAACGCTCAGATATTCGGAACAAAATATTGACATATAGAGCAGCTGCTTAGAGAGAAGGATAGGATTAGGGCTAGGATTGAAGAAATTGGGCATTACATCACTATAAGATGCCTGACATGCGAGCAAATGCCCCGGACTACCCTTTTCTCTTCAATTATGGGATATGTCCACCAAGTCATGGCAGAGCTGAGAAGTCTACAAAGGGATCTCACACCAAAATGTGCAACAAGACCAAACAACGCCCCACGGACACAGAATCTTAAAGCGTTGGAGCATGCTTAGTAGAGTCTGCTTGTCCTTTTGTAGTCTTGTATTTCCCTTTTGTCTTTTCATTTTTCGCAAGTGTTTCAGCCTTGAAAGTGGAATTTTGTGATAATAACACCAGAAAAAAATATATGTTCCATCTTTATCTTACATTTTCGTATCCGAACTACGCCCGGTCTGATTCATGCGGGGAAATGATGCGTAGGCAATCCACATAAGATTTGACCACCACTAAAAGAAAAACAAAAAAAAAATATATAAAAGAAAATAACGAAAGAAGTTGATAAAGAGGGGGGCGAAATAAAGGCAAAGGAAAATTGGGAAAGATATAAGCCGGAATGACGCATTTCAACCGAATACATGTAGCAACAAATTTAACTGTATAAGTGCATCACACCCCAATGTGTCACGACCCGGATTTTCCCCCAATATCGGGATCGTGATGGCGCCTACTCGTGGTAGCTAGGCAAGCCACTGTATTCATACTATCCTGTTTTTAACACAATTTTAATTAAATAAATGCGGAATACTTTATAAATGCGGAATAACAAATCACACGGTGAAAATCATACTGAAATCCTCTACCCAAGACGTGGAGTCACCAACTCACAAACTACTATGGAATACTACACATAAAAGTCTCAAGGAAATATAACATAATTCTGTTAGTCTCGGAACAATGAGACTACAGCTATTAACATAAATAAAGAAAGAGACGCCGGGCCTACCTCGGTCTCAAATGTGATCAACTCCCACGCAATCTATTTACTGCTGCTGCTGCTTCTGATCGT
Organism: Nicotiana noctiflora; assembly: GCA_032618575.1. Taxonomy (NCBI): domain Eukaryota; kingdom Viridiplantae; phylum Streptophyta; class Magnoliopsida; order Solanales; family Solanaceae; genus Nicotiana; species Nicotiana noctiflora. The sequence continues at coordinate 138,812 of JASVEL010007365.1, forward strand.
AACCTGGACCTGTGCAAAAACGCACCAGAAGTGTAGCATCAGCACAACCGACCCCATGTGCTGGTAAGTGCCTGGCCTATCCCGGCGAAGTAGTGACAAGCCTAGGACCAGACACTCACATAAACCTGTGCAATTCAATATATATATGTGTACCACAAAATAACAAGAAATAATCAAGTAATAACACAATAAGAAATATCTTAAAGAATTTAACAACTAACCACAGTTAATAATTTCACAAAGAACACAAAGTATAATGTAAACACGAATAATATCACTTCAAGAAATAACAAGCAATTGCACGGCATCACCCTTCGTGCTTTTACTCTCATCCTCACCAAATAAACAAATAAAGTACACGGCATCACCCTTCGTGCTTTTACTCTCATCCTCACCAAATAAACAAATAAAGTACACGGCATCACCCTTCGTGCTTTTACTCTCATCCTCACATCCATAGTACGGCATGATCCTTCGTACATGGTTCAATAACGAGGCACGGCATGATCCTTCGTGCATAATCAATAAATAAACATGGCACGGCATTAACCTTCGTGCATAAATAAATAAACATGGCACGGCATCACCCTTCGTGCATTATCACTCTTCCTCACCCAAATAACAATCACGAGTTAAGGGGAGAGAAAGAAACAACAATTCATAAATCGTCCCATCAAGGGCAATCAATAATTATCTTCACAACAAGTCCCAACAAGGGAGAACAATAACGATTCACCTGTAATATATCTCAAAATATCATTTTCCAACGACTCACGGTCATACTAGACGCCAGTGTATGGATGCTCGTCACCACAACCCATACACCGCACTCGATCACATAACACATAACACATAATCCTATTCCCTCAAGCTAGGATAGAACAAACACTTACCTCGAATGCTTATGAACAATCCAATCCGTGGAAATGTCTTTTCTTTCAATTTGGCTCCAATCCAACCGTATCTATACACAATTGATTTAATATCATCAATTCTACTCCACAAACTAATTCTTAATACCAAATAACACTTTTACAACATTCTGCCATGAATAGTAAATTTCAACCCCGGGCCCACATGGTCGGAATTCGGGGTTAGGACCAAAATCCGGTTACCCATCCCCCCACGAGTTCATGTATATAATTTGTTTCAAAATCGGACCTCAATTCGAGGTCCAATTCCCCAATTTATGAAAAACCTATTTTCTAACCAAAAACAAGAATTTTACCATGAAAACATTTGATTTCTAATGAAAAACATGTTTAATGATGTTAGGAATTGAAAGAATTAAGTAAAAAGTGACTTACAATCATTTTGATGAAGAAGAAATCCTTGAAGAGTCGCAAATGGGTGTTTTGGTTTTGTGAAAAATGAAGAAATGACTGAAATTCATATTTTTCAGGTCTCTGTGTTCGCATTTGCGAACATGGGTTCGCAATTGCGAACCCCGACCAATTTCTGGAGTTTGAAAAATAAGCTAAGGGTGGAAAGTTCGCATTTGCGAACTTTTGTTCGCATTTGCGAAGCCAAGGCATATTGGGAGGTTCGCATTTGCGACATAATGTTCGCATTTGCGAACAAGGCTCCTTCGCATTTGCGAAGAAGGCTTCGCATTTGCGAAGCATGGCTTAGCAGTGAAGGCATCGCATTTGCGAACAATGCTTCGCATTTGCGAAGCATGGCTTGGCAATGAAGGCCTCGCATTTGCGAGGTTATGTTCGCAATTGCGAACCCAAGCCTTCCCGGACGCCCTTCGCATTTGCGATCAAGGGTTCGCATTTGCGAACCCTGCCTTGGTCTGTCACCTTCGCAATTGCGAGAAATTCTTCGCAATTGCGAAGCCAACAGTTGGGTGAAAAAAACCAGCAGTTCAAAATTCAGATTTTCATCCAACGGCCTATCAAATCTTTACCCGAGCCCCCCCGGCTCCAAACCAAACATGTACACAACCTCAAAAACACATTATGGACTTGTTCGTGCGATCATATCGCCAATATCACTTCGTTTTAATCAAATCGAGCCTCAAACTCATGATTTTCATACTTTTGATTTTCAAAACTTCTTAACTTGGAACTCAAGGTCCAAAACATCTCAAACGACATCCAAATGTCACCAAACTTTACGGAAATCACATATATAATATTTAAGACTTGTACCGGGCGTCGGAACCAAAATACGAGCCCGATACCAAGGTCTATTAATTTATTTCCTTTAATAATTGCATCAAAAACAATTTCACATAAAAATTCATAACTTGGGCTCTAGGCCTCCGAATTCGACTCCGGACACATGTCCAAGTCCCATATTTTCCTACGGACCTCTCGGGACCATCCAATCTCGGGTCCGGATCCGTTTACCAAAAATGTTGACCGAAGTCAACCATATCAATATTAATATCATTTTTATCCAAATTTCTCATAGAATTCATATTTTCTATCACAAAATCTTTCCGCTACATGCTCGGATCGTGCACGCAAATCGAGGCAACATAGAATGAGGTTTTCAAGGCCTCCGAAGCTCGAAATTATTAATAAAATAAGTGATGACCCTTTGGGTCGTCACAATCTCCACCTCTAAAACAACCGTTCGTCCTCGAACGGACAAAAGAAAGAAGTACCGAGTCAGGAAACAAGTGTGGGTAACGGCTCCGCATATCAGACTCGGACTCCCAGGTCGATGCCTCAGGAGGCTGACCTCTCCACCGAACACGCACAGAAGGATAACTCTTCGACCTCAGCTGTCGAACCTGCCGGTCTAGAATAGCCACCGGCTCCTCCTCGTAGGATAGATCATTGTCCAATTGGACAGTACCGAAGTCTAACACATGTGTGGGATCGTCGTGGTATCTCCGAAGCATAGATACATGAAAAACTGGATGCACGGCCTGATAAGCTAGGCGGCAAAGCTAATCTGTAAGCCACCCCTCCCACTCTGTCTAGAATCTCAAATGGGCCAATATACCTAGGGCCGAGCTTGCCCTTCTTCCCAAACCTCATCACGCCCTTCATAGGCGACACCCGGAGCAATACTCGTTCACCAACCATGAAATCTACATCTCGAACCTTACGATCCGCATAAGTCTTTTGCCTAGACCTGAGCTGAACGCAATCTCTCCTGAATAGTCTTGACCTTATCCAAGGCCTCCTGAACTAAGTCTGTACCTAACAACCGAGCCTCTCCCGGTTCAAACCATCCAACTGGTGATCGACATCGCCTACCATACAACGCCTCATACGGGGCCATCTGGATGCTAGATTGGTAACCGTTATTGTAGGCGAACTCTGCTAATGGCAGAAACTGGTCCCACGAGCCTCCGAAATCAATAACACAGGCTCGAAGCATGTCTTCAAGAATCTGAATAGTCCTCTCTGACTGGCCATCCGTCTGAGGATGAAATGCTGTACTCAACTGAACCTGGGTGCCTAACTCCTGCCGAACCGCTCTCCAGAACCGCGAGGTAAACTGCGTACCCCGATCAGAGATAATAGATACTGGCACCCCATGGAGACGAACAATCTCCCTAATGTAAACCTCCGTTAACCTCTCCGACGAGTAGGAGACAGATATTGGAATAAAGTGTGCTGATTTGGTCAGCCTATCAACAATGACCCAAATGGCATCAAATTTCCTCCGAGTCAAAGGAAGTCCAGTAACGAAGTCCATAGTGATTCGCTCCCATTTCCACTCGGGAATTTCAATCCTTTGGAATACACCACCAGTTCTCTGGTGCTCATATTTCACCTGTCGACAATTTAGACACCGAGCGACATACGCAACGATATCTTTCTTCATTCTCGCGCCACCAATAGTGTTGCCGTAAGTCCCGGTACATCTTCGCGGCGCCTGGGTGAATAGAATACCGCGAACTGTGGGCCTCTGCTAAGATCAACTCTCGAATTCCTTCGACATTGGGCACACAAACTCGACCCTGCAATTTCAATACCCCATCATCATCTAGGTTTGCCTGTGTGGCACCTCCCCGCTGTACTGTATCTCTCAACTCACGCAAATGAGGATCATCAAATTGCCTCTCACGGATGCGCTCTAATAATGAAGAACGAGCGACCGTGCAGGCTAACACCCTGCTAGGCTCGGAAATGTCTAATCTCACGAACCGGTTGGCTAAGGCCTGGACATCTAAAGCTAATGGTCTCTGATTGACCGGAATATATGCAAGACTACCCATGCTGGCATACTTTCTACTCAATGCATCGGCCACCACATTGGCCTTACCTGGGTGATATAATATAGTAACATCATAGTCTTTTAGCAACTCTAACCATCTCCGCTGTCGTAGATTCAACTCCTTCTGTTTGAACAAATACTGTAAGCTTTTGTGATCAGTGTACACCTCACATGTCACACCATATAGATAATGCCTCCAGATCTTTAAGGCATGAACCACTGCTGCTAACTCAAGATCATGAACTGGATAATTCTTCTCATGTATTTTTAACTGCCTCGAAGCGTAAGCGATAACCTTACCATCCTGCATCAATACCGCTCCAAGCCCTGTACGAGATGCGTCACAATAAATCGTATAAGGCCCCGCACCTGTAGGTAGTATCAACACTGGTGCGGTGGTCAAGGCTGTCTTGAGCTTCTGAAAGCTCGCCTCACACTCCTCTGAACACTGGAACTGGACACCCTTCTAGGTCAACCTGGTCATCGGGGCTGCAATAGAAGAAAACCCCTCTACAAAACGACGGTAGTAACCTGTTAACCCCAAGAAACTCCGGATCTCGGTCACTGAAGCTGGTCGAGGCCAATTCTGGACTGCCACAATCTTCTTTGGGTCCACCTGAATACCCTCCACCGATACGATATGACCCAAAAATACCATTGAACTCAACCAGGACCCACATTTTGAAAATTTGGCATATAGTCGATTATCCTTCAGAGTCTGAAGAACCACTCTGAGGTGCTGCTCGTGCTCTTCCTGGCTGCGGGAGTATACCGGGATGTCATCTATGAAGACTATCACGAACAGATCTAAGTAAGGCCTGAATACCCGATTCATCAACTCCATGAATGCTGCTCGGGCATTGGTCAACCCGAAGGACATGACCAAGAACTCATAATGCCCATATCTAGAGCGAAAGGCTCTCTTAGGAATGTCAGCCGCCCTGATCTTCAGCTGATGGTAGCCTGACCTCAAGTCTATCTTAGAGAATACCCTCGCTCCCTGGAGTTGGTCAAACAAATCATCAATCCTCAGCAGTGGATATTTATTTTTGATAGTCACCTTGTTTAACTGCCGGTAATCAATACACATCTGCATCGAGCCATCCTTCTTCTTTACAAATAATACGGGTGCTCCCCGGGGGGAAACACTGGGCCTGATAAAGCCCTTCTCAAGAAGGTCCTGCAACTGATCTTTCAACTCTTTTAGCTTCGGCGGGGCCATACGATAGGGTGGAATAGAGATGGGCTGAGTGCCCGGTGCCAAATCAATACAGAAGTCAATATCCCCGTCGGGTGGCATGCCCGGCAGGTCTGAAGGAAAAACCTCAGGAAACTCCCGTGCAATAGGGACTGAATCAATGGAAGGAACTTCTGCGCACTGGAATCACGAACATAAGCCAAATAAGCTAAACACCCCTTCTCGACCATACGTCGAGCCTTAACATAAGAAATAACAGTGCGAACGGAGTGGCTTGAGGTACCCTTCCACTCTAATCGGGGTGATTCTGGCAAGGCTAAGGTGACAGTCTTAGCATGACAATCAAGAATAGCGTGGTATGGGGACAACCAGTCCATCCCCAATATGACATCAAAATCTACCATATCCAAGAGCAACAGATCGACACGGGTCTCAAGACCCCCAAATATAACTACGCACGAACGATGCACCCGATCGACTACAATAGAGTCACCCATTGGCGTAGCCACATAAACTGGAATATCCAGAGCATAGCTGGGCACAACCAAATACGGTGCGAAATAGGAAGACACATAGGAATATGTAGATCCAGGGTCAAATAATACCGAAGCACCTCTCGCCACACACAAGAATAGTACCCGTAATCACAGCATCCGATGCCTCTGCCTCCGGCCCGGCCGGTAAAGCATAGAAACGGGGATCCGCACCTCCCTCCGAGCCGCGTCTCTAGGACGACCATCAACCGGCTGACCTCTACCTCCGGCTGGACGGTCTCCGCCTCTACGGTCTCGACCTCCACCTCTAAAATCTCTACCCCCGCCTCCGGCCGGCTGGGCAGGCCGAGGGTCGACTCGGGGCTCGAATCATGGGACGAGGACCTCGCCGCCGAGAGTTGCCCGCCGCTATAGGGCAATTCCCGATAAAATGACTCGGGTCACCACAACCGTAGCAACTCTTGGACTGATAGGGGCTGCTGGCCCCGACGACCGGAATGGCCTCCACGAACACTCGAAGAGGCCGAGCATTAATAGGAGACCGGTCCGAATAATGCCCACGAGAACCGCGATCACCCGGTCCACCCTGCGAAGCCTGAAGGACGGAATGAAAAGGCCCGGAAGACCGGCCTCTATCAAAGGATTCTCTCCTACCACAGGAAGAACCACCAAATCTACCTATATGACGAGGCCTCTTATCCGAAGAATAACCGCCTCCCCTAGCAAGAGCCATCTCAACTCTGCGTGTTGCATTGGCTGCCTCCTGAAATGATATGTCACTCCCCACGCCCATAGCCATCTGGAGTCTAATCGGCTGATTAAGCCCATCTATAAATCTGCGGACCCTCTCCCGCTCCGTGGGAAGTATCACCACTGCATGACGAGCCAAGTCAATAAATCTCGTCTCATACTGTGTAACTGTCATAGTGCCCTGATGGAGGCGCTCAAACTGCCTCCGAAGTAAATCCCGCTGAGTAGTAGGGAGAAACTTCTCCATAAATAGTTCCGCAAACCGGTCCCATGATAGAGCTGGGGACCCTGCTGGTCGAGTCAGGCAATAATCTCTCCACCAAGTCTTGGCGGATCCTGTAAGTCTGAAGGTACATAAATCAACTCCGTTTGTCTCCACGATCCCCATAGTCTTGAGAATCTCATGGCAACTGAATAAAAAGTCCTGAGGATCCTCTGATGCGGCTCCACTGAATGTAGTGGTAAATAGCTTGGAGAACCGATCAAGCCTCCATAACGAATCAGAAGTCATGGCCGCTCCATCGCCGGCATGAGCTGTGGTACCTGACTGAGTGGCCACAGCTGGCTGAATTACTGGTGCCTGAGGCTGAGGAGCTACCGGCTCCGGAGTATGAGCAATAAGAGTCTAGGCCCCTCCTCCAGCCTGAGAAGTGGCTGGGGCAACTGATAATAGACCCGCTCTGGCAATGCTATCCATAAATCCCGCTATTCTGACCAAAGCATCCCGGAGATCCGGGGTAATCAAAGCCTCTCCTGGGACCTGAGCTGGGCCCACTGGAGCTGCTGGAACCGGAACCTCCTCATCAATCTCAATATGAGGCTCCACCTCTCGGGTAGCTGCCTGGGGCTGAGCTCTACCCCTACCACGGCCTCTAATACGGCCTCGACCCCTGCCCCTCACAGGAGCTGTCTGGGGCTCAGGCTGCTGGTCAGCGGACGAAGAAGTGCGTGTCCTTACCATCCGCGAAAGGACAGAATAGAAATTCAATCAGTAATTGAGGATCAAGTAGCACGACAAGAAAGAACAAATGAGAGACTTTTTCCTAACTCAATAGACTCTGAAGGACAAGTACAGACGTCTCCGTACCTACCTCTCAAACTCTACTAAGCTTGTTCGTGAGTGGTGAGACCTATGTAACCTAGAGCTCTTATACCAACTTGTCACGACCCGGATTTTCCCCCAATATCGGGATCGTGATGGCGCCTACTCGTGGTAGCTAGGCAAGCCACTGTATTCATACTATCCTGTTTTTAACACAATTTTAATTAAATAAATGCGGAATACTTTATCGAAATGGAAATAACAAATCACAAGGTAAAATCATACTGAAATCCTCTACCCAAGACTTGGAGTCACCAACTCACAAACTACTATGGAATACTACACATAAAAGTCCGAAGGAAATATAACATAATTCTGTTAGTCTCGGAACAATGAGACTACAGCTATTAACATAAATAAAGAAAGAGACGCCGGGCCTGCGGACGTCTGCAAGCTACCTCGGTCTCAAATGTGATCAACTCCCACGCAATCTATTTACTGCCGCTGCTGCTCCTGATCGTAACCTGGACCTGTGCAAAAACGCACAGAAGTGTAGCATCAGCACAACCGACCCCATGTGTTGGTAAGTGCCTGGCCTATCCCGGCGAAGTAGTGACAAGCCTAGGACCAGACACTCACATAAACCCGTGCAATTCAATATATATATGTGTACCACAAAATAACAAGAAATAATCAAGTAATAACACAATAAGGAGTATCTTAAAGAATTTAACAACTAACCACAGTTAATAATTTCACAAAGAACACAAAGTATAATGTAAACACGAATAATATCACTTCAAGAAATAACAAGCAATTGCACGGCATCACCCTTCGTGCTTTTACTCTCATCCTCACCAAATAAACAAATAAAGTACACGGCATCACCCTTCGTGCTTTTACTCTCATCCTCACCAAATAAACAAATAAAGTATACGGCATCACCCTTCGTGCTTTTACTCTCATCCTCACATCCATAGTACGGCATGATCCTTCGTACATGGTTCAATAACCAGGGCACGGCATGATCCTTCGTGCATAATCAATAAATAAACATGGCACGGCATTAACCTTCGTGCATAAATAAATAAACATGGCACGGCATCACCCTTCGTGCATTATCACTCTTCCTCACCCAAATAACAATCACGGTTAAGGGCAGAGAAAGAAACAACAATTCATAAATCGTCCCATCAAGGGCAATCAATAATTATCTTCACAACAAGTCCCAACAAGGGAGAACAATAACGATTCACCTGTAATATATCTCAAAATATCATTTTCCAACGACTCACGGTCATACTAGACGCCGGTGTATGGATGCTCGTCACCACAGCCCATACACCGCACTCGATCACATAACACATAACACATAATCCTATTCCCTCAAGCTAGGATAGAACAAACACTTACCTCGAATGCTTATGAACAATCCAATCCGTGGAAATGTCTTTTCTTTCAATTTGGCTCCAATCCAACCGTATCTATACACAATTGATTTAATATCATCAATTCTACTCCACAAACTAATTCTTAATACCAAATAACACTTTTACAACATTCCTGCCATGAATAGTAAATTTCAACCCCGGGCCCACATGGTCGGAATTCGGGGTTAGGACCAAAATCCGGTTACCCATCCCCCCACGAGTTCATGTATATAATTTGTTTCAAAATCGGACCTCAATTCGAGGTCCAATTCCCCAATTTATGAAAAACCTATTTTCTAACCAAAAACAAGAATTTTACCATGAAAACATTTGATTTCTAATGAAAAACATGTTTAATGATGTTAGGAATTGAAAGAATTAAGTAAAAAGTGACTTACAATCGTTTTGATGAAGAAGAAATCCTTGAAGAGTCGCAAATGGGTGTTTTGGTTTTGTGAAAAATGAAGAAATGACTGAAATTCGTGTTTTTCAGGTCTCCGTGTTCGCATTTGCGAACATGGGTTCGCAATTGCGAACCCCGACCAATTTCTGGAGTTTGAAAAATAAGCTAAGGGTGGGAAGTTCGCATTTGCGAACTTTTCTTCGCATTTGCGAAGCCAAGGCATACTGGGAGGTTCGCATTTGCGACATAATGTTCGCATTTGCGAACAAGGCTCCTTCGCATTTGCGAAGAAAGCTTCGCATTTGCGAAGCATGGCTTAGCAGTGAAGGCATCGCATTTGCGAACAATGCTTCGCATTTGCGAAGCATGGCTAGGCAGTGAAGGCCTCGCATTTGCGAGGTTATGTTCGCAATTGCGAACCCAAGCCTTCCCGGACGCCCTTCGCATTTGCGATCAAGGGTTCGCATTTGCGAACCCTGCCTTGGTCTGTCACCTTCGCAATTGCGAGAAATTCTTCGCAATTGCGAAGCCAACAGCTGGGTGAAAAAAACCAGCAGTTAAAAATTCAGATTTTCATCCAACGGCCTATCAAATCTTTACCCGAGCCCCCCGGGCTCCAAACCAAACATGTACACAACCTCAAAAACACATTATGGACTTGTTCGTGCGATCATATCGCCAATATCACTTCGTTTTAATCAAATCGAGCCTCAAACTCATGATTTTCATACTTTTGATTTTCAAAACTTCTTAACTTGGAACTCAAGGTCCAAAACATCTCAAACGACATCCAAATGTCACCAAACTTTACGGAAATCACATATATAATATTTAAGACTTGTACCGGGCGTCGGAACCAAAATACGAGCCCGATACCAAGGTCTATTAATTTATTTCCTTTAATAATTGCATCAAAAACAATTTCACATAAAAATTCATAACTTGGGCTCTAGGCCTCCGAATTCGACTCCGGACACATGTCCAAGTCCCATATTTTCCTACGGACCTCTCGGGACCATCCAATCTCGGGTCCGGATCCGTTTACCAAAAATGTTGACCGAAGTCAACCATATCAATATTAATATCATTTTTATCCAAATTTCTCATAGAATTCATATTTTCTATCACAAAATCTTTCCGGCTACATGCTCGGATCGTGCACGTAAATCGAGGCAACATAGAATGAGGTTTTCAAGGCCTCGAAGCTCGAAATTATTAATAAAATAAGTGATGACCCTTTGGGTCGTCACACAATGTGAGATTACTTATCTGTTAGTTGTTTCAGAATAACCGTTTGTTTTCCGAAATTCAGGTCTTTAATAAAGGTAGTTGATTTTGTGGTAGTCTAGCCTCCCATTCATATTTCACGAGGTCCAAGGGAAACGTTTACAGTCCCATTACTGAATCGAGAAGAAGTACCCATTCTTACTTTACAAGATCAAAAGGAAGTATCGACATGTCTTCAGAAATCCCTCTATTGACAGTTCCCGTTTTAGAGGAGAGTTCCATATCAGCCATCCCAACTGCTGAATCAACAACTGCTGAAGATAACATGATTTTACGTTGTCACATACTGGTAATGCTGGACGACTGGAACAACGGGAAGGAGCCCCCAAGTCCGATCTCTATGTTCCCCGAATTATTCATCCGGCCAAGTGGGATTTCCAACACCCCCACTAATTACCCACCTACTCTGTTCGGATATTCTACCATCACAACTCTCTCTGGATCACCCTCCACTTCCTATCCCCAGATGACAACAGCGGATACGGCCACAAAAACATCCACTGAGCTGGCCATTCCAATCACGGTGCAACCCGTTACAGATGCTCCTATCTTTGACTCATTCTCCTTTACATTCCCAGCACCACCTCTTTCGCTGGATCCTACCCAATTTGCCACCAATGTTTGTCCTCAGCCACTTCGATACGAGCTTATGCCAGGTCAAAATCCAAAAGCTCCCGAACAGGATGAGATGGCTAAGAGAATGAGGAGCATTGAACAAAGTTTAAAGAGCATGCAAGGTCTAAGCGGGCAGAAGAGTGTCTCCTACGCATATTTATGCATGTTTCCGCATGTCCATTTGCCGTCAGGTTTCAAAACACCAAAGTTTGAAAAGTATGACGGGCATGGCAACCCCATTGCTCATTTGAAGAAATATTGCAATTAGTTACGGGGTGCCAGTGGCAAAGAAGAATTGTTGATGGCATATTTCGGAGAAAGCCTAATCGGGATAGCCTCAGAATGATACATAGATCAAGACATCTCACGTTGGCATATCTGGGATGATCTTGCCAGGAATTTTGTTTGGAAATTTCAATATAACATTGACATCGCACACGATCGGAATTCCTTGTCTAACTTGAAGAAGAAACCCTCTACAGGTTTCAGAGAATACACTATTAAATGGCATGAACAAGCCTCGAGAGTCAAACCCCCAATGGACGAGTTGGAGATGGTCATTGTTTTTCTGCAAGCCCAAGATCCCGATTACTTCCAAAATATGATGTTGGCTATAGGAAGGCCTTTTGCAGAAGCGATTAAGATCGAATAAATGGTGGAAAATGGTCTGAAAACTGGAAGAATATTGAGCCAAGCAGCCATAAGAGCAACCTCCCAAGCCATCCAAGGTGGGTCTGGAGGAATGGCTAAGGGCAAAAACAAAGTATAACTTCCGACCACTACAAAATAAAACTCTCCCTCGTGAACCACCTAAGTCAAACTTCACACCAATTGGGGATACCATATTCCACCCTTTTCCCTAAGCTCATGCAGGAGAATCTGTTGCATCCCGTTCCCCCGAATAGACAGAATCCGAATTCTCCGTCTTACCAACAAGGTGTGTATTGTGCTTATCATTCAGGAGTCGAGGGGCATAGCACCAATAATTGCTGGACTTTGAAGAAAGCTGTACAAGAGTTGATTAACCAAGGAAGGATAGTGTTTGCAGATGAAATATTCCTAATATGACGAATAACCCATTGTCGGCCCATAAAAACGGGCAAGTAATTGGAATTATTTGCGAGGACAAGGAATTTGATCCTGCTCTAAAAGCCATAATTGCCATTGCCGACGTAGAGAGACAGCCTAAAACAGCCCCAAAACAAGAGAAAAGGGGAGAGAAGAATGAAACCGTTAAAGCTAGGTTTGAAAAGAAGATTGAAACAAAGGCAGAAACGACAGTGCCTCAGAAAAATAGAGTCCTTTACCTCCCACGAGGTCAATCAGAAAAGCCCCTCGTAATAAGCGCTTCAAAGAAGTTTCAGATGAAATGAGAAATACTGATGTATGTGCCCAAAGGAACCTATGTGGTCTAGGGGGCGATTAAACCACTTCGGCCGAATGAGCCCATGGTTATCGCACGCGTGCCACAGAAGCTCATGACGGACACGTTCGCAGTACCTTGGAATTATCAACAGACGGTGGTCACACACAAAGGTAAAGAGATCACAGGAGAACTGCTTGGGAACATCTTAGTGCAGAAGTATTGAGACACACAAGAAGTCAATAATGCCACATGGAAACGTTTCCCATCCAAGAAGCCTGTAAGCACTAAAGAAGCGGAAGCCTTTTTTCAGAAAATGCAAATGCCTGACTATGAGGTGCTAGACCAACTGCGCAAGTACCCAAAAAAAGTGTCCATGTTGTCTTTGTTGATGAAATCCATCGAGCATCAAAAGGTTTTGTTAAAAACTTTGAATGAGGCATATGTGCCGGTTGAGACTTCAGTTGAGCAGCTTGAACGAATGACAAAGATGTTCTTTGCAGTTAATCAGATTTCTTTTAGCAAAACTGATTTGCCTCCAGAAGGAGCAGCCCACAACAAGGCACTGCATTTTACTGTAAAATGTGAAGGTTTCTATGTCAAAAGGGTTATGATAGATGGAGGTTCTAGGGTAGACATTTTCCCGCTTTCAACTTTACAGCGCATGAAAATTAGGATCGAAAGAATTCGACCCAACATTGTCTGTGTACGGGATTTTGATGGCATAAAAAGGGACACGATCGGAGAGATCGACTTGGTCTTGACTATTGGCCCAGTGGATTTCGAAGTAACCTTTCAGGTTCTAGATATGGATACATCTTACAACTTTCTTCTGGGAAGGCCATGGATTCATGCGGCCGGGGATGTACCCTTTACCCTCCACCATATGATAAAGTTCTAGCATGAGGATCAAGAGATCGTGGTCCACAGGGAAGATGAGCACTATCGAGATCCATCTATCCCGTGCTTAGAAGTAAAAGAAGGGAGTGAACACATCGTCTATCAAGCTTTTGAGATTGTATTGGCGGATCAACATGAGGAGGGGAGCCCTTGCCCCCAACCTTTCTTGTCTAATGCCTCAATTATGGTGGCAAAAGAGATGATCAAGTACGGCTTCCAGCCAGGGAAAGGTTTGGGAAAGTCCTTACAAGGAATATCGAAGCTGATAACTTTGCCCACAACCGAAAAGTTCTTTGGAGTAGGCTTCCATCCTACCCCTAAAGATGAGAAATGGGCCGATAAAAGAAAGGAAAATGGATGGGTTCTACCGCGGCCATTGCCACATTTATACCAGACCTTTGTTCATCCGAGGTACAATGAAGAAGAAGAAAAAGAGATCTTCACGGCACAGGAAATTGAAGATATTTGTGGAGCTATGAGGAAAATGCTTTACAATGTCAATATGGTTCAGTTGGGAGAAGGTACTAGCACTGTTGAGGTGCTGTATGTGGGACCAGAGGCTAAATTGCAAAATTGGAAGGCTACGCCATTCCCAGTCAGGCGGGAGTTCTGGTAGACTTGTCCTGCCATTTTTCTGCATCACAAGTTATTTCAGGGTGTAACTCGGATGTTTTTCTTGTTTTTTTTTGTCATTAATTTTCCAAATGTTACCCTTCTTATCTTCCCAAAATTCTAAGAAATGAAATCAATATTTCATCGTTATTTTTGCATCCTTTCTAATTCTTATTGTTTTTTTTTATTCTCTCTTTTCAGTCATAATAATGCGACTTTAAATAACATGACATGCTTGCGGACTTCACACTCAGATCTGAACACTCCACCTAATTTGGAAATAATGAACCAAGAACTGGAATACGATGAAGAAGAGGCTTTTAGGGAAATAAATCGAGAATTGGAACACTTTGAGAATAAAGCTAAGACAAATTTGAATGACACCGAGCCGGTTAACTTGAGAACCCCTGAAGAGATCCGAGAGACCAAGATAAGCATCCACACAGAGGAGGAAACTCGAGATGCAATAATTCAGCTCTTATTTGAGTTTAAAGATGTGTTTGCTTGGTCTTACGATGACATGCCAGGATTAGGGGTCGATCTAGTGGTGCATAAATTACCAATCTACCCTGACTGTCTCCCAGTGCAACAAAAGCAGAGGAAATTCAAGACTGACATCAGTGATAAGATCAAAGAAGAAATCCCCAAGCAGTTAAAAACAGGGGTAATTCGAGTGGTACAGTATACCACATGGTTGGCTAATGTTGTTCCTATGCCAAAGAAGGATGGGAAAACTCGAGTATGCGTGGATTACCGAGATTTGAATAAGGCAAGTCCCAAAGATAACTTCTCTTTACTGAACATCTACATGCTTGTTGAAAACTGTGCAAAGCATGAGATACAATCATTTGTGGATTGTTATGCGGGATATCATCAAGTGTTGATGGATGAAGAGGACGCCGAGAAGACTGCTTTCACCACACCTTGGGGCACATACTGCTACCGAGTCATGCCATTTGGTTTGAAAAATGCTGGAGCAACATACATGAGAGCCATGACTGCCATCTTCCACGACATGATACATCAGGAAATAGAGGTGTATGTGGACAATGTAATCGTCAAATCCAGAAATCAGGGCGATCACATCCGAGACTTGAGGAAATTCTTTGAAAGGTTGCGAAAGTATGATTTGAAGCTGAATCCAGCCAAATGCGCCTTCGGTGTCCCATCAGGTAAACTTCTGGGTTTCATAGTCAGTAGGAGAGGTGTTGAATTGGATCCAACAAATATAAAAGCCACCCGTGACTTACCTCCTCCAAGAACGAAGAAAGACGTAATGAGTCTTTCGGGCCGACTAAACTACATCAGCAGGTTGATCACCCAATTGACTTCTACGTGTGAGCCCATATTCAAGTTGCTGAAGAAAGACGATGCAATCAAGTGGACAGCTAAATGTCAAGAGGATTTTGACAAAATCAAAGAATATTTGTCGAATCCTCCAGTCTTAGTCCTGCCGGAGCAAGGGAGAAATCTATTCTTGTATTTGACAGTCTTGGAAAACGCCTTTGGCTGTGTCCTCGGGCAACATGATATAACGGGAAAGAAATAGAAGGCAATCTACTATTTGAGTAAGAAGGTCACTAGTTATGAGGTCAAGTACACTTTACTGGAAAAAACGTGATGTGCTCTGATATGGGTCGCTCAGAAACTGAGACACTACCTTCAAGCTCATACAACTCACCTCATTACCAGGCTGGATCCTTTGAAGTACATATTCCAGAAATCGATGCCCACCGAAAGGTTGGAAAAATGGTAAATCCTGCTCACGGAGTTCGACATAGTCTATGTCACTCGCACTGCAATGAAGGCCCAAGCGTTGGCGGATCACTTGGCCAAAAACCCGATTGATGAAGAGTATCAACCATTGAATACCTACTTTCCAAATGAGGAGCTAAACGTAATAGAAACAATCCCTGAGGACACCCATGCTTGGAAAATGTTCTTCGACGGAGCGGTAAACGCTAAAGGTGTAGGGATCAGGGCAATTTTGATCTCTCCTGCCGGTCAACATTACCCAGCTAGGGCCAGGCTCTGTTTCTTTTGCACAAAAAGCACAGCTGAATATGAGGCCTACATCATGGGCATGAATATGGCAATTGACCAGAGTGTTGAAGATTTACTAATCATGGAAGATTCGGATCTGATTATCAAACAAGCCCAAGGTGAATGGGAGACCCGAGACATCAAGCTCCTCCCATACTGACAGCATGTGGATAATCTTGGCAAGCGATTCGCATCGATAGAGCTCAGGTACATCCCACGATGTCACAACAAACTGGCTGACGCACTCGCCACTCTAGCTTTAATGCTACCTTATCCAGGCAATGCCCACGTCGATCCTTTGGAAATCCAAATCAAGGAGAGACAGGGTTATTTCAATGTAATCGAGGCAGCGCCAAATATCCGACCATGGTACTATGATATCAAAAGTTTCCTGAAAACACAAGAGTACCCTGAACATGCTACTGGAGATCAAAAAAGGGCCATTAGGCGGCATGCATGTGGTTTCTTTTTGAGCGGAGAGGTCCTGTATAAAAGAACCCCAAATCTTAACCTTTTAAGATGTGTTGATGCCGAAGAAGCAGGGAGAATCATGCATGAAGTACACGCAGGAGTGTGTGGGCCTCATATTAATGGATATGTCTTGGCCAAGAAAATCCTTCGAGCTGGGTATTATTGGATATGGAGAAAGATTGCTTCAGTTTTGTCCGGAAATGCCATCAGTGTCAGGTACATGGAGATCTGATTCATGCACCTCCAACCGAGCTACATCCTATGTTAGTGCCGTGGCCTTTTGTCGCTTGGGGCATGGATGTCATCAGCCCGATTGAGCCAAAAGCTTCGAACGGGCAACGATTCATACTGGTCGCTATTGATTACTTCACAAAATGGGTTGAAGCTGTCACTCTCAAATCCGTCACTAAGAAAGCCGTGGTGGATTTTGTACATTCAAATATTATATGTCGTTTTGGTATACCTGCAACTATCATCACAGACATTGCTGCAAACCTAAATAGTCGTTTGATGGAAGAAATATGCGAACAATTCAAAATAACACATAGGAACTCCACTCCTTATCGGCCCAATGCCAATGGCGCCGTTGAAGCAGCAAACAAAAACATCAAAAAGATTTTGAGGAAGACAATCCAGAGTTCTAGACAGTGGCATGAACAATTATCTTTTGCCTTACTGGGATATCTTACTACAGTGCGCACATCGGTAAGAGCAACCCCATACCTACTAGTTTATGGAACCGAGGCTGTGATACCGGCAGAGGTAGAAATTCCTTCACTCCGGGCAATTGTTGAAGCAGAGATTGAAGATAGCGAATAGGTTATGACTCGATTGGAGCAGTTAACTTTAATTGACGAAAAGCGAATGGCTACAGTCTGTCACAGGCAGTTGTACCAACAAAGGATGGCTCGTGCTTACAACAAGAAAGTACGACCTAGAAATTTTGAAGTAGGTCAGTTGGTTTTAAGACGCATTCTTCCACACCACCAGGAAGCGAAAGGAAAATTTGCTCCTAATTTGAAGGGGCCATACATCATCAGGAAGATATTGCCGAGAGGAGCCCTATACTTGGGAGATATGGAAGGAAATGATCCTGAAATAGCTGTGAATGCAGACACTATCAAAAGGTATTATGTTTGAGTTTTCTTTGGTGATATCTTTGCGTGTCGAAATGATGAAGGCTTTTATTCCCTCTACCCAAACACTACCAACCCTTTTGTAAACCCTTTGAGCCGGTTACATTTTCTTGGCTACCCTCTCTAGAATCCAAAACCAAAACCGAAAAAAAAAATGGAAAAACCAAAAACAAAACAAAACAAAAATTTCCTGAACTACATTATGACTTGATTCTGAAAGGATACGTAGGCAGCCTCTATCTGAGGTTCAGTCACACCAAAACAAAAATCTAATTTTCCCCGAAATTGAAATAGGGGAAGGTGCTATAATGGTTTGACCAAGAGTTCACCAAATGGTTCCAAAGTTGTAATTTTGTCCATAATTCCTTTCACCCAAAACAAAGTACACGTCCTTCAAGATCGACGCAGAGGCATAGAAACTGAGAAACATCATTGTTGAGAACCGAAGCGTCTTAAATTAAGAGAAATAAAATGTGAGAGTCTTATTGGTGAAAACCTTCGGGCACCATAAGGCGATGGGAGTAGAGAAATACAAAATGAGAGAGTCCGTCACTGAAAATACGCAAAGAGTGCTATCAGGCGATGGTAAGAAGAGAAATGAGAGAGGTCGACTAGCGAAAACCCGCAAAGGGCGCTATCAACCGAAAAGAGGATTTCACCACTAAAGGTCCTAGCAAGGTTCCCTAGTTTGGAAACATAGACCCATTTTGGTTAACGATAAAATGGAAGTTCGTGACGATCGGACATCCAGTTCAAGAAGCATGTCACGTCGGTTTGAAGCCAGCATACACCCCAGATAAGTCCTCCTTTACCCCCGAAAGGGACGCTTCTATTTTCGATTCATATTTTCACTCTTTGTTCATTTTTCTTTGAATCTCTTTTAGCTTAACTTTGAATTCCGAAACTATTACAAAGAAAAGGTGGCAGGACCGTTTATACAGAACCCTGCCTGGTAAAAAGGCGAAGAAAAATACCCAGCCTCAGCAGTGTATTGATCCAATCCCGACTGATCATGATGATCAATCGTTTCCAAAGGAAATGACGTTAGGAAGGGAAAGGAAATCAAAGTCTAAGGTTTTAAAAACAGAATGAAGTAAAAGGATAGAGCCCACACGGGAAAGTCATCATGAAATCCTAAGGCTGTACCCGGTCAGGTTGAAAGAAAGTCACTCTCAAAGACAATCAGCAACAAATTTCTCAATGGAAATGGGGCCAGGATCAAGCGTTGAAGATAATCAAGGCCACAAAATCATCCACCGTTTCATCTAACAAATTGTTCTTTGTCGCAAATAGGTCTAGCTTTGAAAAAAGAAGGTGCAATCCAAAGAGATGAAATGCACGAGCATTGAAATGGCTCTGTAACAAAGAAAAATGCCCAAATGGAAGTTTCTTTTATGCATTATAGAGGAGTAAAAGGAAAACACCTAAAAGAAAACCCAAAAGGGAAGAAGGAAGGAAAGGAAAATGAAAACCCCAAAAGAGAACCAAATCATGGTAGTTTAGCATTTCTTTTAAATCTCGATCAGAAAACCGAGGATCTCCTGGTCAGAAAACCGTGGAGCATTTCTTTCAAAATCCTGGCCAGAAGACCGAGGATCTCCCGGCCAGAAAGCCATGGAGCATTTCTTTTAAATCGCGGTAAGAAAACCGAGGATCTCCCGGTCAGAAAATCGTAGAGCATTTCTTTCAAAGTCCCGTCCAGAAAACCGAGGATCTCCCAGCCAGAAAGCCATGGAGAAATTATTTCAAAATCCCGGCCAGAAAAACGAGGATCTCCCGGCCAGAAAATCGTGGAGCAATTCTTTCAAATCCTGGACAGAAAACCGAGGATCTCCCGCCCAGAAAACCGTGGAGCAATTCTTTCAAAAATCCCAGCCCGAAAACTGAGGATCTCCCAGCCAGAAAGCCAAGGAGCATTTCTTTCAAAATCCCAACAAGAAAACCGAGGATCTCCTGGCCAAAAAGCCATTGAGCATTTCTTTTAAAAATCTCGGTCAGAAAACCGAAGATCTCCCGACCAGAAAACCGTGGAGCATTTCTTTTTAGAGTATCCCAGTCAGAAAATCAAGAATCTCCTTGCCAGAAAGCTGTGGACCCCCTTTTTCAAATATCCCGGCCAGAAAATCGTGGAGTCTTTTTCAAAATATCCCAGCCAGAAAATCGTGGAACCTTTTAATCTTGGCCAAAAAACCGCGGAGCATTTATTTTCAAAACCAGGTTTAAAAATCAAGATTCTCTTGGCCGATACCAAATAGTCTTTTAATCACTTTCTGTCTCACGACTAACTCATGAAATTTTCCTAGTGAAACTGGGGCAGAAAAATTTTGTTCGTTTGTTTGTTTTGTTGTCTAAGTAGATATAACCTCGGGATGCAGGGATCAAGATAACCTACGAGTTAAGTCTTAATCCAGAAAAAAGAAAAGAAGAAAAAAACCAAAATGAAGATGAGCTCAAATGTTGGAGTGAATAGAGGCGCGGAGTGCTCAGAATCCGATTGAAGTCACGAGCTCCCCAATCCCATTTCACTCAATGTTACAGAAATAAACAAGCATGTACAACTTGCGAGCATCAAGATTCAGATCGAGGTCTACAGCAAAATCGGCTAAGACTCAAGGTCAAGTTGATAGGAATCTTGTAACTCATAGTTTATAGCATAGCTAGCTTAGCATTAGTTTCTTTTTTGGTGTAATACGGAGATCAGTAAGCAGTAAGCAGCAACAGCTGCAACAGTAGCAATAGTAGCAACAGTAACAGTAAAGTGTTATTCCACGGTAGTCCCAGCTACCAAAACTTCCCGAACTACATTGACTTGATTCCCGTTTAGTCCGGGATATGTAGGAGGCCTCCTGAAGCAAAGGCTCGGTCATGTTTTTTTCAAAAAATGCTTCACACGGAGTGCAAAAATTGCTCGTATTCGCTCATTTAACTTTGCACAAAAACTCTTCGCGTTTTCGGGCAAAGATCGGCAGCTCTGAGCACGTGATTTTTGCCCTACAAGAGAATTACTCCTAAAAATTCAAAATAAAATAGTTTTGTGTTGTTTGTGATTTTCGGTGAGTTCTGTGTTATTTCTTAATTATTTTTTGCAGTTTTGTCTGTGCGTGATCATTTATAGATTAATATAAAAATACAAAAAAAAATGTTGTGTTTGCATTTAGGTCTTATTTAGAGTAATTAAGTTTGTTTTAAAAATATATATAAAATAAAAGTCACAAAAATAATGCATTTTTTACATTTTAGCATTTAAATGCCTAGTTGTGTGATTTATATTTAATTGATATCTAATTATGTGTGTTAATTATTTGTATAACGTAATTAGTATTTTTATATTTTAATTTGAGTTTTTGTAGTGTAATTAGAATTTTTGTTTTAATAAATTAGGAACTAAATTAAAAAGAGAAAAAGAATTGGAAAGGAAGAGAAATGGACTGGACCCATCCAAAACCAGCCAAAACCAGGCCCAAAACGCCCCAAGCCCAGTCCAAACCAACCTGTCTCACCGACCCATCTCTGAGACTAAACCCAGCGACACCGTTTGATGTCTCAGATCCCAGCCGTTCATTTGATCACCATCCAACGGTCATTACCCATCTACCCTACCCATTTGAATAACCCGACCCATTACCATATCTCAGCCCACCCGTATCACCTTAAATGACCGCATTTAGTTTTAAGTAATCTAATCAAGACCGTTGGTTTCTATCATCCAACGGTCCTGATTAATTGAACGATTTCAATATACCAACCCCAGAATCCCACCCCCCTCAGAACACCCCCTTCATTTTTTCGTCTCTAACCCTAGAGACATGAAGCCCCAGAAACCTCCGACGCCCTCCACCACCGGAAATCGCCTCACGGCGGTTCCGGTGGCCCAAACTACCTTAGATTTACATCATAGAACCCTAAGACCCCCCGTTCCAACCTTGAACCCGTCTCCCTTCGAATCGAGCTAGAACTGCTCGAATCTCAAATCCCAGATATGAAATCCAGTCGCCGCCACAAAGATCCCGGTGGCGGCGCTTTCCCTTTGATCCCCAAAACTCACACTAAATACCCATTCGACCTTCGTCGTTCCCAAACTATCATGGTTTCTGTTCAAATCTCGCTGAGACCATTCGAATCCCCAAATTAATTCGAAGCTTGGAACTGTTTGAGTTTTAAGAAGGAAATTTTGAGATACTTTATCGACTTTAGTCGGGTGTTTCCAATCAAGAATTCCCGATTAAAGTCAATTTAGGATCTCAAAGGTCGAGCTCGAAATCTCAAGGGGAATGTGATTGAAGTCTGGGTTTGCGATGATGAGGTATTTTACCTCATTTTCTTTTATTAGTATCATTGTTTTGATTTTTATCTGTTTTAAAGTCTTAGTTAATTGCATCATCTTTCAGTAATTTCTTGGTCGAGTTTTCTTGTTTAAATAGAAATTTGGTATGAGTGTTTCCACCAATTAATCCTCTTTGATTATTTAGTTTTAGTTCTGTTCATTTGTTATTTGTTACCAATCCCTGTTAATTCTGGTCATTTGTTATTTTCATGTTTCTTTGCACATATGAATCCAATCTGCGTTTGTCGTATCAGTGTTTTTGCTGTTGTGTGATTTCAACTTATTATGATTGTTGTTGCAAACATAGTTGCCTTAATCCCTATATCTGTAGGTGTTATTCCTCATCAATGCAATGCCCCTCTGAATTATGGTTCTCACTTTAGGTCTGTTTGGGGTTCTAAGTTTAAGCATTAGACTTAATTGATAAAGATGAATTGGTCATAATTGTTCAGTTTGGTGGTGGCTAAGAATTAGCATAGTAAAGTTGGTGTTTAGTTAGGGAATTGTTAATACAGATTAAAAGGGGGGTTGCCCACTAGTGAAATCACAGCCTGTATAGGCATTAAGTAGCGGAAAATAGAATCATATTGAGTTTAATATTGAAAATGTGCACTGCACATGGAAAAGTTAGTGGAATCTGCAGGGGCAGCATGGTTTTCCACTACATTTTTTGAACTTTAGAATTTTTTTATATAAAACTTATATTTAAACAATGTTTGAGTGCAAAATTCAGAGGTTAAATGGGCTGGATAGTGTTTTAAAATGATTAAAAAAGGGCTGTTGGTTTGAACACTAAGGTTATAAATAGGGGAAACATGCTGCACAACAAACACACGACAAATTTAAGAGATAACAGACCTTCACACACACATTTTTACACATTAGGCATCTCTTTGATTCAGAAACACAAAAATAGATCTTTTAAAGAGAGAAAAAGGCTAATATACATTGATATACACTGCTGGAACTATTAGGTTGAGGGCTTTGGCCATTAGTTCCAATAGTTCTTTAGCCTTGTTTAAGCTTGCTTTATGCTTCAGTTTATAAGGTCTCTTTCAGTTCATAAGGTCTTCTAGTATTACACGCTCTCCTTCCGCGGGGTAGGACCGGGGTGTGGGGTTCACCCATATAGGCTTGATATATTGTATGGCATACCATTTTCTTATTGTAAGGTTTTACTGATGCCCTATGTTTTGTTCCTGTGTATCCTGTCCTTCTATATGTCAGGTTATTTTTTGTCTTTGTTTACTCATATATTTATGTGATTTATGCTAACAACACTAATGCTTGTCCTTTTTCTTTTGTTTTTGTTTTATTTTTTTTCTTTTCTTTCCACTTCTTGTCTTTGCGCCGAGGGTCGATTGGAAACAGCCTCCCTGCTCTATCGGGCAGGGGTAAGGCCTGCGTACATATTACCCTCCCCAGACCCCACCCTGTGGGACTAAACTGGGTAGTTGTTGTTGTTGTTGTTGTTGTTAAGCCTTGTTCCGTTGCGGTTTGGTTGCTTTGAACTCCCTGTTTTGGCTCAAATCATTCCTGGAATTTCTTGCTATCTTTGGTCATTGGTTTTTTTGATCTTTGGCTGGAATTTGGGTGCTACTGCTGTTATTTGCTTTTGCTGCTTGGGCTGCTGCACTACTGTTACCGATCCCTTTCCTCATTTCTGTTTGAAATCTAGGTACATGTTTCTGAGATTGCATTTTTACTATTGATAATTAAATGGAAGCGAAATTACCATTTGATACCTATTGAAGTCTGCTGTGTTTAGTTCAATTTGATGCAATTAGTTTAAGATTTCACGGTTGGATAAAGTTTCTTACTTTAGCTTATTCGAAGTGGACAGTTAAACTTATTCATGTGTAATGGACTGTTCGAACTATTAGATTTATAATTATTCATGAGCCTCTTAGTTTAATTTCATTATGAATAGACATGATTCGAAATCAAAGATAATTGAAGAAGGATATGATCCTTGAGATTTGTTCTATGCGAAATTAGTGCCTGCTGTTTTTTTAGGAAAGTATATTTAAAGTGTTGAATCTAAAGATTAATTTTTATAATATTGGAATGGCAACGTGATTATTCTTTTTAGTTATTTGGATTCCTACTAAATAAACAACTGCTTTTACTATATTCTTATTTTATTAGCTAGTTGTTAAGGAAGAAATGTTATTGCCGAAGGTTTTGTTAATGAAGAAATAGTGTAGCAAGCTAGATCAAAATTTTATTCTTGTTAATTTACATAATCTCAAATTAGTTTTAGGAGAACAATTCATGAACATTCATAGGTTGCTATAATTGAGTACAAGACTTTGAAATAAATTAAGACGTGACGCGTCAAATAGAATCTCAAATGCACGGCCCTCGTTTAATTAATTTTAATTCTTTAGAATTCGAGGCATGCCGTTTAGTGAATTTCATGGCTCTCGCAAAGATAATAATGCGTTAGACTCTTTAGACGCGATTTTAATTAAACTACATTCCTAAACTCGGGTGCGCATTTATGTGACCCAAATTCAAATCTCAACGGAGTCAAAATGTATCAACAACCACGGGTGCATTGATTGCGACGTAGTTCGGGATGCATTTTCACGACGTTGCAATTCTATTAAAAATAATAATAAAAGCGGTTTTTTTAAAGTTTAATCAAAGCACGTAATTTATTACATGTATCCAAATCAGATATTTTTAGCCATTTATAATAATTGAAGCAACCGTGCTAGAATCACGGGATACGAGGGTGCCTAACACCTTCCCTCGGGTCAACATAATTCCTTACTTATAATTTTCTATTCGCAGACTTCATTTGGAAAGTCAAAATCTGCTCGATCCGGGATTTGAATAAATCAGTGATTGGGACACCTTAATTTATTCCAAGTGGCAACTCTGAAATAAATGGAATAATCTCGTTTCGAATATTGTCACTTAAATTGGAAAAACTCCCTCGCACGTTTTTGCCCCCGAGGTAGGGGCATGCCAAAAGGAGGTGTGACAATTATTCTAAATAGTCAGGTTTCACAATCTATCTCTTGTTTTTAATTCTCTACCAAAGGCGATTAGTTCTTTGTTAGCTAATTGTTAGGATTCAACTTCAAGAATAGACTTCTTGAATTCAAGAAACACTTTATTGAATTCAATCTATCTTTAATTTTTGCCTTTTTTTGTTTCTTTATTTTCTTTTAGCTTCCGTACGTTTCTTGTTTTTCTTTAGTAATTCTTGAATCTCAATCGTATTGTTATCAATTAGTATTATAAATAAGCCTTGTACTGTGCTCTTTCAAATATGAAATATAGAACTTCTTTGGTTTCTAACATGGTATCAGAAAATTGATGTTTTTGATCAGTTTTTTGTTGGGAATTCTTTTTCCCTTTCGAATTATTTTTGTTCAGAACAGTCTCTCGCTGCTTTGGTTCTATTTCACTATTTTCGCCCAGTTTTTTTCTTACCTCCCACACATTGAAACATCCATTGTCAGCCGCACCTTCCCTAAAAATTTCACTGTCGGAAACCCTTTCACGCGCTGCCAGAAGCCACCCACGTGCCACCCCCTACCTCACGCGCCGGTGCGTGAACCTGCTTCCGGCCACTTTTTTCACCAACTACTTCTTTACAGATTTTTCAACTCACTATTCCGACCAAATTGGTACTGTCAGAATTTTTCTGACAACTTTCATTTTTCAAGATCACTATTCTGGCCACTGTTCACTATTCACTATTCACTGTTCCGACGACCGCTTCTTGGTTATTCGATTCTTCTATTATTCTGCTGCAAGATGCCTGAAACAAAACCTACCGTTGATGTCATTCCGATTATGTCCAAAATAAAGGAGAATAAGTTCATGGGTTCTAATTACATGGATTGGAATAAGATGATCCGTCTCTATTTATGGAGCATCAATAAATAGAACTTTGGTTGATGATCCACCCAAGGATGATACTAAATCAGTCTGGTTAAAGGAGGATGCAAAATTGTTTCTCAAAATCAAAAATTTGATGCACAGTGAGGTAAATGATCTGGTTTCTCATTATGATTATGTTAAGGATCTAATGGATTATTTAGTTTTTTTTGTACTCTAGCAAAGGAAACTTGTCTCGCATGTATGATGTGTGCCAGACATTTTACCATCCATCCATGCAAGATCGCTTTCTCACTAGTTACTTCACAGAGTTTAAGAAGGTGTATGATGAGCTTAATGTTATACTACCATTTAGCTCAGATGTGAAGGTACAACAGGCTCAGCGTGAACAACGGGCGGTCATGAGTTTCCTTTCTGGTCTATCTCCCGAATTTGAAGGGGCCAAATCGCAAAAATTTTATCTGGGACTGCTATCTCTTCTTTGAAAGAGGCCTTTACGAGAGTGTTGCGTACTAAAAAGTCTCATCTAGGTCCGACAACCATGATCGATAGTAGTGCTCTACTTAGTCACGGCCAAAGGAATAAGAGTCATAGTAATCGAAATCGGAGTAGCGATAGTCGATACCTAAAGCAAAGGGAAGTTCAATGCTTTTATTTTTATGAGCTCGGTCATACCATACGTTATTGTGTGAAGATTCATAATAAGCACAAAAGATCTCAGTATGCCAACATCGCCACTTCCGATACTATTTCACCATCTCAGTCATCATCTCCTCCTATCAATACTATCCCCGAGTCAGGTAAAACCACTAAATGTCTCCTCTCTTCATCATCCAAATGGGTCATTGATTCTTGTGCCATAGATCATATGACAGGTAATTCTACACTCTTTTCCACTTTTTAGTCACATACCCAATGTTCCATAGTTACTTTAGCCGATGGGTCTAACTCATATATTTTAGGGTTTGGCACTGTTAACCCAACATCTTCTCTTTCCCTTAGTTCCGTCTTAAATTTGTGTGATTTTTCTTTCAATCTAATATCTGTCAGTAAACTTACTCGTACTCCAAATTGTTGTCTCATTTTTTCCCCAATTATTGTCTTTTTTAGGATCTTACGACGAAGCAGATTATTGGTAAAGGTTCTGAGTCTGGGGGTCTCTATGTTCTTGAATCACAAGTGCCGAAATCCATTGCTTGTTCAACTGTGTTGTCTCCCTTTGACGTACATTATCGGTTGGGTCATCCATCCTTGTCTAGTTTGAATAAGTTATATCCTCAGTTTCAGAGTATTTATTCTTTAGATTGTGATTCATGTCAGTTTGCTAAACACCATCGCCTTCTTAAAGTTTCTAGAGTCAATAAGAGGGTCGACTTACTTTTGAGTTAGTTCACACCGATGTTTGGGGTCCATGTCCTATTATTTCTAAAATTGATTTTAGATATTTTGTTACCTTTGTGGATGATCATTCTCGTGTTACTTGGTTATGTTTAATGAAAAATCGTTTGGACTTATTTTTAATTTTTTGTGCTTGTTGTGCTGAAATAAAAACTCATTTTAATGTTTCCATTCGTAATTTAAGGAGTGACAATGCAAAAGAATATTTTCAGATTTGTTTAAACATTATATGGCTACAAATGGTATTTTACATCAATCTTCTTGTGTTGACATCCCTTCACAAAATGGAATTGCGGAACGAAAAAATAGTCATCTTCTTGAAGTAGGCCGAGCACTCCTCTTTCAAATGAAAGTGCCAAAATGTTTTTGGGCAGATGCCGTCTCTACAGCTTGTTTTTTAATAAATCGTATGGCATCTTTTGTACTTCATGGTAATATTCATTATAACGTTCTTTTTCGCTTTAAGCCATTATTTCCCGTTGAACCCAAATATTTGGTTGTACTTGTTTTGTTCGTGATGTTCGTCCACATGTAACTAAATTTGATCTAAAGGCCCTTAAGTGTGTGTTCTTAGGGTACTCACGTCTTCAGAAAGGTTATAGGTGTTATTCTCCAAATCTAATTACTTGGGAGTTGACCGATTTGCCTACTAACAAAAAGCCTATTGGGTGCAAATGGGTATTTGTCATTAAATTTAACTCTGATGGGACAGTAGCTCACCTTAAGGCCCGCCTTGTTGCAAAAGGGTATGCACAGACCTATGGAGTCGACTATTTGGATACTTTTTCACCGGTTGCCAAGTTAGCTTCTATTCGATTATTCATTTCCATGGCGGCTACTTATGATTGGCCTCTGCATCAACTTGATATAAAGAATGCTTTTCTACATAGAGATTTTCAAGAAGAAGTATATATGGAGCAACCACCTGGTTTTGTTGCTCAGGGGGGAAGTGGGAATGTATGTCGTCTTCGAAAATCTCTTTATGGGCTAAAACAGAGTCCCCCTGCTTGGTTTGGCAGATTTAGTGAGGTTGTTCTAGAATATGGGATAAAGAAAAGCAATTGCAATCATATGATGTTCTATAAAAAGTCTGATGATAGTATGCTTTTATTGGTAGTATATTTTGATGACATTGTTATTACTGGAAGTGATATTGCAGGAATTCAACTCTAAAGTCTTTCCTTCACACTCAATTTCAGCTGAAAGATTTAGGGCAACTAAAGTATTTTTTGGGAGTTGAAGTAACACGGAGCAAGAAAGGCATCTTCTTGTCCCAAAGGAAATATACTCTTGACTTTTTAGCTGAAATTGGAAAGTTGGGATCTAAACCATGCAGCATGCCAAACGTTCCTAACACACAACTCGTGAATGAAGATGGTGAGTTATTCGAAGATCTAGAGAAGTAGAGGAGATTGGTTGGGAAACTGAACTATCTTATAGTAACTCATCCTGATATCGCATACTCTGTCAACATTGTGAGTCAGTTTATGGCTTCCCCAATAGTCAAGCATTGGGTGGCTCTGGAGCAGATTCTTTGTTATCTAATGGGAAGTACAGGACGAAGTCTAGTATATAAGAATAATGAACACACTAATATATTGAGTGTTTCATAGATGCAAAGTGGGCAGGGTCAAAATCCGATAGGATATCCACGACAGGGTATTGCAATTTTGTTGGTGGAAACTTGCTTTTGTGGAAGATTAAGAAACAAAATGTCATATCTTGATCTAGTGCGGAAGTAGAATACAGAGCTATGACACAATCTTGAGTGAGATTGTATGGGTACATCAACTATTAAGTGAAGTTAGCTTCCAAACTACATTGCCAACAAAGTTGTGGTGTGATAATCAAGCTGCTCTTCATATCTCCTCCAATCCTGTATTTCATGAAATAACTAAGCACATTGAAATAGATTGTCACTTCATTAGTGAAAAGATTCAGCAAAAGCTCATCTCTACAGATCATGTCAGAACTGGAGATTAATTGGGAGACATTTTCACAAAAGCATTGAATGGTGCTCGAGTTGAATATATCTGTAACAAGTTGGGCATGATCAATATATATGCTCCAACTTGAGTGGGAGTGTTGAGATACAAGTTGTTCCAACAGAATGTTAGCACATGTATACACATGTATTACAGTCTAGCTAGCATATGTATACAACTTATATAGTAAGTGTATAGCAACTAATAGATTAGGTGAATTAGTATTATAAATAAGCCTTGTAATCTTCCCTTTCAGATATGAAATATAGAACTTTTTTGGTTTCTAAAAGATATAATTGAGTCCATTTCATCATTAATGGTCTCTTTCCAAAAAGCATCATCTCTAGAAGACATTGCTTCTTGAAACGTCTTTGGGTCTTCTTCAACATTTAATACAATAGAAATTTGATTACAAATGTTTGTCCTATCTCCTTCAACAAGAAATACAATAGATTGTGAAGAAATAAAATCACAATCAAGATGTTTTGTTTTCTCATTCTTTGGCTTTTCCTGGGTTCTATTTGCATATCATCACTTCTTTTCTTTGTTTGTAATAATTTCAAAAGATGACAGTCTATTTGCATCAATACGTCTTTTATTTACTTCAGTCATTCCCTTAACATTGTAATTTATAAATCTATTTTCAACAAACTCAACGTGTATGGATTCTATAATGACATTAGATTCTAGATTTAACAGTCTATATGCTTTGGAGTTTTGTGCATATCCTACAAAAATACTTCTAATTCCTCTAAGACCCAATTTTGTTCTTTGATGGCCAGGTACCCTATAATAAGATATACACCCTCACACTTTAAAATAATTTAAATTTGGTTTTCTACTATTCCAAAGCTCATAGGGAGAAATATTCATACTTTTTGAAGGCACTCTATGTAAAATATAACATGTAGTTAGTAGTGCTTCACCCCATAAATTATGTGGCAAATATGCATTAAGTAACTGTGATGACCCAATGGGTCATCACTTGTTTTATTAATCATTCCGAGCTTTTGAGGTCTTGAAAACCTCATTTATAGTTGCCTTGATTTGCGTGCACAATCCGAGCACAAAGCTGGAAAATATTTATGTTGAAATATGTGAAAAAGTTGAAGAATTTTGATATTAATATTGATATGGTTGACTTTGGTCAACATTTTTGGTTAACGGACCCGGATCCGTGATTTGACGGTCTCAGAAAATCCGTAGAAAAATATGGAACTTGGGCATGTCACGACCCGGATTTTCCCCCAACATCGGGATCGTGATGGCGCCTACTCGTGGTAGCTAGGCAAGCCACTGTATTCATACTATCCTGTTTTTAACACAATTTTAATTAAATAAATGCGGAATGCTTTATCAAAATGGAAATAACAATTCACAAGGTGAAAATCATACTGAAATCCTCTACCCAAGACGTGGAGTCACCAACTCACGAACTACTATGGAATACTACACATAAAAGTCTGAAGGAAATATAACATAATTCTGTTTGTCTCGGAACAAAGAGACTACAGCTAATAACAAAAATATAAGAAGAGACGTCGGGCCTGCGGATGCCTGCAAACTACCTCAGTCTCGTGGGTATTACAATCCTGCTAGTGAACTATTGCTGTTGTTGCTGCTCAAAACCTGGACCTGTGCAAAAACGCACTGAAGTATAGTATCAGCACAACCGACCCCATGTGCTAGTAAGTGCCCGGCCTATCCCGGCGAAGTAGTGACAAGCCTAGGACCAGACACTCACATAAACCCGGTGCAATTCAATATATATATGTGTACCACAAAATAACAAGAAATAATCAAGTATTAACACAATAAGGAATATCTTAAAGAATTCAACAATTAACCACGGTTAATAATTTCACAAGGAAAAACAAAGTATAATGTAAACACAAGTAATATCAATTCAAGAAATAGCAAGCAATTGCACGGCATCACCCTTCATGCTTTTACTCTCATCCTCACCAAATAAACAAATAAAGTACACGGCATCACCCTTCGTGCTTTTACTCTCATCCTCGCATCCATAGTACGGCATGATCCTTCGTACATGGTTCAATAAGAGGGCACGACATGATCCTTCGTGCATAATCAATAAATAAACATGGCACGGCATTAACCTTCGTGCATAAATAAATAAACATGGCACGGCATCACCCTTCGTGCATTATCACTCTTCCTCACCCAAATAACAATCACGGTTAAGGGCAAAGAAAGAAACAGTAATTCATAAACCGTCCCATCAAGGGCAATCAATAATTATCTTCACAACAAGTCCCAACAAGGGAGAACAATAACAATTCATCCGTAATATATCTCAAAATAATCATTTTTCAACGACTCACGGTCATACTAGACGCCAGTGTATGGATGCTCGTCACCACAACCCATACACCGCACTCGATCACATAACACATAACACATATTCCTATTCCCTCAAGCTAGGATAGAACAAACACTTACCTCGAGTGTTTATGAACAATTCAATCCGTGGAAATGTCTTTTTCTTTCAACTTTGGGTCCAATCTAATCGTATCTATACACAATTGATTTAATATCATCAATACTACTCAACAAACTAATTTTTTAAGACCAAATACATCTTTTACAACATTCTGCCCGAAATAGTGAATTTCAACCCCGGGCCCACATGGTCGGAACTCGGGGTTAGGACCAAAATCTGGTTACCCATCCCCCCACGAGTTCATATATATGATTTGTTTCAAAATCGGACCTCAATTCGAGGTCCAATTCCCCAATTTACGAAAAACCCTATTTTCTAACAAAAACAAGAATTCTACCATGAAAATCTTTGATTTCTTATGAAAAACATGTTTAATGATGTTAGGAATTGAAAGAATTAAGTAAAAAGTGACTTGCAATCATTTTGATGAAGAAGAAATCCGTGAAGAATCGAAAATGGGTGTTTTTGTTTTGTAAAAAGTGAAGAAATGACTGAAAATCGTGTTTTACATGTCTCTGTGTTCGCATTTGCGAACATGGGTTCGCAATTGAGAACCCCGACCAATTTCTGGAGTTTGAAAAATAAGCTAAGGCTGGGAAGTTCGCATTTGCGAACATTTGTTCGCATTTGCGAACACTGGCAGACAAGGGAGTGTTCGCATTTGCGAACTAATGTTCGCATTTGCGAACATAGGCTGAATAAGGCAGTGTTCGCAAATGCGAACAATGGTTCGCATTTGCGAACCAAGGCAGCATGGGGAACGTTCGCATTTGCGAACTCTTGTTCGCATTTGCGAACTCTTGTTCGCATTTGCGAACATAGGCCGGCTCTGGGGACTTTCGCAAATGCGAATAATTGTTCGCATTTGCGAACAAGGCTGGGTCAATGTGGCTTCGCATTTGCGATCAGGGTTCGCATTTGCGAGCCCTGCCTTGTACTGCCCCCTTCGCAATTGCGAGAAATACTTCGCAATTGTGAAGCCAACAGCTGGGTGAAAAACCAGCAGTGCAACATTTCAAAATTTCATCCAACGGCCTATCAAATCTTTACCTGAGCCCCCCGAGCTCCAAACTAAACATGTACATAACCTCAAAAACACATTATGAACTTGTTCGTGCGATCACATCGCCAATATCACTTTGTTTTAATCAAATCAAGCCTCAAACTCATGATTTTCATACTTTTGGTTTTCAAAACTTCCTAACTTGGAACTCAAGGTCCAAAACATCTCAAACGACATCCGAATGTCACCAAACTTTACGGAAATCACATATATAATATTTAAGACTTGTACCGGGCGTCGGAACCAAAATACGAGCCCGATACCAAGGTCAATTAATTCATTTTCCTTTAACAATTACATCAAAAACAATTTCACATAAAAATTCATAACTTGGGCTCTAGGCCTCGGAATTCGACTCCGGACGCATGTCCAAGTCCCATATTTTTCTACGGACCTCTCGGGACCATCCAATCTCGGGTCCGGATCCGTTTACCAAAAATGTTGACAGAAGTCAACCATATCAATATTAATATCATTTTTATCCAAATTTCTCATAGAATTCATATTTTCTATCACAAAATCTTTCCGGCTACATGCTCGGATTGTGCACGTAAATCGAGGCAACATGGAATGAGGTTTTCAAGGCCTCGGAAGCTCGAAATGATTAATAAAATAAGTGATGACCCTTTGGGTCGTCACAATCTCCACCTCTAAAACAACCGTTCGTCCTCGAACGGACGAAAGAAAGAAGTACCTGAGTCAGGAAACAAATGAGGGTAGCGGCTCCGCATATCGGACTCGGACTCCCGGGTCGATGCCTCAGGAGGCTGACCTCTCCACTGAACACGCACAAAAGTATAACTCTTCGACCTTAACTGTCGAACCTGCCGGTTTAGAATGGCCACCGGCTCCTCCTCGTAAGATAGATCATTGTCCAATTGGACAATGCCGAAGTCTAACACATGTGTGGGATCGCCATGGTATCTCCGAAGCATAGATACATGAAAAACTGGATGCACGGCTGATAAGCTAGGCGGCAAAGCTAATCTGTAAGCCACCCCTCCCACTCTGTCTAAAATCTCAAATGGACCAATATACCTAGGGCTGAGCTTGCCCTTCTTTCCGAACCTCATCACGCCCTTCATAGGCGACACCCGGAGCAATACTCGTTCACCAACCATGAAATCTACATCTCGAACCTTGCGATCCGCATAAGTCTTTTGCCTAGACCTGAGCTGAACGCAATCTCTCCTGAATAGTCTTGACCTTATCTAAGGCCTCCTGAACTAAGTCTGTACCCAACAACCGAGCCTCTCCCGGTTCAAACCATCCAACCGGTGATCGACATCGCCTACCATACAACGCCTCATACGGAGCCATCTAGATGCTAGATTGGTAACTATTATTGTAGGCGAACTCTGCTAATGGTAGAAATTGGTCCCACGAGCCTCCGAAATCAATAACACAGGCTCGAAGCATGTCTTCAAGAATCTGAATAGTCCTCTCTGACTGGCCATCCGTCTGAGGATGAAATGCTGTACTCAACTGAACCTGGGTGCCTAACTCCTGCTGGACCGCTCTCCAGAACCGCGAGGTAAACTGCGTACCCCGATCAGAGATAATAGATACTAGCACTCCATGGAGACGAACAATCTCCCTAATGTAAACCTCCGCTAACCTCTCCGACGAGTAGGAGACAGATACTGGAATAAAGTGTGCTGACTTGGTCAGCCTATCAACAATGACCCAAATAGCATCAAATTTCCTCCGAGTCAAAGGAAGTCTAGTAACGAAGTCCATAGTGATCCGCTCCCATTTCCACTCGGGAATTTCAATCCTCTGGAATACACCACCAGGTCTCTGGTGCTCATATTTCACCTGCCGACAATTTAGACACCGAGCGACATACGCAACGATATCTTTCTTCATTCTGCGCCACCAATAGTGCTGCCGTAAGTCCCGGTACATCTTCGCGGCGCCCGGGTGAATAGAATACCGCGAACTGTGGGCCTACACTAAGATCAACTCTCGAATCCCTTCGACATTGGGCACACAAACTCGGCCCCTGCAATTTCAATACCCCATCATCATCTAGATTTACCTGTGTGGCACCTCCCCGCTGTACTGTATCTCTCAACTCACGCAAATGAGGATCATCAAATTGCTTCTCACGGATACACTCTAATAAAGAAGAACGAGCGACCGTGCAGGCTAACACCCTGCTAGGCTCAGAAATGTCTAACTCACAAACCGGTTGGCTAAGGCCTGGACATCTAGAACTAATGGTCTCTGATTGACCGGAATATATGCAAGACTACCCATGCTGGCATACTTTCTACTCAAAGCATCGGCCACCACATTGGCCTTACCTGGGTGATATAAGATAGTAACATCATAGTCTTTTAGCAACTCTAACCATCTCCGCTGTCGTAGATTCCACTCCGTTTGCTTGAACAAGTACTGTAGGCTTTTGTGATCAATGTACACCTCACATGTCACACCATATAGATAATGCCTCCGGATCTTTAAGGCATGAACCATTGCTGCCAACTGAAGATCATGAACTGGATAATTATTCTCATGTATTTTTAGCTGTCTCGAAGCATAAGAAATAACATTACCATCCTGCATCAATACCGCTCCAAGCCCTGTACGAGATACGTCACAATAAACTGTATAAGGCCCTGTACCTGTAGGTAGTATCAACACTGGTGCGGTGGTCGAGGCTGTCTTGAGCTTCTGAAAGCTCGCCTCACACTCCTCTGACCACTGGAACTGGACACCCTTCTGGGTCAACCTGGTCATCGGGGCTGCAATAGAAGAAAACCCCTCTACAAATCGACGGTAGTAACCTCCTAATCCCAAGAAACTCCGGATCTCAGTCACTGAAGCTGGTCGAGGCCAATTCTGGACTGCCTCAATCTTCTTTGGGTCTACCTGAATACCTTCCACTGATACAATGTGACCCAGAAATGCTACCGAACTCAGCCAGAACTCACATTTAGAAAATTTGGCATATAGTCGGTTATCTTTCAGAGTCTGAAGAACCACTTTGAGGTGCTGCTCGTGCTCTTCCTGGCTGCGGGAGTACACCGGGATGTCATCTATGAAGACTATCACGAACGGATCTAAGTAAGGCCTGAATACCCGATTCATCAACTCCATGAATGCTACTGGGGCATTGGTCAACCCGAAGGACATGACCAAGAACTCATAATGCCCATATCTAGAGCGAAAGGCTGTCTTAGGAATGTCAGCCGCCCTGATCTTCAGCTGATGGTAGCCCGACCTCAAGTCTATCTTAGAGAATACCCTCGCTCCCTGGAGCTGGTCAAACAAATCATCAATCCTCGGCAGTGGATATTTATTTTTGATAGTCACCTTGTTTAACTGCCGGTAATCAATACACATCCGCATCGAGCCATCCTTCTTCTTTACAAATAATACAGGTGCTCCCCATAGGGAAACACTGGGCCTGATAAAGCCCTTCTCAAGAAGGTCCTGCAACTGATCTTTCAACTCTTTTAACTCCGGCGGGGCCATACGATAGGGTGGAATAGAGATGGGCCGAGTGCCCGGTGCCAAATCAATACAGAAATCAATATCCCTGTCGGGTGGCATGCCCGGCAGGTCTGAAGGAAAAACCTCCGGAAACTCCCGTGCAATAGGGACTGACTCAATGGAAGGAACTTCTGCGCTGGAATCACGAACATAAGCCAGATAAGCTAGACACCCCTTCTCGACCATACGTCGAGCCTTAACATAAGAAATAACAGTGCGAACGGAGTGGCTTGAGGTACCTTTCCACTCTAGTCGGGGTGATTCCGGCAAGGCTAAGGTCACCGTCTTAGCATGGCAATCAAGAATAGCATGATATGGGGACAACCAGTCCATCCCCAATATGACATCAAAATCTACCATGTCCAAAAGCAACAGATCAACACGGGTCTCAAGACCCCCAAATATACGCACGAACGATGCACCCGATCGACTACAATGGAGTCACCCACTGGTGTAGCCACATAAACTGGAATATCCAGAGCATAGCTGGGCACAGCCAAATACGGTGCGAAGTAGGAAGACATATAGGAATATATAGATCCAGGGTCAAATAATACTGAAGCACCTCTGCCACACACAAGAATAGTACCTGTAATCACAGCATCTGATGCCTCTGCCTCTGGCCTGGCTAGTAAAGCATATAATCGGGGATCTGCACCTCCCCTCTGAGCTGCGTCTCTAGGACGACCATCAACTGGCTGACCTCTACCTCTCGCTGGACGGTCTCCACCTCTACGGTCTCGACCTCCACCTCTATAATCTCTACCCCCGCCTCCGGCTGGCTGGGCAGGCTGAGGGTCAGCTGGGGCCTGAATCATAGGACGAGGACCCCGCTGCTGAGAGTTGCCCGTTGCTCGAGGGCAGTACCTGATAAAATGACCCGGGTCACCACAACCATAGCAACTCTTAGACTGATAGGGCTGCTAGCCCTGACGACCTGAATGGCCTCCATGAACACTCTGAAGAGGCTGAGCATTAATAGGAGACTGGTCTGAATAATGCCCCCGAGAACCACGATCACCCGGTCCACCCTGTGAAGCCTGAAGGGCGGAATGAAAAGGCCTGGAGGACTGGCCTCTATCAAAGGATTCTCTGCTACCAGAGGAAGAAGCACCAAACCTACCCGAATGACGAGGCCTCTTATCCGAAGAATAACCGCCTCCTCTAGCGAGAGCCATCTCAACTCTGCGTGCTGCATTGGCTGCCTTCTGAAATGATATGTCACTCCCCACGCCCATAGCCATCTGGAGTCTAATCGGCTGATTAAGCCCATCTATAAACCTACGGACCCTCTCCCGCTCCGTGGGAAGTATCACCACTGCATGACGAGCCAAGTCGATAAATCTCGTCTCATACTGTGTAACTGTCATAGTGCCCTGATGGAGGCGCTCAAACCTGCCTCCGAAGTACATCCCTCTGAGTAGCAGGGAGAAACTTCTCCATAAATAGTTCCGCAAACTGGTCCCATGATAAAGCTGGGGACCCTGCTGGTCGAGTCAAGCAATAATCTCTCTACCAAGTCTTGGCGGATCCTGCAAGTCTGAAGGTACAGAAGTCAACTCCGTTTGCCTCCACAATTCCCATAGTCTTGAGAATCTCATGGCAACTGAATAAGAAGTCCTGAGGATCCTCTGATGTGGCACCGCTGAAAGTAGTGGTAAACAGCTTGGAGAACCGATCAAGTCTCCATAAGGAATCAGAAGTCATGGCCGCTCCATCTCCGGCATGAGCCGTGGTACTCGACTGAGTGGCCACAGCTGGCTGAACCACTGGTGCCTGAGGCTGAGGAACTACTGGCTCCGGAGTACGAGCAATAGGAGTCTGGGCACCTCCTCCAGCCTGAGAAGCGGTTGGTGCAACTGATAATAAACCCGTTCTGGCAATACTGTCCATAAATCCCGCTATTCTGACCAAAGCATCCCGGAGATCCGGGGTAAATAAAGCCTCTCCTAGGACCCGAGCTGGGCCCACTGGAGCTGCTGGAACCGGAACCTCCTCGTCAATCTCAATATGAGGATCCACCTCTGGAGTAGCTGCCTGGGGCTGAGCTCTACCCCTACCACGGCCTCTGATACGGCCTTGGCCCCTGCCCCTCACGGGAGCTGCCTGGGGCTCGGGCTGCTGGTCGGCGGACGAAGAAGCGCGTGTCCTCACCATCTGCGAAAGGACATAATAGAAATTCAATCAGTAATTGAGGAACAAGTCGCACGACAAGAAAGAACAAATGAGAGACTCTTTCCTAACTCAATAGACTCTGGAGGACAAGTACGGACGTCTCCGTACCTACCTCTCAAACTCTACTAAGCTTGTTCGTGAGTGGTGAGACCTATGTAACCTAGAGCTTTGATACCAACTTGTCACGACCCGGATTTTCCCCCAACATCGGGATCGTGATGGCGCTTACTCGTGGTAGCTAGGCAAGCCACTGTATTCATACTATCCTATTTTTAACACAATTTTAATTAAATAAATGCGGAATGCTTTATCAAAATGGAAATAACAATTTACAAGGTGAAAATCATACTGAAATCCTCTACCCAAGACGTGGAGTCACCAACTCACGAACTACTATGGAATACTACACATAAAAGTCTGAAGGAAATATAACACAATTCTGTTTGTCTCGGAACAAAGAGACTACAGCTAATAACATAAATAAAGAGAGAGACGGCGGGCCTGCGGACGTCTGCAAGCTACCTCGGTCTCAAATATGATCAACTCCCACGCAATCGATTTACTATTGCTGTTGTTGCTGCTCAAAACCTGGACCTGTGCAAAAACGCACTGAAGTATAGTATCAGCACAACCGACCCCATGTGCTAGTAAGTGCCCGGCCTATCCCGGCGAAGTAGTGACAAGCCTAGGACCAGACACTCACATAAACCCTGTGCAATTCAATATATATATGTGTACCACAAAATAACAAGAAATAATCAAGTATTAACACAATAAGGAATATCTTAAAGAATTCAACA
The DNA here is from genome assembly GCA_032618575.1 of Nicotiana noctiflora. Lineage (NCBI taxonomy): Eukaryota > Viridiplantae > Streptophyta > Magnoliopsida > Solanales > Solanaceae > Nicotiana > Nicotiana noctiflora. Next base: position 178,309 of record JASVEL010007365.1, read on the forward strand.
ATTAACCACAGTTAATAAATTCACAAGAAAAAACAAAGTATAATGTAAACACAAGTAATATCAATTCAAGAAATAGCAAGCAGTTGCACGGCATCACCCTTCGTGCTTTTACTCTCATCCTCACCAAATAAACAAATAAAGTACACGGCATCAGCCTTCGTGCTTTTACTCTCATCCTCACACCCATAGTACGGCATGATCCTTCGTACATGGTTCAATAACAGGGCACGGCATGATCCTTCGTGCATAATCAATAAATAAACATGGCACGACATTAACCTTCATGCATAAATAAATAAACATGGCACGGCATCACCCTTCGTGCATTATCACTCTTCCTCACCCAAATAACAATCACAGTTAAGGGCAAAGAAAGAAACAGCAATTCATAAACCGTCCCATCAAGGGCAATCAATAATTATCTTCACAACAAGTCCCAACAAGGGAGAACAATAACAATTCATCTGTAATATATCTCAAAATAATCATTTTTCCAACGACTCACGGTCATACTAGACGCCAGTGTATGGATGCTCGTCACCACAGCCCATACACCGCACTCGATCACATAACACATAACACATATTCCTATTCCCTCAAGCTAGGATAGAACAAACACTTACCTCGAGTGTTTATGAACAATTCAATCCGTGGAAATGTCTTTTTCTTTCAACTTTGGCTCCAATCCAATCGTATCTATACACAATTGATTTAATATCATCAATACTACTCAACAAACTAATTTTTTTAGACCAAATACATCTTTTACAACATTCTGCCCGAATAGTGAATTTCAACCCCGGGCCCACATGGTCGGAACTCGGGGTTAGGACCAAAATCCGGTTACCCATCCCCCACGAGTTCATATATATGATTTGTTTCAAAATCGGACCTCAATTCGAGGTCCAATTCCCCAATTTATGAAAAACCCTATTTTCTAACAAAAACAAGAATTCTACCATGAAAATCTTTGATTTCTTATGAAAAACATGTTTAATGATGTTAGGAATTGAAAGAATTAAGTAAAAAGTGACTTACAATCGTTTTGATGAAGAAGAAATCCGTGAAGAATCGCAAATGGGTGTTTTTGTTTGGTAAAAAGTGAAGAAATGACTGAAAATCGTGTTTTACAGGTCTCTGTGTTCGCATTTGTGAACATGGGTTCGCAATTGCGAACCCCGACCAATTTCTGGAGTTTGAAAAATAAGCTAAGGTTGGGAAGTTCGCATTTGCGAACATTTGTTCGCATTTGCGAACACTGGCAGACAAGGGAGTGTTCGCATTTGCGAACTAATGTTCGCATTTGCGAACATAGGCTGAATAAGGCAGTGTTCGCAATTGCGAACAATGGTTCGCATTTGCGAACCAAGGCAGCATGGGGAATGTTCGCATTTGCGAACTCTTGTTCGCATTTGCGAACATAGGCCGGCTCTGGGGACTTTCGCAAATGCGAACAATTGTTCGCATTTGCGAACAAGGCTGGGTCAATGAGGCTTCGCATTTGCGATCAGGGTTCGCATTTGCGAGCCCTGCCTTGTACTGCCCCCTTCGCAATTACTGCCCCCTTCGCAATTGCGAAGCCAACAGCTGGGTGAAAAACCAGCAGTGCAACATTTCAAAATTTCATCCAACGGCCTATCAAATCTTTACCCGAGCCCCCGGGCTCCAAACCAAACATGTACATAACCTCAAAAACACATTATGAACTTGTTCGTGCGATCACATCGCCAATATCACTTCGTTTTAATCAAATCAAGCCTCAAACTCATGATTTTCATACCTTTGGTTTTCAAAACTTCCTAACTTGGAACTCAAGGTCCAAAACATCTCAAACGACATCCGAATGTCACCAAACTTTACAAAAATCACATATATAATATTTAAGACTTGTACCGGGCGTCGGAACCAAAATACGAACCCGATACCAAGGTCAATTAATTCATTTTCCTTTAACAATTACATCAAAAACAATTTCACATAAAAATTCATAACTTGGGCTCTAGGCCTCGGAATTCGACTCCGGACGCATGTCCAAGTCCCATATTTTCCTACGGACCTCTCGGGACCATCCAATCTCGAGTCCGGATCCGTTTACCAAAAATGTTGACCGAAGTCAACCATATCAATATTAATATCATTTTTATCCAAATTTCTCATAGAATTCATATTTTCTATCACAAAATCTTTCCGGCTACATGCTCGGATTGTGCACGTAAATCGAGGCAACATGGAATGAGGTTTTCAAGGCCTCGGAAGCTCGAAATGATTAATAAAATAAGTGATGACCCTTTGGGTCGTCACAGGGCACATGCCCGGAATTGAAATCCGAGGTCTAGAACCCCGGTAAAAGAATTTTTCTGTTAAATTGTTTTCTGAAAATGTTTAAGGAAAATGAAACTGAAATTTGATTGAAAAGTGGTGATATCGGGCTCGTATTTTGGTTCCGACACCCGGTACAGGTCAAATATATTGGTTAAGCGCTTCCTGTAAAGTTTGGTTGAAAACGGACGTCGTTTGACGTGTTTCGGTCTTAAATTGGAAATTTTGGAAATTATGAAATTTTAAAGAATTCTTGAGTTTTAAGGCTCAATTCATTGATTTTGATGTTATTTTAGCGATTTGATCGCACGAACAAGTTCGTATGATATTTTTGAGTTAGTGTGCATATTTGGTTTGGAGCCCCGAGGGCTCGGGAGTGTTTCGGAGGTGGTTCGGGGTATTTTTGGACTTAGGAAACTGGCAGATTTTCTGCAATTTTTACACAGACATTTTATTCTACGCGATCGCGGCCTTGTACACGCGATCGCACTGCTTTGTCAAATTACTCAACGCGATCACAGCTGTCCGCACGCGATCGCGAAGTTTTCTGTCCTTCTTCAACGCGATCGCAGCTGTCTGCACGCGATCGCGTAGCCTTCCGTTCTCCTTCAACGCGATCGTGACCCTGTTCACGCGATCGCGTAGTACAAATAAGCCACCCCAGCGAAATTCTTCTACGCGATCGCAGCATTGACCACGCAATCGCGTAGTGTTGAATATTTGCCATTCGCGATCGCAACCCAGTTCACGCGATCGCGTAGAACAAAATCGCTGCCCAGTGAATTTAATCCCAAAACAGAACAGAAACGGGATAAAAATCCCATTTCTGTTCAACTCTCTTCTCCACACCTCCTTGGACGATTTTTGAGCGATTCTTCATCAAACTTCTTGGGTAAGTGATTCTTAACTCGTTTTCTTCATTTTCCATCAATATTATTTGAATTCCTAAGCCTAATTAGGTGTAAATGGGTAGAAAAATTGAGAATTGAGTATAGTAAGGGTTTTCAAAGAATTTGCGATCTAGAACTCGTTTTGGAGTCGAACTTAAGAACAAATTGTATATTTGAACTCATGGAGGATTGGGTGAACTTATTTTGGTTCGAAACTTGAGTTTCGATTATGTGGGCCTGGGGTCGATTTTTACTATTCCGGGCAGAATGTTGTAAAAATCATATTTAGCAATATGAACTAGTTTGTTAAGTAGAATTGATGATATTAAATCAATTGTGTATAGATACGATTGGATTGGAGACAAATTCGAAAGGAAAAGGCATTGCTACGGATTGAATCGTTCGTAAACTTTCGAGGTAAGTGTTTGTTCTATCCTAGCTTGTAGGAATAGGAATTTAGTTATGAATAAATTGTTGATTAAGAGTTATTGGTGTTATACCGGTAATGAAGATAAATTGTTGAAATTATTATCAATTATTGGTTTAAAACCGGTAATTATAAATATTGTTGATATAGAGATTATTGGCTAAATGCCGGTAATATATATTTATGAATTGGGATCGTGTGGCGCGCCGACCACTTATATATTTATGAATTGGGATCGTGTGGCGCGCCGATCACTTATATATTTATGAATTGGGATCGTGTGGCGCGCCGACCACTTATATATTTATGAATTGGGATCGTGTGGCGCGCCGACCACTTATATATTTATGAATTAGGATCGTGTGGCACGCCGACCACAAAGTGGCTTAAATCTTGGCATTGGCCATAGTTGCCGGTAGCCTATTGATATAATTGGGAGCGGGTGGTACGCCTACCACAAGATGTAGTTATTGTGATAGTTGGGAGCGGGTGGTACGCCTACCACGAGATATGAAATGAGAGAGGAATTGAGACATGAAAGTAAGATTTATTCTGTTGATTAGATTATTCTGGATATCACGAGTTATTGACTGTTATTTCAGAGCAGAGTCCTTCCTTATAAATGTATTCTTATAAATGTATTGTATATATATATATATCTATATTGCAACTGTACAGGTTTAGGTGGGTGACTGGCCTTGGCCTTGTCACTAGTTCGCTGGGATAGGCCAGTCACTTACCAGCACATGGGGTCGGTTGTGCTGATACTACACTCTGCGCTCTTTTTGCGCAGATACAGGTTACGGACAACAGCAACGGTAGTAGCGACTTGTGGATTTTTCGACTACCGAGACTACGAGGTAGCCTTGCAGGCGTCCGCAGGACCCGTTGTCTCTTCTATCTATGCTTTTCATTTTATTATCTCATGTAATCGAGATAAACAGCTTGTATTTTCTTTCAGACAATTATGTGTATTATTCTTAGAAGTTCGTGAGTATTGTGACACCACTCTTGGGTAGTGTATCATGTTTGGGTTTTCTTTATCATATTTGACTAAGTTTTCCACTAATTTTGATTATTCCGCTGTAATTTATATGTTTTTAATAATAAGTCATAATAAGAAATTGGTAATTAATGGAGATGTAATTAATATTTGGCTTGCCTAGCTTCCATTTAGTAGGCGCCATCATGACCCCGATGGTGGGAAATCCAGGTCGTGACAAGTTGGTATCAGAGCACTAGGTTGCACAGGTCTCACAACTCACGAACAACCTTAGTAGAGTCTGAAGGATCGGTACGGAGACGTCTGTATTTATCCTCCGGAGGCTACGGAGTTAGGAAAATATTCCCTTTATTCTTTCCAGTCGTGCGACTTGATCTTTTAAAATTTTAATTGAACTTATACTCTGTTCTTCCGCAGATGGTAAGGACACGTGCATCCTCATCTACTGACCAGCAGCCCGAGGTCCCAGCAGCGGCAGCTCCTACTAGGGGTAGAGGCCGAGGTCGAGGTCATCCTAGAGGACAAGGTAGGGGCAGAGCTCAGCCCCGAGCAAGCAACACGAGTGGCAGAACCTCAGGTTCATATCGAGGAGGAAGTTCCGGCCCCAGCAGCTCCAGTAGGCCCAGCTCAGGTCCCAGGAGGAGCTTTATTTTCACCGGATCTTCGGGATGCTTTGGTCCGGATAGCAGGTTTTATGGATCATATCACCGGAGCAGAGTTTATTACCGGTAGCACCAGCCACTTCTCGGCCGGAGGAGGTAATCGGACTCTCGCTACGCGCACTCCGAGCGCGTAATTCCCCGGTGCTCGGGATCCCGCGATTCAGCCGACTGAGGCGGCTCGACCTATTATTGCGACTCCGTCTAACGATGGTGCAGCCATGTCCGCCGACGCGTTGTGGAGATTGGACAAGTTTACCAAGCTCGTTCACTACCACATTCGGTGGCACTCCTTCAGGAGGATCCACGAGATTTCCTATACGACTGCCACGAAGTTCTCCGTACTATGGGTATTGTGGAGACTAATGGTGTGGACTTTGCTACTTTTCGGTTATCCGGTTCCGCCAAGACTTGGTGGAGATATTATTGTCTATCCAGGCCAGCGGGATCGTCATCTTTGATTTGGGAGCAGTTTGCAGAATTATATTTGGAAAAGTTCCTTCCAGCAACTCAGCGGGAGGTTATGCGCAGACAATTTGAGCGTCTTCATCAGGGTTCTATGTCTGTCACACAGTACGAGACTAGGTTCGTAGACCTGGCTCGTCATGCTATTATCATACTTCCCACGGATCGGGAGAGAGTGAGGAGGTTTATTGATGGCTTGAATCAGCCAATTCGGCTACAGATGGCTTTGGGGGCAGGAACTGAAATCACTTTTCAGGAGGCGGCTAATGCAGCCCGCCGGATCGAGATGGCTCTGTCACAGGGAGCGAGACATGGATCGGATAAGAGATCTCGTAATTCGGGTAGATTCAGTGGTACCTCGTCTGGAGATAGAGATTTTTATGATAGAGGCCATCCTCCTAGGCCTTATCGGTCAGCTCTTCAGGTTTCTCATGATGCTTCAGGTGATCGTAATTCTCAGCCACGCTACTCTGATCAGCAGCCTATCAGTGCACCACCACTTCGCTATTTTCAGGAGCCGAGGGCTTGTTTTACGTGCGGTGATCTTAGGCACATTGCAAAGTATTGCCCTCGAGCTTCTGACAGATCTCACCAGCAGGGTTCTCGTGCCATGATTCAGGCCCCAGTTCCCTCACAGCCTGCCCAGCCAGCTAGAGGCGGAGGTAGAGGACATAGAGGTGGAGGTAGAGGTCATAGAGGCGGAGCTCAGACCGATAGAGGTAGAGACCAGCCAGCAGCTGATCGTCCTAGAGATACTGCTCAGGGTGGTGGGGCACAGCCCCGATGTTATGCACTTCCCGCCAGACCAGAGGCTGAGTCTTCTGATGCCGTCATTACAGGTATTATTTTGGTTTGTGATAGAAAGGCATCAGCATTATTTGACCCCGGGTCTACATATTCGTATGTGTCTTCCTATTTTGCACCATACTTGATTCAGCCCAGTGATCCACTGAGTGTTCCTGTTCATGTGTCTACACCAGCAGGCGACTCTATTGTGGTTGATCGAGTTCATCGGTCATGTATTATAGTAATTGAGGGTCTCGAGACCCGTGCTGATTTATTACTCCTAAATATGGTGGACTTTGATATTATACTAGGCATGGACTGGCTATCTCCGTATCATGCTATTTTAGATTGCCATGCCAAGACTGTGACTTTAGCCCTGCCGAATTCGCCTCGTATAGAGTGGAAAGGAATTTCAGGTCATACTAGCCGTAATGTTATTTCTTATGTTAAAGCTCAGCGTATGGTTGGAAAGGGATGCTTGGCTTATTTGGCCTATGTCCGTGATTCTAGTGCTCAGGTTCCTTCTATTGACTCTGTGCCTGTGGTTCGCGAATTTCCTGAAGTATTTCCTTCAGACTTGCCAGGTATGCCGCCCGATAGGGACATTGATTTTTGCATTGACTTGGCTCCAGGCACTCAGCCCATTTCCATTCCCCCATACCGTATGGCTCCGCCACAGTTAAAAGAATTGAAGGAACAGTTGCAGGATTTACTTGAAAAGGGTTTCATTAGACCCAGTGTTTCGCCGTGGGGTGCACCTGTATTATTTGTAAAGAAGAAAGATGGTTCGATGAGAATGTGCATTGACTATCGACAGTTAAACAAGGTGACTATCAAAAATAAATATCCACTTCCGCGAATTGATGATTTATTTGACCAGCTTCAGGGTGCCAAGGTATTTTCAAAGATAGATTTGAGATCTGGCTATCATCAGCTGAAGATTAGGGCATCTGATGTCCCTAAGACAACGTTCCGCACTCGGTATGGACATTATGAATTTCTGGTCATGTCTTTTAGGTTGACAAATGCTCCAGCAGCTTTTATGGAATTAATGAATCGGGTGTTCCGGCCTTATTTAGACTTGTTTGTAATAGTCTTCATTGATGACATATTAATATATTCCCGCGGTCAGGAGGAGCATGCGCAACATCTCAGAGTGGCCTTACAGACTCTGAGAGATAGCCAGCTATATGCAAAATTTTCAAAGTGTGAATTTTGGCTAAATTCAGTTGCATTCCTGGGTCATATTGTGACGGCAACAAGTATTTAGGTTGATCCGAAGAAAATTGAGGCAGTCAAGAGCTGGCCTAGACCGACATCAGCCACAGATATTCGGAGTTTCTTGGGGTTAGCGGGTTATTATCGCCGATTCGTAGAAGGATTTTCATCTATTGCAACCCCACTGACCAGATTGACCCAGAAGGGTGTTCAATTTGAATGGTCCGATGAATGTAAGGCAAGCTTTCAAAAGCTCAAGAGAACCTTGACCACAACACCGGTATTGGTTTTACCCACAGGTACGGGACCTTATACTTGTTTATTGTGATGCTTCCCGTATTGGGCTTGGTGCGGTGTTAATGCAGGATGGCAAGGTTATTGCCTATGCTTCGAGGCAGTTGAAGATTCATGAGAAGAACTATCCAGTGCATGATCTAGAATTGGCGGCGATTATTCACGCATTGAAGATCCGGAGGCATTATTTGTATGGTGTAGCATGTGAAGTATACACCGATCATAAGAGTCTTCAGTATTTGTTTAAGCAGAAAGAGTTGAATATGAGGCAGAGAAGGTGGCTAGAGTTGCTAAAAGACTATGATGTTACTATTTTATATCACCCAGGTAAGGCCAATGTGGTGGCCGATGCATTGAGTAGAAAGTCTGCCAGCATGGGTAGTCTTGCATATATTCCGGTCGGTCAGAGACCATTAGCTCTAGACGTCCAGGCGTTAGCCAACCGGTTCGTGAGATTGGACATTTCTGAGCCTAGCAGGGTGTTAGCCTACACGGTCGCTCGTTCTTTTTTATTAGAGCGTATCCGTGAGAGGCAATTTGATGATCCTCATTTGCGTGAGTTGAGAGATACAATACAGCGGGGATATGCAACACAAGTAAATCTAGATGATGATGGGATATTGAAATTGCAGGGTCGAGTTTGTGTGCCCAATGTCGAAGGGATTCGAGAGTTAATCTTAGCGGAGGCCCACAGTTCGCGGTATTCTATTCACCCAGGCGCCGCGAAGATGTACCAGGACTTACGTCAGCACTATTGGTGGCGCAGAATGAAGAAAGATATCGTTGCGTATGTCACTCGGTGTCTAAATTGTCAGCAGGTGAAATATGAGCACCAGAGACCTGGTGGTGTATTCCAGAGGATTGAAATTGCCGAGTGGAAATGGAAGCGAATCACTATGGATTTCGTTACTGGACTTCCTTTGACTCGGAGGAAATTTGATGCTATTTGGGTCATTGTTGATAGGCTGACCAAGTCAGCACACTTTATTCCAGTATCCGTCTCCTACTCATCGGAGAGGTTAGCGGAGGTTTACATTAGGGAGATTGTTCGTCTCCGTGGAGTGCCAGTATCTATTATCTCTGATCGGGGTACGCAGTTTACCTCGCGGTTCTGGAGAGCGGTCCAGCAGGAGTTAGGCACCCAGGTTCAGTTGAGTACAGCATTTCATCCTCAGACGGATGGCCAGTCCGAGAGGACTATTCAGATTCTAGAGGACATGCTTCGAGCCTGTGTTATTGATTTCGGAGGCTCGTGGGACCGGTTTCTGCCATTAGCAGAGTTCACCTACAATAACAGTTACTAATCTAGCATCCAGATGGCTCCATATGAGGCGTTGTATGGTAGGCAATGTCGATCACCGGTTGGATGGTTTGAACCGGGAGAGGCTCGGTTGTTAGGTACAGACTTAGTTCAGGAGGCCTTGGATAAGGTCAAGACTATTCAGGAGAGATTGCGTTCAGCTCAGTCCAGGCAGAAGACTTATGCGGATCGTAAGGTTCGAGATGTAAATTTCATGGTTGGCGAACGAGTATTGCTCCGAGTGTCGCCTATGAAGGGCGTGATGAGGTTCGGGAAGAAGGGCAAGCTCAACCCTAGGTATATTGGTCCATTTGAGATTCTAGACGAGTGGGAGGGGTGGCTTACGGATTAGCTTTTCCGCCTAGCTTATCAGTCGTGCATCGAGTTTTTCATGTATCTATGCTTCGGAGATACCACGGTGATCCCACACATGTGTTAGACTTCGTTCTGTCCAATTGGACAATGATCTATCTTACGAGGAGGAGCCGGTAGCCATTCTAGACCGGCGACAGTTCGACAGTTGAGGTCGAAGAGTTATCCTTCCGTGCGTGTTCCGTGGAGAGGTCAGCCTCCTGAGGCATCGACCTAGGAGTCCGAGTCCGATATGCGGAGCCGCTACCCACATATGTTTCCTGACTCGGTACTTCTTTCTTTTGTCCGTTCGAGGACGAACGGTTGTTTTAGAGGTGGAGATTGTGACGACCCAAAGGGTCATCACTTATTTTATTAATCATTCCGAGCTTTTGAGGTCTTGAAAACCTTATTTATAGTTGCCTCGATTTGCGTGCACAGTCTGGGCACAAAGCTGGAAAATATTCATGTTGAAATATGTGAAAAAGTTGAAGAATTTTGATATTAATATTGATATGGTTGACTTTGGTCAACATTTTTGGTAAACGGACTCGGATCCGTGATTTGACGGTCTTAGAAAATCCGTAGAAAAATATGGAACTTGGGCGTATGCCCGGAATTGAAATCCGAGGTCTAGAACCCCGGTAAAAGAATTTTTCTGTTAAATTGTTTTCTGGAAATGTTTAAGGAAAATGAAACTGAATTTTGATTAAAAAGTACTGGTATCGGGCTCGTATTTTGGTTCCGACGCCCGGTACAGGTCATATATATTGGTTAAGCGCTTCTCCTGTAAAGTTTGGTTGAAAACGGACGTCGTTTGACGTGTTTCGGTCTTAAATTGGAAATTTTGGAAATTATGAAATTTTAAAGAATTTTTGAGTTTTAAGGCTCAATTCATTGATTTTGATGTTATTTTAGCGATTTGATCGCGCGAACAAGTTCGTATGATGTTTTTGAGTTAGTGTGCATATTTGGTTTGGAGCCCCGAGGGCTCGGAAGTGTTTCGGAGGTGGTTCGGGGTGTTTTTGGACTTAGGAAACTGGCAGATTTTCTGCAATTTTTACACAGACATTTTACTCTACGCGATCGCGGCCTTGTACACGCGATCGCACTGCCTTGTCAAATTACTCAACGCGATCGCAGCCGTCTGCACGCGATCGCGAAGTTTTCTGTCCTTCTTCAACGCGATTGCAGCCGTCTGCACGCGATCGCGTAGCCTTCCGTTCTCCTTCAACGCGATCGCGACCCTGTTCACGCGATCGCGTAGTACAAATAAGCCACCCCAGCGAAATTTTTCTACGCGATCGCAGCATTGACCACGCGATCGCGTAGTGTTGAATATTTGCCTTCCGCGATCGCGACCCAGTTCACGCGATCGCGTAGAACAAAATCGCTGCCCAGTGAATTTAATCCCAAAACAGAACAGAAATGGGATAAAAATCCCATTTCTGTTCAACTCTCTTCTCCACAACTCCTTGGACGATTTTTGAGCGATTCTTCATCAAACTTCTTGGGTAAGTGATTCTTAACTCGTTTTCTTCATTTTCCATAAATATTATTTGAATTCCTAAGCCTAATTAGGTGTAAATGGGTAGAAAAATTGAGAATTGAGTATAGTAAGGGTTTTCAAAGAATTTGCGATCTAGAACTCGTTTTGGAGTCGAACTTAAGAACAAATTGTATATTTGAACTCATGGAGGATTGGGTGAACTTATTTTGGTTCGAAACTTGAGTTTCGATTATGTGGGCCCGGGGTCGATTTTTACTATTCCAGGCAGAATGTTATAAAAATCATATTTAGCAATATGAACTAGTTTGTTAAGTAGAATTGATGATATCAAATCAATTGTGTATAGATACGATTGGATTGGAGACAAATTCGAAAGGAAAAGGCATTGCTACGGATTGAATCGCTCCTAAACTTTCGAGGTAAGTGTTTGTTCTATCCTAGCTTGTAGGAATAGGAATTTAGTTATGAATAAATTGTTGATTAAGAGTTATTGGTGTTATACCGGTAATGAAGATAAATTGTTGAAATTATTATCAATTATTGGTTTAAAACCGGTAATTATAAATATTGTTGATATCGAGATTATTGGCTAAATGTCGGTAATATATATTTATGAATTGGGATCGTGTGGCGCGCCGACCACTTATATATTTATGAATTGGGACCGTGTGGCGCGCCGACCACTTATATATTTATGAATTGGGATCGTGTGGCGCGCCGACCACTTATATATTTATGAATTGGGATCGTGTGGCGCGCCGACCACTTATATATTTATGAATTGGGATCGTGTGGCACGCCGACCACAAAGTGACTTAAATCTTGGCATTGGCCATAGTTGCCGGTAGCCTATTGATATAATTGGGAGCGGGTGGTACGCCTACCACAAGATGTAGTTACTGTGATAGTTGGGAGCGGGTGGTACGCCTACCACGAGATATGAAATGAGAGAGGAATTGAGATATGAAAGTAAGATTTATTCTGTTGATTAGATTATTCTGGATATCACGAGTTATTGACTGTTATTTCAGAGCAGAGTCCTTCCTTATAAATGTATTGTATATATATATATATATTGCAACTGTACAGGTTTATGTGGGTGACTGGCCTTAGCCTTGTCACTAGTTCGCTGGGATAGGCCAGGCACTTACCAGCACATGGGGTCGGTTGTGCTGATACTACACTCCGCGCTCTTTTTGCGCAGATACAGGTTACGGACAGCAGCAGCGGCAGTAGCGACTTGTGGATTTTTCGACTACTGAGACTACGAGGTAGACTTGCAGGCGTCCGCAGGACCCGTTGTCTCTTCTATCTATGCTTTTCATTCTGCTATCTCATGTAATCGAGATAAACAGCTTGTATTTTCTTTCAGACAATTATGTGTATTATTCTTAGAAGTTCGTGAGTATTATGACACCAGTCTTGGGTAGTGTATCATGTTTGGGTTTTCTTTATCATATTTGACTAAGTCTTCCGCTAATTTTGATTATTCCGCTGCAATTTATATGTTTTTAATAATAAGTCATAATAAGAAATTGGTAATTAATGGAGATGTAATTAATATTTGGCTTGCCTAGCTTCAATTTAGTAGGCGCCATCATGACCCTGATGGTGGGAAATTCGGGTCGTGACAGTAACATAGCATTAACCATGTCCACCAAAGTCCTATTTTTTCTTTCCGCCAACCCGTTTTGTTGAGGTGTATAAGGGGCACTCATTTGATGTATTAGGCCATGCTCTTCACAGAACTTATTAAATTCATGAGGAAAATATTCTCCGCCTCTATCACTTCGAATAATTTTAATTTTCCTACACCTTTGATTTTTCACAACAGACTTGTATTCTTTAAACTTTGAAAAGCTTCATCTTTAGTTCTAAGTAGGTAAACATATGTAAATCTAGAGAAGTCATCTATAAATGTAATAAAATATCTTTTGCCTCCTCTAGTTAATTCTCTATTTAATTCACACAAGTCTGAATATATTAAATCTAATAGTTTGGTGGATCTTTCAACTTTACGAAATGGTTTCTTTGTCACCTTTGCATGTATGGAAATTTCACATTTTATATGTTGAGTTATACATGAGATATAACTATTTTTGGACATATAATTCAGAGAGCCAAAATTTAATATCCTAGTCTAGCATGCCATAAAAAAGAATCATACTCAACGATATAAATAGAAACATAATTTATTTCATTAGTACTCAATTTGAACATGACATTACAGTTATATCCTTTTCCAACAAAAACATCATTCTTAGACACTATTACATGATCAAACTCAATAACTATCTTAAAGCCTTTCTTTGACAGCAAAGCAGTGGACATTAAGTTTTTCTTCATATCAGGAACATGATAAACATTCAGTAATGTCAACTTCTGGCTAGATGTGACGTTAATCTCAATACTTCTGTTTCCAGCAACTTCTACCAAAACATGGTTTTCCATCGAGACTTGTTCAGAATCCTGCACTTCCACATATGTCTTGAACATGTTCTTGTCATAACAGACATGAATAGTTGCACCCGAATCTAGCCACCAGTCTTGAGTATTTGTAGCAACGGTGGCCATATTCAATTTTGTGACCATATCAATTTGCATTGCAGAAACCATGGCAACCAGTCCTTAGACAGAATTTTCCACTACGTGTTTGCCTTCTCAGAATTTCAAGTTTTTTCAATCTTTCCAGACTTTTCGGTATTGCCTGCATTTAAATTTATTCCTGCCTTTCTATATCTATAATCCTGAATCATATGGCCTTTCTTACCATAGTGATGACAACTAAAGTTCTTTCTCTTTTTAAAAGAATACTTTTTGGAAACTTTTAGATGTTTGTTCCCACTTCCTGAACCATTCTGACTGACAAAATTGACTGTGGAACACGAGGGCTGACTAATAGCATCACGAGCACGGGTCACACTTTCAATTTGAATGTGAGTATGAAATTGTTCCACCGTCGTTTTATCCATTGAATGTAGGATTTTCTTTCTATAGCCATTCCAGGAGGAAGGCAATTTCGAAAGAATAACACCTATTTGAAGTGCATCAAGAATTTTAACTTCAAGATCACTTAGTTTTGATACCAAGATTGCAGTTCATGAATCTGATCCATTATAGGCCTGGTATCAAATATTTTAAATTCAAAGTACTGTAGAGCCAGGAATTTGTCGATACCTCATTTTTCATTCTGGTATGCAGTTTGTAGAGAAGTCCAAACCTCCCTTGGCGATTTTAGATTGCAGTAGAGATCATAGAGTCGATCAAGGTATTCAGAATATAGCCGTGAAACAACAGTTCATCATGTTCTCGTTTCTTCCTTTCTTCCTTGATTGCATCAGAATCTTCTGTTGTGGGCTCATGCATTGCAGGCAAGCAAGAATCAAGAACATAGTGGATACTGAGAGCAAACAATACGAATATCATCTTATCTCTGCAGCGAGTAAAGTTTATTCCATCAAAGCAATCAATTTTGATGAACTCCTTCGAATTCTCAACAACGGACATCAATTTCTCCATAACAAGAATAACTCTTTAAGATTGTTAGAAAAATTAACAAAAAAAAATGGTTTTGAGGCGTGAAAATCGATTTTCCTTAAAGAGCTATCGCATGTATACTAATTTAGGGAAAATACAAACGATTCTCTTCAGGATACAACAAAGCCTTCAATAACACTTGTGATTTTCTATGCCAATTCGTTGGAATTCTTGTGTATTTATAGGCAATCAACAAACCCTTTCAGAAAAGATGTCTTGTTTCACAAACATACATAACTTTTTATTCTAATTTTGAATTTAAAATTCAAATAAATTAATTTTCTATTAAAAAATAAAAATAATTAACTTTAGGATCCCACCCGACCCGCTCCCAAGCCCCAAGTCCAAGTCCAAGTTTTTGATTATATAATATATAAATATATGGTGTACTTAAAAAGTTCCAACAAGAGCTTTTCTCTTCCGATGTGGGAAGAATCCCACTTCCAACTCTTTATAATAAACTATCTTACAAGTGTGAAGATTGAAGATTGAAGATTGATCGATCCCGTAATAGATCGGATCGAGATACGAGGACAAGGTACCAAGTTCGAAAATTTGAGGTACATGTTGAGATCAAGACCGGTAGTGATTGAGACCGAATGAGATAGACATCGAGCAAGATCGAAGGTGGCATAATAACAAAAATTGAGATATGTGTGACTGGTCGAAGATCTTTGCAGAACAAACCAAATCATGGACGGTTAATTAGCTAATCATGGAATTTCCTTCTGTAATTAGAGTTATATCATAATTAGAATTACTCAATTATATAAAGAGGAGTTCCAATCATTTGTAAGGCACTTACATTCTAAGAGATCAAAGCAATATAACACTTTTTATTTAGCTCATATTCTTGTTCGCCAACTGCTTATTTCTTGACTGTTTTGGTTCCAACCAATTCGAGGGCACTCTAACTCGAGGGCTAAATTACGTTTCAACATTGGTTTGCTTTATCTTATTGTTAATTTGTATTACTAATCTTTACATTTATCAACTGATATTAGGTGAAATCACGTGTCCTTAAAACTACATTATAAGTTTAATTGTTATCTAATTTTGAGGGTAAATAGTTTGACGCTCACCATGGGGCTAAGGATAATAGCGATTGTTTGTTATTAATTCTCATAACACACACTGCTTTATGCTTGTTATTGCAAGTGTCTTTAATTTCAGGATCAACATGTCAAACTCTAAACTAGCCCCCACATATACAAACAATGGCCTAGGCTTCCATGCGAAAACAACAACATAGTCGCCCCGAGAAACAAGCCTCCGGTTAACCCCTGTCAGCTCGCATATTGCCGTTAATGGGAATTTGGGCATCGCCTGAAAATATCATCCACATAGATGCTCAAGTGGCCGATCTGAACGCACAAACTGGTGAAGAAGGCAGAATTAGCCTTTGGATTATATTCAAGATGTTGCATACTCAACAAGTTGCGATAGCACAACTCCAAAATCCTAATCGAGCACCAAGCAGAATTGAGCTCGAACCATTACAAGAAGTTGTTCATAGATCTGAACATGTACAGGAGAGATCGAACGCCATTGAATCGGGGACTGACGTCGCCATTATGAAAATGCTCGAGGAGCTCACTAAACAAATTGAATCAGGTGAAAAGAAAATTGAGGCAAATGACAAAAATGTATAAATGTACAACTCCCGAGTTGACCAAATACCGAAGGCACCACCGATTCTAAAATCCAAAGCCCATCCTAAAAACATTCCGCAAGCCAGAATTTTCCAAATACAATGGAACCATAGACTCTAATGGGCATGTCACTTTGTATACATGCACAATAATGGAGAATGACTTTGAAGGTGATGAGATTGAATCTGTTCTATTAAAAAAGTTTGGAAAACTTTATCAAAGGGAGTCATGGTATAGTATCATAACTTACCGCCTCACTCTATTGATTCGTTTGTTATGCTCAAAGATTTTTTCATAAAGGCAAACTCTAGAGCAATAACTTTTATGAATAGGAAGTCGTACCTCTTAAAAGTGAGCCAAAAGGACAATAAATTGTTAAAGGGAATTTATATCTCGGTTCCAGATGGAACACATGGACCTATCCACGTTCATAGATGATTGGGATATGCAAGCTTTCACTCAAGGTTTGAATGAATGAAGTTTGATAGAATAACAACAACTAAAGCAGAATTTAATTGAATACCTAGTTTTAACGTGGGACTGATGTATACAATCGATACCAGTCAAAGATCAGGGTCGAGGACAATCAATTTGGAACCGTTTTCAGTTCCGTTTACCCAAATAGACCTGTCGGTAGAATTCAAAGGGACATTAACAGAGAACCCCAATTGAACAGCGATTGGTATCAACCATACAATGCAAATCATAGATATAGCAGCCTAGGGTATAATCCAGCCCGAAATGATCAAAGGAATAATAGAGGACAGAACTCCCGATAGCCAAGCGTAAAAGTGGCTTCGATAAACATGTCGAGTCTATAGAAGCACCACAAGTATCAGAATATAACTTCAGTATTGACCCATCGAGTGTTGTATCAGCCATCGAATGAATCAAAGATACTAGATGGCCTAGACCCCTACAAACCGATCCATCTCAAAGGAAACTTAAACAAATATGAAAATGCATTGTACCTGTTGATACCCAATTTTTCCTATATATTTTTATATACCCGAAACACTTCCAAAATAATATATATGTGCATATATAAGCACATCAAAAGGTTTTTACATTTTTTAATGATTTTTTAAACCAATTTATGGCCTATTTTTACAACATAAAATCCAATATTTATTTCCAAAGCTTTCTATTTTGGAGAATAATTTATTTTATTCTCATATTTACACCAAAATGTCACCAGCATGATTTTTGCAAATTTTTACAAAATTGTTTGGTATTTATAAAGCCAAATTGCATATAATTGCAATACTCGCCTCTTTAAGATTTAATAGCATTTTATAATTACAAAATTGATCCCAATATTTTTAAATTAATATTTATATATTATTAGTTGACTCAGTGCCTTTAATTTTCTTTTAAAACCTTTTTATTATTTTTATGAAATAATATGGGGAAAAACTGGCTATTTAAGTTTTAGCCCCAATTCAGTCCAATCATAAACCCAATTCCATTTAAATTTTAGACTTAATTTTGGCCAACCTACCCCCAAATCAAAATGACCCAATTTGATTTCTCACCCGAGCCATGACCCAATTGCTAAACCCGCTCGAGGTTCTTTTAAATCCAAGTCGTTGATCTTTTTGATCAACGGCCACAAATGATTCTTCCTTTTTAATTCCACATGACCTAACCCTTATTCCCATTTCTCTTTGATAGCTGCCTTCGAACTCTCTTCTCTCTCAAATGCGCTCAAACACTCAAACCCTAGCCTCCCTTGTATTCTTCGACCATTATTTCGCCGGAGTTCATGGCTTTTCAGGCCGTGGACGACCCGTGCTCACCTTCCTTCACCCCTAAGCCATGGGTGTTTGACATTTCGAGGTTTGACCTCAATGGATTCCATTTATATCCTTTACAAATCTATGTTCTTGTGGCATCTCCGGCCCCGTTCCGACGTATTCGAGCTTTAGAAGTCTAGCCATTGCCATCTCTGACTCAAGACCAGACCTCTTCCAAGCCTTCTCATTTCTAGGGTTTCAGAGAAACCCTAAGGCTATTCAAGGTTCCTTCCTCTTTTATTTACTTAGATCTGTGGTAGATCTATGTTATATTCAATGTTTTCCAATTTTCTTTTCAAAATTAATCTATTTCAATTTAGGGTTTTCGGAAAATCTTAAAACGACCTCTGACTTTTCTTCTTCTTCTTTTCTTTGTGTGAATATATCTATGCCATGTTCTCATGTTCTTTCCTCGCATGTGTGCTCCTATGTTCTTATGTTTTGCCATATTATGCATGTTCTTCTATTCTTTATTTTGTTCTTTCTTCTACTGGGCTCTATAAGCATGCATTACATGTCTATCTCGTATGTTTCTTTACTGTATTTTTACTAAACTTTTAATCCTTGTTTGCCTTTACTAGACTTTTGTTTGAACTCTAAGCATGTTTTGTATACTGTGTTTCCTAAACCTGTATCGCTTTTTCTCTCCTAAACTTGTTTGAGTGATATGCTTTGCCTCTGTTTGTTTCCTCATATGTCTCTGAAAGAGACTATTGAGCCTGTTCTATTTGTTGTTTTCTCGTCTATGCATCTGATTCGAGTCAGAAACCCTAGTATTTGGGGTTTTTGGCATGCTAGACTTTATGTTTGGGCTAGGGTTCCATTCAGAACCCTTGACTCTCTTTCAGACTCATTCTAAGTCTGTGAACCTAACCTTCTTTGTCACTCTGATTTCTTGCTAGTTTAGTGACAACTCTCTCTTGTCTCACATGTCTGTATGCTTTTTATATAACAAATTCTCATATTTCAAAGGCCTTTGGCCAGCTTGTGAATGATTCCAAGCTCCTTTTTAAAAAGGTTTGATTGTGTGTTATTGATTTTCTTTAAATTATACCCCTTCTCACCTTTTTCTGGTTGGATTCATTCACACTAAGATTCGAACCCTGATTTTACCGGCTATTAATTGATTGTCTTTCCTTGTTCTGCCCAAACAGTGTGCTACTAGACTATTTCCTTAAATAGGCTGTTG
This sequence comes from Nicotiana noctiflora, assembly GCA_032618575.1. NCBI lineage: Eukaryota > Viridiplantae > Streptophyta > Magnoliopsida > Solanales > Solanaceae > Nicotiana > Nicotiana noctiflora. The sequence continues at coordinate 197,705 of JASVEL010007365.1, forward strand.
TGTATTTGTCCCTATTACACTGCTTTAGAAAAGATTTTTTAAAACGAAACCTTTCCTTATTTATTTTGCATGTTTGAATCAAATACATTAACCAAAGGGAAACAACTTATGATTGATTTCAAACTATTCTCTTACCTTTTTCTTACTCATTTCCTGCACTATAAAAAGGTCTGTGTCACGCCCCAAATCGGGGAACATGACCGGCGCCTGACCGGGTTGCCCCAGTCAAGCGGACCTAGGTGCCTTTCATTCCCACGCGTTACCCCTGTGTTGATTGTTTCTCATTAACCAAATATCTTACTAACCATGAATGATTTCACATTAAACAAATAAAACCATACGAGTGATTCATTAACAAGTTTGCGGTTTTTACAACGCCCGACATAACATAATGTATACATAATACTGGAGTCCCACAATTTACATGTCTACAGAGCCTCTAGGATACAAAAAAAAAAGGGAATACAATACTTGCCGGTAAAAAGGCTCCGGCTATATCTTACTAAACCAAAATGAAATCTAAACAAAAGTGGCATGAACCACACAGGGCCCCAAGGAAGAAAAAGGGCTCACCAAAACGGGCAGTGGAAGGAGAAGGATACTACTGCCGATGAGCTGAAGTGCCTGCTACTCTGATCCACCTACAATCATAACACGAATGTAGCGTCCCCGGCAAAAGGGACGTCAGTACATTTGAATTGTACTGGCATGTATGGACAAACTTTGTCCCAAGTAAACTCAAGCCATTGAATTACATCAACAATTAATTAAGCCAGCCAACCATATTTCCACATTTTCCTCATTTCAAATAATTCTCAACACAAAACACTTTCTACGATCAACCAATTTAACAATAACCAACCAATCACGTAAAGCACAAGTAGTCAAACAAAGGGGCAATCAGTGCCCCACAAGTTGCAAACTCTCCTGCTGTCTCCTTTCACAATTTCACATTATTGATTTTTGTATCAATTTTCAATAGCGATTTCGATCGCTTTCCATCCTTATTGCCCCCGACCACCCTTATTACCTCGGCCACCCTTATCACCCCAACCCACACCTTATTTCCTCACGTTGCGGCACGCAACACGACCCCGCCTTACAGTTGAAAACACAACAATTTCAAACAGCAGATAAGGTACTACACACAATTTCAACGAGTTCAAATAAGCAACTTACACATTGGTTCATGTTCTCAATTACTTCTCAAGCCAATATCAAAACCAAGTTACAAGTATTCCAAAATCGAGAATGCCCACATAATCATGTTCAACAATTTACCACAATTAAGGTGTTTCAAATTCCTTCCACAATAAGCCAAATATGCCATCACAATGGTTGTTCCCAATTCTTTACCAATCTCGATTACCTTTTTATCTTTCAATTCATATTTCATACTACACCACACGTAGTTCAACATCAATCGAATGCTCAACAAGGAAATCAAAGAATTTCGTACAATTTCTCAATTTGACACATGCCAAAACAATTCGCACATATTTGGGCGATTTTACAAGAATCAAAATTAGCCATACATACCTGGTGATGAGTTTTTCTTCCGTTAACTTCCTACTTTATGCTTACCCAAGCTATCTTACTCTTGGCAACCTTGTTCTTGAAGACTCTTACTTCTACTCACTTCTTTTTACTAGAAATCAAGTTCAATAATCATGCATGTCACGCCCCAAATCGAGGGATATGACCGGCGCCTGACTAGGTAGCCCCAGTCAAGCGGACCTGGGTGCCTTTTATTCCCACGTGTTACCCCTGTGTTGATTAATTCTCATTAACCAAATACCTTACCAATTATAACTGATTTCACAATATACAAACATAACCATGAGAGTGATTTATTAACAAGTTTACAGTTTTTACAACGCCCAACATAATATATACATGAGCCTCGAATCCCACAGTTTACATGTCTACGGAACCTCTAGGATACAAAGGACGATACAATACTTGCTGGTAACAAGGCTCCGGCTATACCTTACACAAAATCAAAATAAAGCCTAAACAAGAGTGGCATGAGCCACGTAGGGCCCCGAAAGGAAAGGGGCTCACCAAAATGGGCAGTGGAAGATGAAGGATGCTACTGCCGATGAGCTGAAGTACCTGCTATCGATTCACCTACAATCATAATACGAATGTAGCGTCCCCGGCAAAAGGGACGTCAGTACACTGGAATTGTACTGGTATGTATGGACAAACTTTGTCCCAAGTAAACTCAAGCCATTAAATTACATCAAAACTAATCAAGCCGGCCAACCATGTTTTCCACCTTTTACTCATTTCAGATAAGCCTCAACACAAACACGTTCAAGGTAAACAAATTGAACAACAACCAATCAACCACACAAATTGCAAGTAGTCAAACATAGGGGCAATCAGTGCCCCCCAGGTTGCAAACTCTCCTGCCGTCTCCTTTCACAATTTCACATCATTGATTTTTGTATCAATTTTCAATAGCGATTTCGATCGCTTTCCATCCTTATTGCCCCTGACCACCCTTATTACCTCGGCCACCCTTATCACCCCAACCCACACCTTATTTCCTCACGTTGCGGCGCGCAACACGACCCCGCCTTATAGTTTAAAACACAACAATTTCAAACAGCAGATAAGGTACTACACACAATTTCAACAAGTTCAAATAAGCAACTTGCACATTGTTCCATGTTCTCAATTACTTATCAAGCCAATATCACAACCAAGTTACAATATTTCCATAATCAAAAATATTCACACAAGTATGTTCAACAATTTTCCACAATAAACCAATTCTCAAGTGTTTCGTTTCTTTTCCACAGGGTGCCATAAAGGCCATCATAACCATTATTCACAATTCTTCACCAATTCCAATTCCCTTGTTATCTTTCAATTCATATTTCATACCACACCACATGTAGTTTAACATCAATTAGATACCCAACAACAAAATCAACAAATTACACACAATCTCTCAAATTAACACATGCCAAACGAATTGCACACATAAGTGGGCGATTTCACAAGAATCAAAGTTAGCCATACATACCTCGATTGAGCTTTCCTTAAGTTACTACAACACTCCAAAAACTCTAGCAATTCCAATCTACTATGAAACATAACAAAATTAAACACATATTAGAAAGATATTCATGAAACTAGCTCATTTGAACAATTTATCAAACACTAGTTGAGCATCTTGATTTCGAATCCCTTTTTAAGACTTCCTTCATTCCCTAACCCAATCTTTAGTTATTTAAGTTAAACAATCTTCCCATAAACCTAAGTTGTACATGCATGTATACACAATACTAATAAACCCAAGAATCATACCTCAATAACTCATCTTATACACCAAACTCGAAATTAAACCCTAGGGTATAGAATCTTACCTCTTAGATGAAGAACTTGCTATTGGGTTCTTGATTCTTGAAGATTGATGCAAGATTTGGATGATTTGGATGTTGGGTTCCTCCTTCTCTCTCTAAAATACTCTCACCTCTCTCTAAAATCAGTAAGAAATGACCCCAAAATGAACCCCAAAGCCTATATATTGAAATGGGGTCGGGTTATAAAAATTAGAAGAATAACCCTGCGATGTCAATTCTGCTATCGCAGAATGCACCGCAGAATGGACATGCGGGCCGCAAAATGCACCGCAAAATCGGCAGCCAAAAATGAGCTACACTGGTTCAAGATGCGGTCAAGATGCGGACCGCGGAACGAACATGCGGACCGCAGAACGAACATGCGGACCGCAGATTTGACTTGACACACGATCGCATTTTCCAGCCTTTGGAAATTTGATCATAACTTTGTGTAGGAATGTCCAAATGACGAACGGTTTGAAGCGTTGGAAACTAGACTCAAAGGGCTTTCATTGGATATGCTATACACCACATAAAACTTTATAAAGAATTATATATGATCGTTTAAAGTGGAGCCTTGTGTGAATCCATTTGGAAATTTGGCCTATTTCGAAAAGTTTCCTATTTGGCTTACACTTGGGCTTTCATTTGGACCTCATATCACTTACCATAAGACTCATACTCATATTTAGCAAGTATAATTGATGTCCATAATGTTCATAGCACATAAAATATAATAATTAGCCTACGTGGCACCACAGAATCCTATATTACTTAGCGAAATTTTCTGGGGCCTTACATTCTCCCCCCCTTAGGATCATTCATCCTCGAATGAGGAGTATAGTCTTCCACAAACACTTTAACAACACACATCTCTTTCCTAACCTACCTCCAGTCTTAAAATTTTCACTAACTCCTAAATTTTTCAGAAATTTCGGCAGAGTTTCCTTTGTAACTAGGCCTATCCACCTACCAGAGAATCACCAAAATCTTCTTAACCACACATCCACAACTGTACATAGCACCACAATGTATATATCCACAATCCTAGTCCCAGTATTATAAGAACTACATTAACATATGGATACCAGAACATGGACTACACAGTTTTACATCAAAATACCTATATGGTACATTCCAAGTCAAAACTAACTGGTATTCAATCAAACGAAAGTACTTTCCTTCCACGACACATTTATCCTTCTACGCGACATTATCTGTCACGCCCCAAATCGAGGGACATGACCGGCGCCTGCCCGGGTTGCCCCAGTCAAGCGGACCTGGGTGCCTTCCATTCCCACGCGTTACCCCTGTGTTGACTGTTACTCATTAACCAAAATATCTTACCAACAATGACTGATTTCATAATGCATAAACATAACCATGTGATTTATTTACTAACGAGTTCATAATTTATATTTACAACGCCCCATACATATACATAGGCCACAATCCCACAGTTTACATGTCTACGGAGCCTCTAGGATACAAAAAGGGAAATACAATACTTGCCGGTAACAAGGCTCCGGCTATACCTTACAAAACCAAAATGAAATCTAAACCGAGTGGCATGAACCACACAAGGCCCCGAGGAAGAAAGGGGCTCACCAAAACGGGCAGTGGAAGGAGAAGGATACTACCGCCGATGAGCTGAAGTGCCTGCTACTGATCCACCTACAATCATGACACGAATGTAGCGCCCCCGGCAAAAGGGACGTCAGTACACTTGAATTGTACTGGTATGTATGGACAAACTTTGTCCCAAGTAAACTCAAGCCATTAAATTACATCAACAATTAATTAAGCCAACCAACCATGTTTCCACATTTTTCCTCATTTCAAATAATTCTCACACAAAGCACTTTCTACAACCAACCAATTTAACAATAACCAATCAATCACGTAAAGCACAAGTAGTCAAACAAAGGGGCAATCAGTGCCCCACAGGTTGCAAACTCTCCTGCTGTCTCCTTTCACAATTTCACATTATTGATTTATGTATCAATTTTCAATAGCGATTTCGATCGCTTTCCATCCTTATTGCCCCCGACCACCCTTATTACCTCGGCCACCCTTATCACCCCAACCCAAACCTTATTTCACCACGTCGCGGCGCGCGACACGACCCCGCCTTACGGTTGAAAACACAACAATTTCAAACAGCAGATAAGGTACTACACACAATTTCAACAAGTTCAAATAAGCAACTTGCACATTGTTTCATGTTCTCAATTACTTCTCAAGCCAATATCACAACCAAGTTACAATGTTTCCACATTCAAGAATATTCACACATGTATATTCAGCAATTTTCCATAATTCAAGTGTTTCATTTCTTTCCACAATAAACCAATTCTCAAGTGTTTCGATTTCTTTTCCACAAGGTGCCATATAGGCCATCATAATCATTATCCACAAATTCTTTACCCAATTCAACTCTCATTTACCTTTCGGTTCATATTTCTTACCACAACACTCATAGTTCAACAACAACGTTGAATATCCAACAACAACATCAATTAATCACATACAATTTCTCAAATCAACACATGCCAAACAATTTTACACATAAGGGCGATTTCACAAGAATCAAAATTAGCCATACATACCTGGTGATGCTTTTTCCTCCTACTTTATGCTTACCCAAGATATCCTACTCTTGCCAACCTTGTTCTTGAAGACTCTTACTTCTACTCACTTCTTTTTACTAGAAATCAAGTTTAATAATCATGCATGAGTGTAAAAATTCTATTTTCAAAAGCTATTATATGCAAACCTCTCTTTACCCAATTAAAACTGAAAATCAAAGAAAATAGTTAGGGTTTTTACCTTGAAAATATTGGGGAAGTTGAATCCTTGCCCTAGAATCCCTTGGAATTAAGTAGTTGAAACAATCCTTGAAGATGAAGAACTTCTCTCTCTAAAAACCCTCTCTTCTCTCTCTAATTTTTGGTAAGATAATCTGATAAAATGAAGAAGAAGTGTGTTATATTAAAGAAGAGATCGGGTCAAAATGTCACAAAAATCTGGGCCGGGGTCGAATATGCGGTCACTATGCGACCGCAGAATCAACATGCGGTCCGCATAGTGGCCGCAGAATGGCTCAAAAATTTACGTAGGTTCTGTTAAGACATGCGGTCACTATGCGGACCGCATGTTGATTCTGCGGTCGCAAAAGTGCACCGCAGATTGACATGCGATCGCATATCGACCGCACATTTGACACGGATTTGGGCAACTCTCCTGGAACGATTTGCGGTCAGAATGCGGTCCGCATGTGAGGTTTGCGGTCGCATTCTTGACCGCACATTTGACACTTTTTCGGAAAAATTATTTCTCTACATTTTTGAAACTTAAATCATTACCAAGGGTCCGAACCGCGGCTCGCAAGCTCGCCGCGAAGAATTCTACGCATTCCTAACACATTATTCGGACCATGACGCCACAGCTACTAGGTTTTATGCACAAAAATTTTACGGGGCCTTACATTATCGACTTACAAGCATTATCATAACACCTTCTCAAAAATAATATCAACTCCCAAACATACATAATAAGGATGACAAATAACATCTTGCATGAGATAACTATCCATTGACTTTACCTTTTTATAACTTCCACTATACAATTTTCACTCCACTGGATATTGCAATTCATGATAACAAAAATAACCCACAATTCCATAACTTGGCATCATACCATCAAGGATGTCAGTTCATAGTAAACAAACAATCATGTATTCATAATAGTCCTTACCAACCATTAATGTAATCGCAAAGGTGTTCATCAACAAGAATATAATTTCATTTCAATCAACAGTCCATATGAAGTCAAGCCATCATGATTCTTGCTATTAGTGCATAATATAGGATATTACCATGATTATATGGTTCAATCAAGTCAATTCATACCCACATTTTTTTTTCATCACTATCTTCTTAGACATAAGCATATGGAAACACAAAGTACATGAGGAACAATTATGGGGAATATCATACACCTATTGCAACCTAATGTGTAATACAGTCATGTTACTTTTATTATCAACTCACATAACATTTTTAGGGGTACACTCACACTAAACCCTTGATGACCCTTAATAATTACCCTAAGATGTGCTTTCATAAACTGACCATAAAATTACCTACCCAACATATATGTGACCACACTATGAAGCTTCATCTTTGACTCGTCTAAACTTACAATGCTCAATGGATCGGGATCTAATCAATGAGGGACAACAAAGTTCAAGATCAGACTGGAGTTCTTCAAGAATCCATTAATGCACTAGGTAGAGTACTTTATGAGGTTGTATACTAAGAGACAGAAAATGTTACTACTAACAATACTAACATGGTTAATCATTATGACTACCTCAATTAATACACAAATGACGAATAAGAGTAAGTAGTACATGGGAAATAGGAACCATAAAGGAGGAATACTCAAGTACGTGAACCACTCATTTTCTAAAGTGTAGGGAAAATCCGTCGACCCCGAATAGGAATACTCTAGCACTTTGAATGTGATATGGGATTCAAAATACACGAAGTTAAATTACACTCTTAACATTACTTGACGAACAGAATCTATGCCACAAACCTATAAGGATGAAAATAATTGAACGCTTATGAGATTACCATATTCTAGACAACTTAACACTTTTTGGTAATTGATCATATATGAGGGAACTAAAAATTACGACCATTTTTTTTCATTCAAATCAACATGTTCATGATATGTACAAAAATCCTAAGTCATCTAATCTCGACCTTTCATGAGTGAAACTCAATAGCTAGGAAATCTTGATATTGGGGCAAAATCATGAATTGGTTAGATGGTTCTAATAGTTAACACGACGCTCCAGGGAGAAGGAAAATAACACTCATATATAGCCAAGAAGGTGAGATACCAAGGGTAGTAAAACTCTCCACACATGACAATGACATAGTCCATAATTCTAGAAGTTGAGGGTGTGAAGAAAACCAAACACAATGAGACAGTGCACAATAATCGCTGAAGGTTTGCAAATGTTCATGATGAGATCTCCATAGGTTTTGACTTGAAAAAAAGGAAGTGTCATAGTGATACATAGAAGGGAATGTTCTCTTATCGTTGTCGTACAAGTGTAGGGAACTAGCACAATGAATTCACTAAATAATGAATACAATTAAAACATTGTGGAGACATAAAGAGAGAATAATCATTCGTTATGAGTTGGACATGCCTATGTTATACTATCTTCCAAACTGCAATACAATTCTACATCACGGGCAACCACAACACTAGAAACCAAGTGAGCTACTTGCTACGGGATATCTCAAGTGGAAACCAAAATTATGGCGACACAAGATCTTCCTATGATGGGGTGCGAAGATCTCAATTTTCAAAAAACATTTATGCACACAGTGACCATTTCAATTGACATGTACTTGTAGGATAAGTGTAGATGCATGCTTTTACGTTTCTTGATAGTAAGAAGGTTGTCATCATGTTACTTGCAAGAGAGTAGATTGGCAGCTCAAGCCATATAAGCCATATACACAACTGAGAAAAAGAATGACTCGGGAAGGATCACAAATCTTGAATACTTTGCATGGAACTTGGCACCACATGTACAAACTTTACAATGGTGCATGTATAGGCACAAGTGAGCAGATGTTGTCAATTTAAATGAGACGTTTCTGTAAGAAATTCATCGGGAATAGTCCTTTGTTGAGAATTTAGGAAAAACAAGTAGGAAATATCAATAGTGTTATAACTCAATTCAGGAACATAATTATAGAGGTCAATTCCATAGGAGGTTGTACATACAAGAACTGTGATCGGGAGAATTTGTAAATAATACGTCTCATTAAAAGAGCATGTGCATGATCTATTTTGTAATTTGGATTCTTTTTAAGAATATATCTATGCAAGGGCAAGGAAATCATAAGGGTTTAACAAAAAGTTTAAACAATCACCACATTACCAAATAAAATGGATCACATAGTTTTCACATAAGTTCCATACCTATAGGATGCATATCATAGCCCTTCCGTAGGGTTCACATATCAGATTATACACCTATGTGCTTCATACAATAATAAGAAAATCACAATTACGAATTAAACACTTTAAATGATCACCACATTATCAAATAAAAGAATCATACCATTTTCACGTATATTTGTCCATCGACTCTTAGGGCCATAATTATCACATCAGACTTGGCACTAGGCCACATTTCATAACACAATCTCTTGTTCCTCGCATTTCACATCATTTTCTCATATTTCACATCAACATCATAATCTATTTCATATTCCCTCATGTCACAAGTATCACCAGGTACAATTTCATTTCGAGTTCTCGACACATTGTCTACATTTTGTTTCTCAAAAGCATTTGACTTATTTCAACATGTCTATGCACAGAGGACTTCACATAGTTTTATTTAATATATGCTGCTTCAATTTCAATTTAAGGCCTTCACATTTCAATGCATGATTCATACCCTTTGCACCCATTTTATGTTGTCAATAATAGCACATTGATCATATTGGAATGCATCTTTCACAAACATCGGGTCACAACACCAATTCATGTAAAGTATCAATCACAACAAGAATCCAAAGTTCAATCTTACCACATTTACACATTCACTTTATTTGCTTCCAAATATCTTTGTATATTACCATCAACTAGTCACAATCAATCAAATCCTTTTGGTACACATAAGAACAATTTGGAAGAATCAACCATAACAAGTTTTCTCACAAAATTTGGCATCAAAATATCTATTTAAACTTGACTTGAAGTCTAGTCATTTTAGCACATAGTTCACATTCTATACATATCCTCATCTACTAAGAATAATATATTAAACAAATGAAGAAGTGCCTCCTGCATATATTTTCACAGCAATAATTCGCTTAACATAACAAAATGAATACTGCATCAATTATATTTTGAACCTACAACATTTACGCGGACACCATGGAAGCTTAATTTCTAAGAGACGGGGTTTTAGCCGTACATACCGATGATATACTACATGATCTGGTGGTGCAGTGACATTAGTAGGAACAAGGGTACTCTCCTTAACAACAAGTTCTACCAATCACTCCATGGCTCAACACATTCTTCTAACAAGTCCTTGGATGATCCACTTGGACTTAATGGTGAGATAAATCTCACCTTACATGCTTCAAATTCACAGATTATGGTATCAAAATTACCAATATTGAGGTTAATACTTAGAGAGGAAATTAGCTCCATATCTTGAGCCATATCGCACGATCCGGAATATCAAAGAAATGGGTAAATTCCTAAATGCCCGTGCAGCCCCCAACTTATATGATGTGGTCGACAACACACCGATAAGAAGGGCACTACTAGACACGGCTCCGAGACATCCTAGGACACTTTAAAACCTTAGGCTCTGATACCAAGTTTGTCACGCCCCAAATCGAGGGACATGACCGGCGCCTGACTAGGTAGCCCCAGTCAAGCGGACCTGGGTGCCTTTCATTCCCACGTGTTACCCCTGTGTTGATTAATTCTCATTAACCAAATACCTTACCAATTATAACTGATTTCACAATATACAAACATAACCATGAGAGTGATTCATTAACAAGTTTACAGTTTTTACAACGCCCAACATAATATATACATGAGCCTCGAATCCCGCAGTTTACATGTCTACGGAACCTCTAGGATACAAAGGACGATACAATACTTGCCGGTAACAAGGCTCCGGCTATACCTTACACAAAATCAAAATAAAGCCTAAACAAGAGTGGCATGAGCCACGTAGGGCCCCGAAAGGAAAGGGGCTCACCAAAATGGGCAGTGGAAGATGAAGGATGCTACTGCCGATGAGCTGAAGTACCTGCTACTAATTCACCTACAATCATAATACGAATGTAGCGTCCCCCACAAAAGGGACGTCAGTACACTTGAATTGTACTGGTATGTATGGACAAACTTTGTCCCAAGTAAACTCAAGCCATTAAATTACATCAAAACTAATCAAGCCGGCCAACCATGTTTTCCACCTTTTACTCATTTCAGATAAGCCTCAACACAAACACGTTCAAGGTAAACAAATAGAACAACAACCAATCAACCACACAAATTGCAAGTAGTCAAACATAGGGGCAATCAGTGCCCCCAGGTTGCAAACTCTCCTGTTGTCTCCTTTCACAATTTCACATCATTGATTTTTGTATCAATTTTCAATAGCGATTTCGATCGCTTTCCATCCTTATTGCCCCTGACCACCCTTATTACCTCGGCCACCCTTATCACCCCAACCCACACCTTATTTCCTCACGTTGCGGCACGTAACACGACCCCGCCTTACAGTTTAAAACACAACAATTTCAAACAGCAGATAAGGTACTACACACAATTTCAACAAGTTCAAATAAGCAACTTGCACATTGTTCCATGTTCTCAATTACTTATCAAGCCAATATCACAACCAAGTTACAATATTTCCATAATCAAAAATATTCACACAAGTATGTTCAACAATTTTCCACAATTCAAGTGCTTCGTCTCTTTCCACAATAAACCAATTCTCAAGTGTTTCGTTTCTTTTCCACGAGGTGCCATAAAGGCCATCATAACCATTATTCACAATTCTTCACCAATTCCAATTCCCTTGTTATCTTTCAATTCATATTTCATACCACACCACATGTAGTTTAACATCAATTAGATACCCAACAACAAAATCAACAAATTACACACAATCTCTCAAATTAACACATGCCAAACGAATTGCACACATAAGGGCGATTTCACAAGAATCAAAGTTAGCCATACATACCTCGATTGAGCTTTCCTTAAGTTACTACAACACTCCAAAAACTCTAGCAATTCCAATCTACTATGAAACATAACAAAATTAAACACATATTAGAAAGATATTCATGAAACTAGCTCATTTGAACACTTTATCAAACACTAGTTGAGCATCTTGATTTCGAATCCCCTTTTTAAGACATCCTTCATTCCCTAACCCAATCTTTAGTTATTTAAGTTAAACAATCTTCCCATAAACCTAAGTTGTACATGCATGTATACACAATACTAATAAACCCAAGAATCATACCTCAATAACTCATCTTATACACCAAACTCGAAATTAAACCCTAGGGTATAGAATCTTACCTCTTAGATGAAGAACTTGCTATTGGGTTCTTGATTCTTGAAGATTGATGCAAGATTTGGATGATTTGGATGTTGAGTTCCTCCTTCACTCTCTAAAATACTCTCACCTCTCTCTAAAATCAATAAGAAATGACCCCAAAATGAACCCCAAAGCCTATATATTGAAATGGGGTCGGGTTATAAAAATTAGAAGAATAACCCTGCGATGTCAATTCTGCTATCGCAGAATTGACCGCAGAATGGACATGCGGGCCGCAAAATGCACCGCAAAATCGGCAGCCAAAAATGAGCTACACTGGTTCAAGATGCGGTCAAGATGCGGACCGCAGAACGAACATGCGGACCGCAGAGTAGAAATGCGGACCGCACATTTGACTTGACACACGATCGCATTTTCCAGCCTTTGGTAATTTGATCATAACTTTGTGTAGGAATGTCCAAATGACGAACGGTTTGAAGCGTTGGAAACTATACTCAAAGGTCTTTCATTTGATATGCTATTCACCACATAAAACCTTATAAAGAATTATATATGATCGTTTAAAGTGGAGCCTTGTGTGAATCCATTTGGAAATTTGGCCTATTTCGAAAAGTTTCCTATTTGGCTTACACTTGGGCTTTCATTTGGACCTCATATCACTTACCATAAGACTCATACTCATATTTAGCAAGTATAATTGATGTCCATAATGTTCATAGCACATAAAATATAATAATTAGCCTACGTGGCACCATAGAATCCTATATTACTTAGCGAAATTTTCTGGGGCCTTACAATGCATGAGTGTAAAAATTCTATTTTCAAAAGCTATTATATGCAAACCTCTCTTTACCCAATTAAAACTGAAAATCAAAGAAAATAGTTAGGGTTTTTACCTTGAAAAGATTGGGGAAGTTGAATCCTTGCCCTAGAATCCTTTGAACTAAGATGATTGGAACAATCTTTGAAGATGAAAGATTTCTCTCTCTAAAAACCCTCTCTTCTCTCTCTAATTTTGGTAAAATGATATGATAAAATGAAGAAGAAAGGTGTTATATTAAAGAAGAGATCGAGTCAAAATGTTACAAAAATCTGGGCCGGGGTCAGTTATGCGGTGCACTATGCGACCGCAGAATCAACATGCGGTCCGCATAGTGACCGCAGAATTGCCCCAAATTTACACAGGTTCTGTTAAGGAATGCGGCCAGAATGCAGTCCGCATGCGTGATATGCGGTCGCAAAATGCACCGCAGATTCGTTATGCGATCGCATATCGACCGCATTTTTGACATGATTTTGCGAAGCCTTCTGGAATGTTTTGCGGCAAGAATGCGGTCCGCATGTCAGGTTTGCGGTCGCATTCTTGACCGCATATTTGACACTTTTCGGAAAAATTAATTCTCTACATTTTTGAAACTTAAATCACTACCAAGGGTCCGAACCGCGGCGAGCAAGCTCGCCGCAAAGAATTCTACGCATTCCAAACACATTATTCGGACCATGACACCACAGCTACTAGGTTTTATGCACAAAAATTTTACGGGGCCTTACGTCCTCCCCCCTTAAGATCATTCGTCCTTGAATGAGGATTTTGAAATAAATGAGTTGGTTTTTTTGAAAGACATGATATGCAACCATCAAAATTTTGACTAACTCTTATATTTTAGAAAAATTTCGCCAGAGTTTCCTTTGTATTATGGACATATCCACCTGTCAGAGGGCCCCCGAAACACATTACCAAACAACAATACACAAATACAACACTTTCCACAACTGGTATACACTTTCTTACCTCAACGAATGCACATGTTCTATCACATTGTTACAATTGCACATAAACTAGTCACTTCAATGAATTCTTACCTTATTTAACCATTTTAACACGCGAATATTTATAAGGATTCCATTTATCAAGAAAGGTTCAAGTGACCCAATGCAACAACACATTTAACTCATTACAAAATGAAGGGGACTTTACTAATACGAAGAGGGAAACAACTTAGACAAGATGGCAGTTACTAGGAGTAGAAGGGTCACCTAATTTCTTCTAGGCTTGATCAAACAAATGGGGGTACTTTTCTTTCATCTCATTTTCGGCTTCCCATGTGGCCTCCTCAACTTGTTGACTTCGCCACAATACTTTAACGGAGGCAACTTCCTTATTTCTCAACTTACGGACTTGCCTATCAAGAATGGCAACTGGAACCTCTTCATATGACAGATCTTCATTAACCTCTATAGCTTCGACCGGCATGATGGTGGATGGATCTCCAATCACTTTCTTCAACATGGACACGTGGAATACCGGGTGCACTGATGACATCTCGGGAGGCAACTCTAGCCTATAAGCAACTTGACCAATCCTTTGAACGATCCGATATGGCCCGACATACCTAGGACTCAATTTCCTTTCTTTCCAAATCGCATGACTCCCTTCATAGGAGATACCCTCAAGAACACCCAATCATCGACTTGAAACTCCAAATCTCTTCGACGAACGTCTGCATAGGACTTTTGACGACTCTGTGCTGTTTTCATTCTCTCCTGGATAACCTTGACCTTTTCCATAGCTTCATACACCATATCTGGCCCTAGCAATTCCGCTTCACCTACCTCAAACCACCCGATTGGTGACCTACATCTTCTCCCGTACAATGCCTCAAATGGGGCCATCTGAATGCTAGCATGATAGCTATTATTGTAAGCAAATTCTATCAGTGGCAAGTGTTCATCCCAATTACCTTTAAAATCTAAGACACAAGCCCGTAACATATCTTTAAGCGTCTGAATGGACCGCTCGGCCTGGCCGTCGGTCTGCGGATGAAAAGCTATGCTGAGATTCGGCTGAGTTCCCAAACCTTGCTGAAATTTCTTCCAAAAGTTAGCTGTGAACTGAGCCCCGCGATCCGAGATGATAGAGAGTGGAGTGCCATGAAGCCTTACTATCTCTTTGATGTACAATCTTGCATATTGCTCCGCAGTATCAGTGGATTTGACAGGCAGGAAGTGAGCTGATTTGGTGAGTCGATCCACTATCACCCATATTGAGTCGAACTTACGCCGAGTGCAAGGTAACCCCACCACGAAATCCATATTGATCATCTCCCATTTCCACCTTGGTATTTCTATAAGCTGAGTTAATCCACCGGGCCGTTGATGCTCGGCCTTCACTTGTTGACAGTTCGGACATTTAGCTACAAAGCTTGCTATATCCCTTTTCATACCGTTCCACCAATAAATCTCCTTAAGGTCATGATACATTTTCGTGGAACCTAATTGTACAAAATATCTGGAAATATGTGCCTCTGCCATTACCCTTTCCCGAAGTTCGTCCACATCCGGAACACATAGCCTATCTTGACACCTCAATACACCATCTTCGCTGCTGAGTACAAATGCTGAGGTCTTGTTATTCATGACCGCTTCCTTTACCCGAACCAATGCTGGATCCATGAACTGTTTTTCCTTGATTTCCGCGACCAATGATGATTCTGCTCCATTATGCACCAAGATATCCCCCTCGGCTGACGCCGAGATACGAACCCCCAAACTGGCTAATTGGTAAACCTCTCGAGCCAGGGGTCTCCGATCCACACCCAAATGAGCCAAACTACCCATGGATTTTCGACTAAGAGCGTCGGCTACCACATTTGCCTTCCCTGGATGATACAATATGTCCATATCATAGTCCTTGAGCAATTCTAACCACCGCCGCTGTCTCAGATTTAGCTCCTTCTGCTTGAACAAATACTGGAGGCTCTTGTGGTCTGAAAACACATCTACATGAACTCCATAAAGATAGTGCCGCCATATTTTCAAAGCAAACACAACGACTGCAAGCTCCAAATCATGCGTCGGATAATTCTTCTCGTGATTCTTGAGTTGCCTGGAAGCGTAAGATATGACTTTCCCGTGTTGCATCAGTACACATCCCAAACCAACCCTGGAGGCATCACAATAAACCACAAATCCCTCTGTGCCTTTTGGCAAGGCCAATACTGGTGCCGAGGTCAATCTTGACTTCAATTCCTGGAAACTTTTCTCACATGCTTCGGACAATTGGAACTTAACTGCCTTCTGCGTCAGTTTTGTCAATGGGGAAGCGAGGGTTGAGAATCCCTCTAAAAACCTCCGATAGTACCCTGCCAAACCCAAGAAGCTACGAATCTCTGTCGGGGTCGTGGGTCTAGGACAATCTTTCACTGCCGCAATCTTTTGAGGATCCACCTGAATTCCCTCACTGGAAATAACATGCCCTAGAAAGGCTACAGACTTCAACCAAAACTCACATTTTGAGAACTTGGCATACAATTGATGTTGAAGAAGGGTCTGCAACGCTGCTCTGAGGTGAACGGCATGATCTTCTCTGCTCCGAGAGTAGATGAGGATGTCGTCAATGAATACAATCACAAAGGAATCTAGGAATGGCTTGAAAACACGATTCATAAGGTCCATGAAAGCTGCTGGGGCATTGGTTAGCCCAAAAGACATGACCAAAAACTCGAAGTGACCATAACGAGTTCTGAAGGACGTCTTAGCTCCCTGATTTTCAACTGGTGGTACCCAGACCGTAAATCAATCTTTGAGAAGAACTTCGCTCCCTGCAATTGGTCAAACGGATCATCCACTCGAGGCAAAGGATATTTATTCTTGATGGTGACTTTGTTGAGCTGCCGATAATCAATACACATTCGAAGTGACCCATCCTTCTTTCTGACAAAGAGAACCGGAGCACCCCATGGCGACACACTCGGTCGTATGAACCCTTTCTCTAATAAATCCCTCAACTGCTCCTTTAACTCCCTTAACTCTGCTGGCGCCATTCTGTAAGGTGGAATGGATATTGGCTGAGTATCTGGTATTACATCGATCCCAAAATCAATCTCCCTATCCGGTGGGATGCCTGGAAGCTCATCTGGAAACACTTCAGGAAATTCATTCACAATTGGCACGGACTCGAGGGTAGGCACATCTGAGGTGGTGTCCGTTACCCGAACCAGGTGATAGATACACCCTTTCTTAATAATCTCCGAAGCCTTAAGGTAGGAAATAAACCTACCCCTTGGCACTACACCATTTCCTCTCCATTCAATAACTGGCTCGTTAGGGAACTCGAGCCTCATAACTCTCGTTCGACAGTCAAGTTTCGCAAAGCATGAATAGAGCCAATCCATCCCCATAATTACATCAAAATATACCATCCCAAGCTCAATAAGATCGGCTGTGGTATCACGACCACCCACCGTAACAACACAATTCCTATAGACTCGTGAGGCTGTAATAGAATCACCGATTGGAGTCGACACAGAGAACGGCTCATGAAGCCGTTCGGGTACTATCCCAAAACTTGAAGCAATGAATGGAGTAACATAAGACAAGGAGGACCCCGGATCAATAAGGGCATAGCAATCAATAGTCCGAACAGACAGGATACCTGTAACAATATCTGGAGAAGCCTCAGCATTTTGGCGGCCACTCAATGCATAGAATCGGCTAGGTCCACCCCTACCATGAGCTCCACCCCTAGCTGCACCACGCCCTGCTGATGCTGGAGTACGCGCTGATGATGTAGCAGCTGAAGAACCGGATGACTGAGCAGATCCCCTACCTATACCCTGACGGGGTGCACGACAGTCTCGTTGAATGTGACCTCTCACCCCACACCCGAAGCACACTGGAAGGTCAAGGTAGCAAGTCTCTGTATGAAATCTCCCACACTTGGGGCATGTAGGTCTCCCCTGCTGCTGGGATCTCACCCCGGGACGACCAGACTGACGAGACCTCCTGCTGTCTGAACCAGGTCTCGAGTAACTGCCCTGCTGATGACTGTGCACGGATGGCGGTGCACTCGCGGAGGACCGAGCATATGACTGGGATGGCCCTGATGACCCTTTCCTTGGAAGTGATCTCCCTGAATGACCCATTGACCGGGCCCTGCTGCTACTTTCTCTTTCTGCACGAATCTTCAATTTCCTGGCCTCTGTGGCCCGAGCAAACCCCACGATCCTCCCATAGTTCATATCTGAGTGCAAAGCTGCTGTGGCGGCCTCATTTACTACCAAAGGGCTAAGGCCCTGAACAAACCGTCGAACCCGGGCATCCATGGTCGACACTAAATGAGGAGCGTACTTGGACAACCTTACGAACTCCATGTGATACTCCCAAACACTCATACTGCCTTGTTTGAGAACCTCGAACTCAGTGGCACGGGCTGCCATTGCCTCGGCAGGTAAGAAGTGGTCCATAAATGCATCCACGAACTCATCCCATCTGGCCGGAGGGCTCCCTTCCTCACGGGAATCCTCCCACATTTCGAACCATGAACGTGCCGCTCCCTTCAGCCTGTAAGAGGCCAACTCTACCCCCTCTATATCTGTAGCCTTCATCACTCTGAGGGTCTTGTATATCTCATCAAGGAATTCCTGTGGGTCAGCCTCTGGATCGGTGCCTGAAAATTCTGGAGGGGCCAATCGCAAGAACTGGTGGACTCTGGAGCCAAAGGAATCTCCCTGTCCGCTGGAGGACGCAGGGGCATCTTGGGATCTCTGGGCCTGGGCAGCCACTAACTGTGTCAACATGTGAATGGCTCCTCTAAGATCCTCGTTGGAGATACCAGAACCAGAAGCTGGAACTATATTAGAGTCAGGAACACTGGCAGGAGGGATGGTGGCATCCTCTGCCGCAGCCAAAACAGGAATACTTGGGTCTGGAATAGATTGTCGAGGCAAATTTAGGACTGGTAGGTCATTCTCGCCCACGGCATCGCGTACATAATTTGCAGCCACACTTGGGGCGGCATTGGCCCTAAGGCCGAGTCTAGCCTTCTTCTTAGGTGCCATATTCTGAAAATTTTAGAACAAGGCACGAATTAGACACGGATATTTCCACATTGCACTTTACCGCACGATATAGATTAACAAAGAAATAGGTAAATTCCTAAATGCCCGTGTAGCCCCCTACTTATATGATGTGGTCGACAACACACCTATAAGAAGGGCACTACTAGACACGGCTCCGAGACATCCTAGGACACTTTAAAAACCATAGGCTCTGATACCAAGTTTGTCACGCCCCAAATCGGGGAACATGGCCGGCGCCTGACCGGGTTGCCCCAGTCAAGCGGACCTGGGTGCCTTTCATTCCCACGCGCTACCCCTGTGTTGATTGTTTCTCATTAACCAAATATCTTACTAACCATGAATGATTTCACATTAAACAAATAAAACCATACGAGTGATTCATTAACAAGTTTGCAGTTTTTACAACGCCCGACATAACATAATATATACATAAGACTGGAGTCCCACCGTTTACATGTCTACAGAGCCTCTAGGATACAAAAAAAGGGAATACAATACTTGCCGGTAACAAGGCTCCGGCTATACCTTACAAAACCAAAATGAAATCTAAACAAAAGTGGCATGAACCACACAGGGCCCCGAGGAAGAAAGGGGCTCACCAAAACGGGCAGTGGAAGGAGAAGGATACTACTGCCGATGAGCTGAAGTGCCTGCTACTGATCCACCTACAATCATAACACGAATGTAGCGTCCCCGGCAAAAGGGACGTCGGTACACTTGAATTGTACTGGCATGTATGGACAAACTTTGTCCCAAGTAAACTCAAGCCATTGAATTACATCAACAATTAATTAAGCCAGAGCCAACCATGTTTCCACATTTTCCTCATTTCAAATAATTCTCAACACAAAGCACTTTCTACGATCAACCAATTTAACAATAACCAACCAATCACGTAAAGCACAAGTAGTCAAACAAAGGGGCAATCAGTGCCCCACAGGTTGCAAACTCTCCTGTTGTCTCCTTTCACAATTTCACATTATTGATTTATGTATCAATTTTCAATAGCGATTTCGATCGCTTTCCATCCTTATTGCCCCTGACCACCCTTATTACCTCGGCCACCCTTATCACCCCAACCCACACCTTATTTCCTCACGTTGCGGCGCGCAACACGACCCCACCTTACAGTTGAAAACACAACAATTTCAAACAGCAGATAAGGTACTACACACAATTTCAACGAGTTCAAATAAGCAACTTACACATTGGTTCATGTTCTCAATTACTTCTCAAGCCAATATCAAAACCAAGTTACAAGTATTCCAAAATCGAGAATGCCCACATAATCACGTTCAACAATTTACCACAATTAAGGTGTTTCAAATTCCTTCCACAATAAGCCAAATATGCCATCACAATGGTTGTTCCCAATTCTTTACCAATCTCGATTACCTTTTTATCTTTCAATTCATATTTCATACTACACCACACGTAGTTCAACATCAATCGAATGCTCAACAAGGAAATCAAAGAATTTCGTACAATTTCTCAATTTGACACATGCCAAAACAATTCGCACATATTTGGGCGATTTTACAAGAATCAAAATTAGCCATACATACCTGGTGATGAGTTTTTCTTCCGTTAACTTCCTACTTTATGCTTACCCAAGCTATCTTACTCTTGCCAACCTTGTTCTTGAAGACTCTTACTTCTACTCACTTCTTTTTACTAGAAATCAAGTTCAATAATCATGCATGAGTGTAAAAATTCTATTTTCAAAAGCTATTATATGCAAACCTCTCTTTACCCAATTAAAACTGAAAATCAAAGAAAATAGTTAGGGTTTTTACCTTGAAAAGATTGGGGAAGTTGAATCCTTGCCCTAGAATCCTTTGAACTAAGATGATTGGAACAATCTTTGAAGATGAAAGATTTCTCTCTCTAAAAACCCTCTCTTCTCTCTCTAATTTTGGTAAAATGATATGATAAAATGAAGAAGAAAGGTGTTATATTAAAGAAGAAATCGAGTCAAAATGTTACAAAAATCTGGGCCGGGGTCAGTTATGCGGTGCACTATGCGACCGCAGAATCAACATGCGGGCCGCATAGTGACCGCAGAATTGCCCCAAATTTACACAGGTTCTGTTAAGGAATGCGGCCAGAATGCGGTCCGCATGCGTGATATGCGGTCGCAAAATGCACCGCAGATTCGTTATGCGATCGCATATCGACCGCATTTTTGACATGATTTTGGGAAGCCTTCTGGAATGTTTTGCGGCAAGAATGCGGTCCGCATGTCAGGTTTGCGGTCGCATTCTTGACCGCATATTTGACACTTTTCGGAAAAATTAATTCTCTACATTTTTGAAACTTAAATCACTACCAAGGGTCCGAACCGCGGCGAGCAAGCTCGCCGCAAAGAATTCTACGCATTCCAAACACATTATTCGGACCATGACACCACAACTACTAGGTTTTATGCACAAAAATTTTACGGGGCCTTACAGTCTGCCCTTTTGCACTAAAAGAGAGGTTTTCTTAGGCATTGCACGGACTTTTTTGCACAAACACACAGGCTTTTCATAGACTTTTCTGCACAAAAACACATGCTTTTACACATTCGAATACTGAGTTCTTTCACAAAATTCTACTATCTTCTTCTACTTTGTGCTTTCTGAAACAATTTTGAGCTATTTACTTGCCATGATTGCTCAATTGTTCTGCTTGTTCTTACTTTGCAAATGGTACGTTATTCTTAGTTAAATAATGCTTCTTCACTATGTGTTCACTTATTAGTCCATTATGTTCTCCTTTACTATGTTTCTGCAACCCTGTTGTGCTTTTATTGTGTGAACTCCCTTTCCCCTTTTTCCTTTGTATATGAGTATAGTTTCAGCCATAGCAGCACTCCAACATTGTTGTCTATCATTCTAAACTGGGTTCTTTGAATCCCAAAATCAATCAATTCCCACTCCATTTCCCCTTTTATGTGTTTGCGCCTTGGACTTGGGTCTGAGAGTGTCCTAATCACTATTCAAACTTCGGTCTAACCTACAAGGGTCTGCTCCTAATTTGTTTGACTAAACTGTGGTCAGGGGTGTGTCAGCCTGTTTTGTGGCTAGGTATGATCACCACATGGCATGGCTCCCCAATTCCCTTTTCACTTTGCACTTACTCCTAGTTATAAGTTTTGTCCCTCTCTTGCAAGCCTTGCTTTGGGAATCCCTGAGCTCCCTTTGAACTTGGATGCCTGAGAGATGGCTTTTCGTCTCTGCACTGTTCCTTATTCTAATGGTATCTTGGGTGTAAGCAATGCCGGAGATCCCTAAGATTCCTTGGAACTTTGAAACACCCTAGATAATGAGAAGGCTTTGGAGATCCGGATCATGGAGTTGGTTTAATACATGTTATGAGACAATAAGGTTAAATTAGGCTGCTTGGATCTAGCTGTTAGCTTTTGATGTATCTTTTAATTTCTAATTTGATTCATTGGGTTGTAATAATTTTGTATGAGACTAGGGGATTATTGTAAAAAGGTGTGGGATGGTTCTTTATTTCTTGCATCCAAGGGGTAAAAATCATGACTTAGGATTTATTTTATCAAACTAGAAATCCTGCCTATAGTAGCTTTAATACTGATTCAATCACATAGAGACCATGCCTATAGGATTTAACGCTCAGCTTTACCAAAAATCATCTAGAAAGAATATCTATAGGATTTAATATTCATGTTCTATAGTTACGCATATACAGATCATGTCTATAGGCTTTTGCATTTTGCATACACAAATGTCAGTAGGCAAACCGTTATAGGCTTAATAATAAAGCTACATATATACATCATGTGTATAAGGTTCCTATTAATGTCATTAAAGGGTATTAAAATCAGCAAGCGTATAGAAAGCATGCCTATGGGAAATATGGTCTTTAATAGTGTAACGACCCGACCAGTCGTTTTGAGCCCCGACGCGTCATACAGCAGATTGAGGCCATGAACAGCTTCATCTCAGGTATATTGACTTGTGTGTATGGTCAGAATTAAAATTCACGAAGTTTGGAGTCAAATCTAAATGGAAATTCTCATTTTGAAAGCTTAAAGTTGAAGAAATGAACTAGGATTGGAATTTTGAGTAAATGACCTCAGAATTGGGATCTAAATGTTCTAGCATGGTCGTATGATGATTTTGAACTTGGGCGTATGTCCGGATTTGGTTTTTGATAACCCGTGAGCATTTCGGCATATATGGTGGAAGTTAGTATTTTAGAAAAATTTCATAAATTTGGGTTGGAAGGCATTTCAGAGTTATAGATGTCCATTTGGGATTCCGAGTCTGGGAATAGATCTGTATGGTGATTTTGGAGTTGGAAAAGCGATCGGAAGTGAATTCGGATGTCCGGAGGTCATTTTGAAGTCATTTGGCTAAATATAGGAATTTGAAGGTTTTTGAGAAAATTCTACCGGAAGTGAAAATTTTGATATCGGGGTCAGAATGCGATTTCGAAAATTGGTACAAGTCCGTAATGTCGAATGTGACTTGTGTGCAAACTTTGAGTCAACTCGGATTGATTTTGGTAGGAAAAGGGACAATTAATCTCTTTAAGGAAAGCTTAAGTTGGAAAAGTCAACCCAATATTGACTTATGAGTTAGAGGGCTCGGAACTGAATTCCGATGATTCGATTAGTTTCGGGGGATGATTTAAGACTTAGGAGTGCAATCGGAAGTAATTTTGGAGGTCCGGTGAAGAAGTTAGCCTATTTTGGCGAAGTTGGAATTTTGGCGGAATCCGATCGATAGGTGATATTTTGATCCGGGAGTCGGAATGGAATTCGGACAGTTGCAGTAGCTTCATTAGGTGATTTTGGATATGTACGCAAATTTTCAGGTTATTCGGACATCGTTTGGTCCTGGTTTTTGATCGAAAGTGTATTTTCGGAAGTTTTTGGAAACTTAGGCCTTGATTTGATGAAAATTGATGATTTTGGTGTTATTTCGGCGATTTGATCACTCGAGCGAGTTCGTATGATGTTTTAGAGTCAATGTGCATATTTGGTTTGGATCCCCGAGGACTCGGGAGTGTTTCGGAGGTGTCTCGGAATAAATCCGGACTTAGAAAATTGGCAGAAAATTGCAGAAAAATCTGCTGTGAACAGTGCACATGAACAGTGCACATGAACAGTTCACAGGAACAATAGCCCATGTACAGTCCGTGCACAGTACCCCCATGTATAGTACCGTGTACAGTACCCAGTGTACAGTACCGTGTACAGTACCCCGTGTATAGTACCGTGAACAGTACCGTGTACGATTCGTGTTGAGTATTTCGAATTGTTTGTGAATAGATTTGAAGCATTTGGAGACAAATTTAAAAGGAAAAGCGGTGCGTAAGCATTGAGTTGGCCTTAAACTTTCGAGGTAAGTGTTTGTTCTATCCTAGCTTGAGGGAATATGATTATGTGCTATGTGTTATGTGATCGAGTGCGGTGTATGGGCTGTGGTGACGAGCATCCATACACTGGCGTCTAGTATGACCGTGAGTCGTTGAAAAATGATTATTTTGAGATATATTACAGATGAATTTTAATTGTTCTCCCTTGTTGGAACTTGTTGTGAAGATAATTATTGATTGCCCTTGATGGGACGGTTTATGAATTATTGTTTCTTTCTTTGCCCTTAACTGTGATTGTTATTTGGGTGAGGAAGAGTGATAATGCGCGAAGGGTGATGTCGTGCCATGTTTATTTATTTATGCACGAAGGTTAATGTCGTGCCATGTTTATTTATTGATTATGCACGAAGGATCATGCCGTGCCCTCGTTATTGAACCATGTACGAAGGATCATGCCGTACTATGGATGTGAGGATGAGAGTAAAAGCACGAAGGGTGATGCCGTGTACTTTATTTGTTTATTTGGTGAGGATGAGAGTAAAAGCACGAAGGGTGATGCCGTGCAACTCCTTGCTATTTCTTGAATTTATATTACTTGTGTTTACATTATACTTTGTTTTTCCTTGTGAATTTATTAACTGTGGTTAATTGTTGAATTCTTTGAGATATTCCTTATTGTGTTAATACTTGGTTATTTCTTGTTATTTTGTGGTACACATATATATATTGAATTGCACAGGTTTATGTGGGTGTCTGGTCCTAGGCTTGTCACTACTTCGCCGGGATAGGCCAGGCACTTACCAGCACATGGGGTCGGTTGTGCTGATACTACACTTCTGTACATTTTTGCACAGGTCCAGGATTCGATCAGGAGCAGCAGTAGATCTTTTGTGTGGAAGTTGAGCATCTTGAGACAGAGGTAGCTTGCAGACGTCCGCAGGCCCGACGTCTCTTTCTTTTATTATGTTGCTAGCTATAGTCTCCTTGTTCCGAGACAAACAGATTATGTTATATTTCTTCCAGACCTTTATGTGTAGTATTCATGTAGTAGTTCGTGAGTTGGTGACTCCACGTCTTGGGTAGAGGATTTCAGTATCAGATACCTTGAAACTACTTATTTCTATTTTTATAAAGTCTTCCGCACTTGTTTAATTAAGATTATGAAGTATTGTTAAACAGGATAGTATGAATAAAGAGGCTTGCCTAGCTACCACGAGTAGGCGCCATCACGATCCCGATGTTGGGGGAAAAATCCGGGTCGTGACAAATAGCCTCGTTCGTTTCTAAAACAAAACCAATTGCTGAAATTCGTATCTACCTTCACTAAAACTGGAAATTTTCTACTTCTTTTTTGAAACACGCTAAAATTGGTAAACCCCTTTCCAATAATTAATCTGCACCTTCCTGAACCTTTTAATCAGTCTGCATTTTTCTGAAAACAACTAGTAATTCTTTTCTAAAATCAATTTGCATATTTTTTCTTTGTTAAAACTGAGGACTTTTTTTTAACTTGCATCTTTTTCCTTAAACTACTGGTAATGTTTTTCATCCTTCCTGAAATTAATAGATCATTCGCCTAGTTTTGTTCCAACACATAGACAGAGGGGTTCGCTAATTAATAAATTGGGTCAGTCCCTGACGACTGTATCCGAGTTGCCTGATGCAGACTTTCTGTCTAAATATATGTGTAGAACCAATCCGCTCACTGCTTAATTTTAATCTAAGACCGAATTAGTATTTGTTACGGCATGCTAAACTAAATGATTATTTTATTTCTAGGGTTAATTTGAGCCTTGTATGATTGTCTGATCTCCCTTTTTACTTACTACTTGTTTTGAATGCCGATCTAGAAGTTTATCCTTTAAATTCCATAAAGGCCTCCATCCCTTTCTTTCCCTTTTAGGATTAGAAGTTCTGATAACCCGGGACTGATAAGATTTGGATAGGTAGTAGCATGCGATAAGTAAACGATACCATTCCGCACTTTAATACTTTAACAGGGTGGGAAGGGTAGACATGGAGATGATGATTACATGATAACACTATGCGTACGATCGAGTACCAGTGTTGTGCGAATGATCTATGCTATGTATAAACCTAAGACCCCCTTCCTCTTTATTAGTTGTTATTTTCAGATTTTTGAAAAGTTGTCCAATCCTTTACAAACTTCCATCTTTGTTTATTTCTGTCACACCTCCTTTTGGGCGCGCCCTACCCCGAAGGATAATGCACGGGGGAGTTTTTCTAATTTAAGTGACAATATTCAAAACGGGATTATTCTAATTATTTCAGAGTCGCCACTTGGAATAAATTATGGTGTTCCAAGTCACCAATTTATTCAAATCCCGAATCGAGGAAATTTCGACTTTCCAAATGAAGTCTACGAACCAGAAATTCTAAGTAAGGAATTCTGTTGACCCGAGGGAAGGTGTTAGGCACCCCCGGATCCCGTGGTTCTAGCACGGTCGCTTAAATTATTGTAATGGCTAAATATATGATTTTAAAACATGTTACAATTTATAGTGCAATTTTAAGATTACTTACCGCTTTTAGTAAAAAAAATTCAAAATTTAAGAAAGTGAACGTTGTTTAAAAATGTGTTTCTGGATCACGTTACGTGAAATGCACCCAGATCCTCGACACATTCGTATTCAACGTTTTTGGATTTGGATTAGGGTCGCATTAAATGCACACCCGAATTTAGGAAGGTAATTTTAATAAACACGCGCCTAAATCAACTAACGTGTTAGTAATTCGCGAGGACCATGAAAATTCACTAAATAGCGCGCCTCGATTTCTAAAGATTAAAGGATTGATTAAACGAGGAGCCTTGAGAGGTAGCAGAAAACTAAACTAAGCTAATGGGCTATTGCATGAACTATTTTGACAGAAGTTTAATTGTATTTTTTTATTCTAAAACTTAGTGACAAGTCAGCAGAAGCTTGCAAAATAGGTTTAGAAATGAAAATTCACAAATTACTTTCAAATTCCATTACTACACATACGACATTGTCTTGTGCAGCCAGCTGATTTTCATATAATACACAATATTTTATAGGTAGCGCCAGAAAATGTCACTATACAGTGTGTTATTCCAGGTAATTACATTAAAATAGCTAAGAAATTACTTAAACACTTAATTGCAAAGTTACCATATATCTGTTACCAACCAAAATCCAATCTCAGTCTATTCAATCATACTTTCTTCAATGGTTCATTATCTGATTCTATTCAAATTAGGTATCAACAGCAAATCTACCAGACAAGGATTCGTGAGTTGTTTTCAATTAACAATTCAACCAGAAATTCAACTCAAATCAACCAAATCAGTATAAGTAAATCCACAGATAAACATCACAACACTATTATTGAAATTGAGATTAAAGAAAGGAAGATAGGCTTTTAAGAATTTTTATGCTTGAACCAGTGTGTTTGAAACCAAGCTAACAGTCATGAATCACATCGTCAAATTCAAGCGGCTAGGAATCTGATACTAAAATGTAAGTAATTAAGGAAGACTAGAAGTTCGGCTTCAAACAAGATCTTCATTTAACCGAAACTTCATATCTTTACATGTATCAGCAATCATGCTTCAACCATGAGCTAAGAAAATACCTGGAAGTAGAATCGAACAAATGGAAGAGTTAGCAGTACAACAATATGCAGCAAATGAACCAAAGACGAACCAACAGCACAGTAGTAGCCAATCCCAACCAGAAATCCAAAAGAAAAATAGAAGCCAAAGACAACCAACAATCCCAAGGATGATTTGAAACGGAGTAAAGATTAAGAGCAATCCAAATAGCAACTTAAAGACTAGATTGTAACAAGACAAACTCCAAATAGCTTAAAAGAAACTTTCGTACAATTGAGCTTTGGATTCAAACAACTATTCTGCTTTTTTTGAGAAAGAAGAGAAAGCTGGTTCAATTGTAACTATGAACTGGAAGAAAATAGACCAAAAAAACAAAGAAAATCAGTATAGTATTCTAGACAGGATCCAATTAAAAGTCTGTTTCTCTCTTCTGAAAAATCAAGTGTTTTCTTTTAAAGTTTCAGCTATGTCTAACAAAAGAAACTGTTCTTTCAAGTGTGTGAATGTCTGTCTTTTCTTTCAAAGGCCAAGTACCCTTCTTATAGACTAGAAAACAGATTTGGAATATCTTTCAATCAGTAAACCCCCTAATTGCTGTCCAATTTCACACCTTATAGTCCAACTAGCACATCCCTTTTCAAACCTAATAATATCTACCCCTTAATTAATATTAAAAGTACCCTCTAAGCAAAAACTAGCCAACTCCTAACAGCAGCCCCTACTCCCTATTGCTAATTACCAACTAAATTTGTTATCAGCCCTCAATTAATCATTGAACCACAACTATAACCAATTCAATCGGCCAAACTCAGAAAAATCAATCATATAACAATTCAAATGTATTCCAATCATTGTTAACGATGTTATTTGTTTAATACGACCAATCGAATATTTACGACTACAATTACAACACATAGCACTATCACAATTCCAAATTAGGCCGAGATTCACAGGGTTTGGGCAAAACAAACGGGGGGCTGTGAAACTAACTATTCGACGATTATCGAATCGAGTCGAATTCTTATCTTATAACACCACACTTACAATAGACGAATCAGAAAAATAACAAATCGACCAAATAAAGGGTCCCAATTAGATGAGAAAAAACAGAAAATTGCCATAAACGGACAAACATAATCAAAACAAATAAAATAAACAAGGAAAGAAAACAAATACCTCCAAAAAATTTGAAACAAGGTGCGGCCGGGAACTTGAATTTCGTTTCGGAATCGAACGAACCATAATTGAAATGTTTTCAAGCGAAAACAAAACAATTAAGGTCTATTAGACCCCAATTTCTCTAAAAATCCGAACATAAATCCCTATTTCAAAATTTAGGGTTCTTGCAACTTGGTGTTTCCGGCCAAATTCGAACAAAAATAGGCTCGGGTTAGTCATGGGGAAGGTCAAGCGAGGGTTATGGTGCAAAATTGAAGTGATTTGGGGTAGTTTTTAGATTCCTGCAAACTTCGATTTGATATTTGAGGAATTCGGGAATGATTCGAGACAAGTGGTTAAGGGATTCGTGTATATGGGGGCTAGGGGATTCCATGGTGTTAAATTTGGGGCCATTGTCCTACCGGAACCACCATGAGGCGAATTCCGGCAGGTGGAGATGACTGGGTAGGGGCGGCGCCTTTTTTGGTTGTCAAATGTGAAGATGAATTAGGGTTTGGGGGGTTTTGGTATAATTAAAATGGGGTAATTAATCTGGAGCGTTGGATGGAATAACATCAACGGTCCAGATCAAAAATTGGAAAATGGGGCGGGTTTGGTGGGTCGAACCGGGTGGGTGAGATGGGTAGTGGACTGGGTCATCTTGGGCTGGTTTTTCGTTTGGGCTCCGGATGCAAAAGGCCCAATTCTAATTCTCTCTTAATTTCCAACTCTTTCTTTTCCTTCTTTATAATCAAACAAAAATTCTAATTAATTTGTAAAAAATTAAAACTACACAAATATTAATACTTAACAATAATTAACACGCCACTTAACACATTTAATTAGAGCAATATCATACAATGACAACGAAAATAAAATACATATATATATTTTTTGTATTTCATTTTGTAAAACAAACCTAATTTTTTTAATTATAAATTAAATCCTAAGAATGCGAATGCGATGTAAATATTTATTTTTTATTTTATATTAATTTACAAATGATCATGCACAGACACAAATGCAAATAATTAAGAAAATCACACAAAATTCACAGAAAATGACACACAGTACAAAACTATTATATTTTTGGATTTTGGGAGTAATTCTCATGTAAACAAAAATCTCGTGCTCACAATGAACACATGAAATCAATTTCCAATCAAATTCTACAATTAATTTCATGAACAAACACATAATCAACAATATACAAGAATCAAAGTCCAATTAAACTCAAAAACAAACTTAATAGAACTCAATAATTAATTGAACTACAAATTAAATCTAACAACACTACAATCAAAATAAACATCCAAGTGATTAACTACACATTCTTATGTTAAAAAATTAAACAAAAATAAATAAACAAGTTTCATGAATAATGTGGAATCATGATGAACAAAAAATCAAGAAGATAATCCAGCGAACATACAACAATTTTGGATCTGAAAATACTAACAAAATACGGACAAGAACAAAAATTGAAATCGAGTAACCGGATCGAAACAGCGATGATGCATATACATGTAGATATATAAGATATACCCAATATATGCATATATAATCATGAGACCAGCTTATATATATATATATATATATATATATACAAAAAGAAAAGGAAACAAAAATAAGGAAAAAGAAAATGAAGGAGGGGAGGGCTGGCTCCGGAATTGCTGCCTGGCGGTTGTTCATGGGAGGCTTTCGGCGGGTGTTGTTGGAGGGCTTGTGGTGTGTAGGTTAAAGTGAAGAAAAGAAGAGGGGGTGGGGTGTAAGGATGTGACAGCTAGGGATCTTTTAGGATTTTAGGGTTTGGTCTTTTGGGAAATGAAGTGTAAAAATGAAAGAAAAGGGGGTCTTTTGGGTTATGGGGCAGACCGGGTTGTTGGGTGTTTTGGGTTAAATCAAGAATTGGCCCAATCCCGACTTCGTTCTTCTATTTTTTGTTCTCTTTCTTTTATTAATTAATAAAACTAAAAAAATGCTACGATTAAGTTATAAAACCTAGAATTATCTTAAAATACTAATTATCTCCTTAATAATAATTATCACACAAAATTAAACGTCAATAAAATCGCACAATTTAGACATTAAATGCTTAAAAATACAAAATACATATTTTTATGATTTTTCATTTCCGTAAAAATAAACTTAATTGTAAACTTGAATTTTATATACATATGCAACATATTTTTGTATATTTTATTTATTTAAACAAACAAATATGCACAAATAAAAATGTAAATAGTACAAGAAAAATAACATAACATTCACAACAATTGCAAGAAAACTAATTTTATTTTGAATCTTTGGGAGTATTTCTTTTATAGGGCAAAAATCACGTGCTCACAGCTACCCCTCTTTACTCGGAAACACGAAGAGTTTTCGTGCAAAGATAAGTGAGCGGATACGAGCAATTTTTGCCCGTTTGAGTACTCCGTGTGAAGCATTGTTTTTGAAAGACTTGACCGAACCTTTGCTTCAAAAGGGCTCCTACATATCCTAGACTAAACAGGAATCAGATCAATGTAGTTTCGGAAGTTTTGGTTGCTGGGACTACCGTGGACTGACACTTTGCTGTTACTGTTGCTATCATTGCTATTGTTGCTACTTACTGCTTACTGACCTCCTTATTACACCAAAAGAGAAACTAAAGCTAGGCTAGCTATGCTATCAACTATGAGTTACAAGATTCCTATCTATGATTCTCTTGAAAACTTGATCTTGAGTCTTAGCTGATTTCGCTGTAGACCTCGATCTGAATCTTGATGCTTGCAAGCTGTACATGCTTGTTTATTCTTGTGATATGAAGTGAAATGGAATCGACGGAGCTTGTGACTTCAAACAGATTCTGAGCAATCCAACCTCCGTTTACCTCCAACATTTGAACTCGTTTTCTTTTGGTTCTTTTCTTTTTTTCTTCATTCTGGATTGAGGTTCCACTCGTAGGTTATCTCGATCCTTGCGTCCCAAGGTCCAATTGATATAGACAACAAAACAAATAAACGAACGAAATTTTTCTGCCCCAGTTTCGCTAGGAAAATTTCGTGAGTTAATTGTGACACAAAAAATAATTAAAAAGACCTTTTGGTATTGGTCAAGAGAATCATAGTTTCACAAATAAACGTTTCACGACTTTCTGGCTGGGAGACCCTTGGTTTTTTGGCCGGGGTTTGAAAAAACGGTTTCGCAGTTTTCTGACTGGGAGGTCCTCGATTTTCTGACCGTGATTTTTGAAAGAAAGTTTTCTGACTGGGAGATCCTCGGTTTTCTGACCGGGATTTCGAAAAAAAGTTTCACGGCTTTCAGGCCGGAAATAAAAAACAATGTCTCACGGCTTTCTGGCCGGGAGATCCTCGATTTTCCGACCGGGATTTCGAAAAAAGGTTTCACGGCTTTCTGGCCGAAATTCGGTTTTCTGACCGGGGTTTTTAAATGATTTAACGGCTCCACAGTTTTCTGATTGGGAGATCCTCGGTTTTTATGACCGGGGATTTTGAAAGTAATTTTCATGGATTTCTGGCTGGAAATCAGAAAAATGTCTCACGACATTCTGGCCGGAAGACCCTCGGTTTTATAGCCGGGGTTTTAAGAAGCAGCTCCGCAGTTTTCTGGCTGGGAGATCCTCGATTTTCTTACTGGGATTAAGAAAGTAAGTTTCACGGGTTTCTAGCCGGAAATCAAAATAACATCTCACGGCTTTCTGGCTGGAAGACCCTCGGTTTTCTGGCCGGGGTTTAAAGAAATAGGCTCCGCAGTTTGCTGACTGGGGAGATCCTCGGTTTTCTGACCGGAGATTTTGAAAGAGAGTTTTCACGGCTTTCTGGTCGGAATTCAAAACAATGTTTCGCGGCTTTCTAGCCGGAACGACCCTCGGTTTTCTGACCGGGGTCCAAACAGATATTGGACCGACATGATTTGATTCTCTTTTTGGAGTTTTCATTTTCCATTCTTTTATTCCCCCTTTTGGGTCTTCTTTTAGGCATTTTCCTTTTACCCATCAACAAATGCATAAAATAAAGCTTTTGAAAGGAAACTTCCCTTTTTAGGCGTTCTCCTTGTTTCAAAGTCATTTTAATGCTCGCGTATTTCACTTCTTTGGGCTGTACCTTCTTCTTGCACAATTGAATGGACCTGCTTTTAACAAATAACATTTTATTAGTTGAAAAAGTGGTTGACTTTGTGGCCTTGATTATCTTCATTGCTTGGTCTTTGCCCCATTTTCATTGAGAACTTTGCTACCTATTGGCTTTGGGGTGACTTCCTTTCAAACTGACCGGGTTTAACCTCGGGTTTCTTATGAGGATTTTCCTGTACGAGCTCTTATCTTTCTGTCTCGTTCCATTTCCCCTAAGACATTAGCCTTTGATTTCCATCTCCTTTCTAATCATCCTTTCTTTTGGTAATAATCAATCATCATGATCAATCGGGAATTGTATCAGTACACCACTGAGGCTGGGTCTTTCTTCTTTACCAGACGAAATTCTGTATAATCGGTCCTGTCACCTTTCTTTGTAACAATTTCGAGATTCAAAGTTAAAACAAAAGGGATGTGAAAGAAAAATGAACAAAGAGTGAAAAATGAATCAAAATAGAAGCGTACCTTTTGGGGAAAGAAGGACTTATCCGGGATGTATGCTAACTTTAAACCGACATGACATGCTTCTTGAACTAGATGTTTTATCGTCACAAACTCTCATTTCCTTGTGAACCAAAACGGGTCTATGTTTCTGTCACGACCCGGATTTTTCCCCCAACATCGGGATCGTGATGTCGCCTACTCGTGGTAGCTAGGCAAGCCACTTTATTCACCATATGCTGTTTTTAACAATATTTCATATTCAATTTAACAATCAATATCATAACCTTAATTAAACAAGTGCGGAAGACTTTATAAAAATAGTAATAAGCCGTCTCAAAACGAAATAGTACTGAAATCCTCTACCCAAGACGTGGAGTCACCAACTCACGAACTACTATATGAATACTACACATAAAGGTCTGAAAGAAATATAACATAATCTGTTTGTCTCGGAACAAGGAGACTACAACTGATAGCATAAATAAAAGGAAGAGACGGCGGGCCTGCGGACGCCTGCAAGCTACCTCGGTCTCAAATATGATCAACTCCCACGCAAAAGATCTACTGCTGCTGCTCCTGATCGAATCCTGGACCTGTGCAAAAATGCACAGAAGTGCAGTATCAGCACAACCGACCCCATGTGCTGGTAAGTGCCTGGCCTATCCCGGCGAAGTAGTGACAAGCCTAGGACCAGACACCCCCATAAACCTGTGCAGTTCTATATATATATGTATACCACAAGATAACGAGAAATAATCAAGTAACAACGCAATAAGGAATATCACAGAAGAACTCAACAGTTAACAACAATCATTAAATCAACAAGGAAAACAAGTATAATGAGAAACAAGTAATATTAAGTCAATTAAATAGCAAATGAAGTGCACGGCATCACCCTTCGTGCTTTTACTCTCATCCTCACCAAATAAGCAAATAAAGTGCACGGCATCACCCTTCGTGCTTTTACTCTCATCCTCACCAAATAAGCAAATAAAGTGCACGGCATCACCCTTCGTGCTTTTACTCTCATCCTCACATCCATGGTACGGCATGATCCTTCGTACATGGTTCAATAACAAGGCACGGCATGATCCTTCGTGCATAATCAATAATATGGCACGGCATTAACCTTCGTGCATAATCAATAACAAGGCACGACATTAACCTTCGTGCATAAACAATAAATCAAGGCACGCATCACCCTTCGTGCATTATCACTCTTCCTCACCCAGATAACAATCACAATTAAGGGCAGAGAATGAAAACAACAAATCATGAACCGTCCCGGCAAGGGACACAATAATCATCACAACAATTCCCGGCAAGGGCAATCAATATCTCACTTCACAACAAATCCCGGCAAGGGAGAACAATAAAAATTCTACAACCCGGTAAGGGTTCAACAATTCATCTTCAAATATATCTCACAACAAGTATAAACAACGACTCACGGTCATGCTAGACGCCAGTGTATGGATGCTCGTCACCACAGCCCATACACCGCACTCGATCACATAGCACATAGCACATAATCCTATTCCCTCAAGCTAGGATAGAACAAACACTTACCTCAAAGCCTTGAAGTCCAATTAACCTTCAACTATCGCTTTACCTCGTAATTCAACCTTCAACTCGCTTGAATCTAATCAAAATTTGTTTAATATAATTAATTAATGCTAAAGGAACTAACTTTACTGAAAATCATAATTCCTTTTTCAAATGCAGCAAATTTCAATAGTGGAAACAAAGTTGTTGAACTGTAGCCTCACGTGTAACCCAACATCTAAAAAAAGAATATGACTTCTCATACTACACAATTGGCTACATTATTTTATTATACTATATTACATTCAACAATAGTTACCTAATCATTATCCAGTATACTTAATATAATATTATAGGTTTGTAATCATTAGTGCTAACGTAACTAATCTTTGTTTTCTTACCTTCTAACTTTATATCAATTCTTTAAAAATTTCAATTACCACTTTATCGTTCCAATTGTTGTCCAACTATTGAAAACGAATGAATTTCAATTTATTCAATTAACTACACCACCGTAAGTAATGGAAAGATGTGGGTACCTGATTACTTGGATTGCTTCTACGAAATTTTACACAGGGAATAGCTATATGCGATAGCCGCCGCCTCTCTCACAATGCCAACACTATCTGCTATTCTAGGTTTTGTTTCTAGCTTAGAAGTTAGAATTAATTAACTTCACTTATTTACTTACCACATGTGACTTGCGACCTGGCAGTAAAGAAGAATAGGCCTGGCCCATTTCCTTTGTTTAAATGACCCAATCAAATTATTAACTTACCAACAATTACATATAGTATAAAATGTGGCCCATTAGTAATTAACTGGTACACAATCATATATACTAATAATTTATTCGACTAGCTTAGTATTTTATTTTACATTATAACAAACTTGTACCGTGACTCTGAACCAAAGTACGGGCCCGATACCAACGATTTCAAATGTAAATAAATCTCACAGAAAAATTCTTTCCTCGGGCTCTAGACCTCGGAATTCGACTCCGGACGCATGCCCGAGTCCCACATTTTCCTACGGACCTTTCGGGACCGTCTGATCTCACGTCCGGGTCCGTTTACCGAAAATGTTGACCGAAGTCAACTATATCAATATTAATATCATTTTTCTTCAAATTTCTCATAGAATTCACATTTTCTATCACAAAATCTTTCCGGCTACATGCCCATATCATGCACGTAAATCGAGGCAACATAGAATGAGGTTTTCAAGGCCTCGGAAGTGTAGAACAAATGAGGAAAGTAGGTGATGACCCTTTGGGTCGTCACATCCTCCACCTCTAAAACAACTGTTCGTCCTCGAACGGACAAGAGAAGGAAGTACCTGAGTTGGGGAACAAATGAGGGTAGCGGCTCCGCATATCGGACTCGGACTCCCGGGTCGATGCCTCAGGAGGCTGACCTCTCCACTGAACACGCACAAAAGTATAACTCTTCGACCTTAACTGTCGGACCTGCCGGTCTAGAATAGCCACCGGCTCCTCCTCGTAGGATAGATCATTGTCCAATTGGACAGTATTGAAGTCTAACACATGTGTGGGATCGCCGTGGTATCTCCGAAGCATAGATACATGAAAAACCGGATGCACGGCTGATAAGCTAGGCGGCAAAGCTAGTCTGTAAGCCACCCCTCCCACTCGGTCTAGAATCTCAAATGGACCAATATACCTAGGGCCGAGCTTGCCCTTCTTCCCGAACCTCATAACGCCCTTCATAGGCGACACTCGGAGCAACACTCGCTCACCAACCATGAAATCTACATCTCGAACCTTACGATCCGCATAAGTCTTCTCTCTGGACTGGGCTGAACGCAATCTCTCGTAGATAGTCTTGACCTTATCCAAGGCCTCCCTGAACTAAGTCTATACCCAATAACCGAGCCTCTCCTGGTTCAAACCATCCAACTGGTGATCGACATCGCCTACCATACAACGCCTCATACGGGGCCATCCGGATGCTAGACTGGTAGCTGTTATTGTAGGCGAACTCTGCTAATGGAAGAAACTGGTCACACGAGCCTCCGAAATCAATAACACAGGCTCAAGGCATGTCTTCTAGAATCTGAATAGTCCTCTCGGACTGGCCATCCGTCCGAGGATGAAATGTTGTACTCAACTGAACCTGGGTGCCTAACTCCTGCTGGACCGCTCTCCAGAACCGCGAGGTAAACTGTGTACCCCGATCAGAGATAATAGATACCGGCACCCCGTGAAGTCGAACAATCTCTCTGACGTAAATCTCTGCTAACCTCTCCGATGAGTAGGAGACAGATACTGGAATGAAGTGTGCTGACTTGGTCAGCCTATCAACAATGACCCAAATAGCATCAAATTTCCTCCGAGTCAAAGGAAGTCCCGTAACGAAGTCCATAGTGATCCGCTCCCATTTCCACTCGGGAATCTCAATCCTCCGGAATACACCACCAGGCCTCTGGTGTTCATATTTCACCTGCTGACAATTTA
This sequence comes from Nicotiana noctiflora, assembly GCA_032618575.1. Lineage (NCBI taxonomy): Eukaryota > Viridiplantae > Streptophyta > Magnoliopsida > Solanales > Solanaceae > Nicotiana > Nicotiana noctiflora. The sequence goes on from JASVEL010007365.1 coordinate 235,753, forward strand.
GACACCGAGCGACATACGCAATGATGTATTTCTTCATCCTGCACCACCAATAGTGCTGTCGTAAGTCTTGGTACATCTTCACGGCACCCGGGTGAATAGAATACCGCGAACCGTGGGCCTCCGCTAAGATCAACTCTCGAATCCCTTCAACATTGGGCACACAAACTCGACCCTGCAATCTCAATACCCCGTAATCATATAGATTTACCTTTGTGGCACCTCCCTGCTGTACTGTATCTCTCAAATCACGCAAATGAGGATCATCAAATTGCCTCTCACGGATACGCTCTAATAGAGAAGAACGAGCGACCGTGCGGGCTAAGACCCTGCTAGGCTCAGAAATGTCTAATCTCACGAACCGGTTGGCTAAGGCCTGGACATCTAGAGCAAATGGTGTCTGACTGACCGGAATGAATGCAAGACTACCCATGCTGGCAGACTTTCTACTCAATGCATCGGCCACCACATTGGCCTTACCTGGGTGATATAGGATAGTAACATCATAGTCTTTCAGCAACTCTAACCACCTCCGCTGTCGTAGATTCAACTCCTTTTGCTTGAACAAGTACTGTAGGCTTTTGTGATCAGTGTACACCTCACACGTCACTCCATATAGATAATGCCTCCAGATTTTTAAGGCATGAACCACTGCTGCTAACTCTAGATCATGGACTGGATAATTCTTCTCATGTATTTTTAGCTGTCTCGAATCATAAGCGATAACCTTACCATCCTACATCAGTACCGCTCAAAGCTCTGTACGAGATGCGTCACAATAAACTGTATAAGGTCCTACACCCGTAGGTAGTATCAGCACCGGTGCGGTAGTCAAGGTTGTCTTGAGCTTCTGAAAGCTCGCCTCACACTCCTCTAACCACTGGAACTGGGTACCCTTCTGGTTCAACCTAGTCATCGGGGCTGCAGTAGAAAGAAAACCCCTCTAGAAATTGATGGTAGTAACCTGCTAACCCCAATAAACTCCGGATCTCAGTCACTGAAGCTGGTCGAGGCAAATTCTGGACTGCCTCAATCTTCTTTGGGTCCACCCGAATACCTTCCACTGATACAATGTGGCCCATAAATGCCACCGAACTCAACTAGAACTCACGTTTCCAAAATTTGGCATATAGCTGATTATCCTTCAGAGTCTGAAGAAAAACTCTGAGGTGCTGCTCGTGCTCTTCCTGGCTGCGGGAGTATACCGGGATGTCATCTATAAAGACTATCACGAACAGATCTAAGTAAGGCCTGAATACCCGATTCATCAACTCCATGAATGCTGCTGGGGCATTGGTCAACCCGAAGGACATGACCAAGAACTCATAATGCCCATATCTAGTGCGAAAGGCTGTCTTAGGGATGTCAGCCGCCCTGATCTTCAGCTGATGGTAGCCTGACCTCAAGTCTATCTTTGAGAATACCCTCGCTCCCTGGAGCCGGTCAAACAAATCATCAATCCTCGACAGTGGATACTTATTCTTTATTGTCACTTTGTTCAATTGCCCGTAATCAATACACATCCGCATCGAGCCATCTTTCTTCTTCACAAATAATACAGGTGCTCCCCAGGGGGAAACACTGGGCCTGATAAAGCCCTTCTCAAGAAGGTCCTGCAACTGATCTTTCAACTCTTTTAACTCCGGCGGGGCCATACGATAGGGTGGAATAGAGATGGGCCGAGTGCCCGGTGCCAAATCAATACAGAAATCAATATCCCTGTCGGGTGGCATGCCCGGCAGGTCTGAAGGAAAAACCTCAGGAAACTCCCGTGCAATAGGGACCGACTCAATGGAAGGAACCTCTGCGCTGGAATCACGAACATAAGCCAGATAAGCTAGACACCCCTTCTCGACCATGCGTCGAGCCTTAACATAGGAAATAACGGTGCGAACGGAGTGGCTTGAGGTACCTTTCCACTCTAGTCGGGGTGATTCTGGCAAGGCCAAGGTCACAGTCTTAGCATGACAATCTAGAATAGCATGGTATGGGGACAACCAGTCCATCCCTAATATGACATCAAAATCCACCATGTCCAAAAGCAACAGATCAACACGGGTCTCAAGACCCCCAAAGATAACTACGCACGAACGATGCACCCGGTCGACTACAATGGAGTCGCCCACTGGGGTAGACACATAAACTGGAATATCCAGAGCACGGCTAGGTACGGCCAAATACGGTGCAAAGTAGGAAGACACATATGAATATGTAGACCCAGGGTCAAATAATACTGAAGCACCTCTGCCACAAACAATAATGATACTTGTGATCACAGCATCTGATGCCTCCGCCTCTGGCCTGGCCGGCAAAGCATAGAATCGGGGATCAGCACCTCCCCTCTATGCTACATCCCTAGGACGATCATCAACTGGCTGACCTCTGCCTCTGGCTGGATGATCTCCACCTCTACGGTCTCGACCTCTACCTCTATGATCTCTACCCCCGCCTCTGGCTGGATGGGCAGGCTGAGGGTCAGTTGGGGCCAGAATCATGGGACGAGGGCCCCGCTGCTGAGTGTTGCCCGTCGCTCGAGGGCAGAATCTGACAAGATGACCTGGGTCACCGCAACCGTAGCAACTCTTAGGCTGATGGGGTCGCTGGCCCTGACGACCTGAATGGCCTCCACGAACACTCTGAAGAGGCTGGGCACTAATAGGAGACTGATCTGAATACTGCTCACGAAACCCACGATCGCCTGGTCCACCCTGTGAAGCCTGAAGGGCGGAATGGAAAGGCCTGGAAGACTGGCCCCTATCAAAAGATTCCCTGCCACCAGAAGAAGAACCACTAAACCTGCCTGAATGACGAGCCCTCTTATCTGAAGAATAACCACCTCCCCGAGCAAGAGCCATCTCAACTCTACGTGCGGCATTAGCTGCCTCCTGAAATGATATATCACTCCCCACTCCCACAGCCATCTGAAGTCTAATTGGCTGATTAAGCCCATCTATGAACCTGCGGACCCTCTCCCGCTCTGTGGGGAGTATCACCACTGCATGACGTGCCAAATCAACAAATCTCGTCTCATACTGAGTGACAGTCATAGTACCCTGCTGGAGGCGCTCAAACTGCCTCCGAAGTGCATCCCGCTGAGTAACAGGGAGAAACTTCTCCAGAAATAACTCTGCAAACTGATCCCATGATAAAGCCGGGGACCCTGCTGGTCGAGTCAAACAATAATCCCTCCACCAAGTCTTGGCGGATCCTGAAAGCATGAATGTACAGAAGTCAACTCCATTGGACTCCACAATCCCCATAGTCTTGAGAATCTCATGGCAACTGAATAAGAAATCCTGAGGATCCTCTGATGTGGCACCGCTGAAAGTAGTGGTAAACAACTTGGAGAACCGATCAAGTCTCCATAAAGAATCAGAAGTCATGGCCGCTCCATCTCCGGCATGAGCCGTGGTACCTGACTGAGTGGCCACAGTTGGCTGAACCACTGGTGCCTGAGGCTGAGGAGCTAATGGCTCCGGAGTACGAGCAATAGGAGTCTGGGCCCCTCCTCCAGCCTGAGAAGTGGCTGGTGCAACTGGTAATAAACCTGCTCTGGCAACGCTGTCCATAAAACCCGCTATCTTGACCAAAGCCTCCCGAAGATCCGGGGTAAATAAGGCCTCTCCTGGGACCTGAGCTGGGCCCACTGGTGCTGCTGGGACTGGAACCTCCTCACCAATTTCAACATGAGGCTCCACCTCTGGAATAGCTGCCGGGGGTTGAGCTCTGCCCCTACCACGACCTCTGCTACGGCCTCGGCCCCTGCCCCTCACGGGAGCTGCCTGGGGCTCAAGCTGCTGATCGACGGACGAAGAAGCGCGTGTCCTCACCATCTGCGAAAGGACAGAGTAGAAATTCAATCAGTATTTGAGGAACAAGTCGCACGACAAGAAGGAACAAATGAGAGACTCTTTCCGAACTCAATAGACTTTGGAGGACAAGTACAGACGTCTCCGTACCTGCCTCTCAAACTCTACTAAGCTTGTTCGTGAGTGGTGAGATTGTGTTCTCTTATCTTAAGAGGACTGTTGTCACGACCCGGATTTTCCCCCAACATCGGGATCGTGATGGCGCCTACTCGTGGTAGCTAGGCAAGCCACTTTATTCACCCTATCCTGTTTTTAACAATATTTCATATTCAATTTAACAATCAATATCATAACCTTAATTAAACAAGTGCGGAAGACTTTATAAAAATAGTAATAAGCCGTCTCAAAACGAAATAGTACTGAAATCCTCTACCCAAGACGTGGAGTCACCAACTCACGAACTACTATATGAATACTACACATAAAGGTCTGAAAGAAATATAACATAATCTGTTTGTCTCGGAACAAGGAGACTACAGCTCATAGCATAAGTAAAGGGAGAGACGCAGGGCCTGTGGACGTCTGCAAGCTACCTCGGTCTCAAATATGATCAACTCCCACGCAAAAGATCTACCGCTGCTGCTCCTGATCGAAACCTGGAACTGTGCAAAAACGCACAGAAGTGCAGTATCAGCATAACCGACCCCATGTGCTGGTAAGTGTCTGGCCTATCCCGGCGAAGTAGTGACAAGCCTAGGACCAGACACCCCCATAAACCTGTGCAGTTCTATATATATATGTATACCACAAGATAACGAGAAATAATCAAGTAACAACGCAATAAGGAATATCACAGAAGAACTCAACAGTTAACAACAGTCATTAAATCAACAAGGAAAACAAGTATAATGAGAAACAAGTAATATTAAGTCAATTAAATAGCAAATGAAGTGCACGGCATCACCCTTCGTGCTTTTACTCTCATCCTCACCAAATAAGCAAATAAAGTGCACGGCATCACCCTTCGTGCTTTTACTCTCATCCTCACATCCATGGTACGGCATGATCCTTCGTACATGGTTCAATAACAAGGCACGGCATGATCCTTCGTGCATAATCAATAATATGGCACGGCATTAACCTTCGTGCATAATCAATAACAAGGCACGACATTAACCTTCGTGCATAAACCAGTAAATCAAGGCACGACATCACCCTTCGTGCATTATCACTCTTCCTCACCCAAATAACAATCACAATTAAGGGCAGAGAATGAAAACAACAAATCATGAACCGTCCCGGCAAGGGACACAATAATCATCACAACAATTCCCGGCAAGGGCAATCAATATCTCACTTCACAACAAATCCCGGCAAGGGAGAACAATAGAAATTCTACAACCCGGCAAGGGTTCAACAATTCATTTTCAAATATATCTCACAACAAGTATAAACAATGACTCACGGTCATGCTAGACGCCGGTGTATGGATGCTCGTCACCACAGCCCATACACCGCACTCGATCACATAGCACATAGCACATAATCCTATTCCCTCAAGCTAGGATAGAACAAACACTTACCTCAAAGCCTTGAAGTCCAATTAACCTTCAACTATCGCTTTACCTCGTAATTCAACCTTCAACTCGCTTGAATCTAATCAAAATTTGTTTAATATAATTAATTAATGCTAAAGGAACTAACTTTACTGAAAATCATAATTCCTTTTTCAAATGCAGCAAATTTCAATAGTGGAAACAAAGTTGTTGAACTGTAGCCTCACGTGTAACCCAACATCTAAAAAAAGAATATGACTTCTCATACTACACAATTGGCTACATTATTTTATTATACTATATTACATTCAACAATAGTTACCTAATCATTATCCAGTATACTTAATATAATATTATAGGTTTGTAATCATTAGTGCTAACGTAACTAATCTTTGTTTTCTTACCTTCTAACTTTATATCAATTCTTTAAAAATTCCAATTACCACTTTATCGTTCCAATTGTTGTCCAGCTATTGAAAAGGAATGAATTTCAATTTATTCAATTAACTACACCACCGTAAGTAATGGAAAGATGTGGGTACCTGATTACTTGGATTGCTTCTACGAAATTTTACACAGGGAATAGCTATATGCGATAGTCGCCGCCTCTCTCACAATGCCAACACTATCTGCTATTCTAGGTTTTGTTTCTAGCTTAGAAGTTAGAATTAATTAACTTCACTTATTTACTTACCACATGTGACTTGCGACCTGGCAGTAAAGAAGAATAGGCCTGGCCCATTTCTTTTGTTTAAATGACCCAATCAAATTATTAACTTACCAACAATTACATATAGTATAAAATGTGGCCCACTAGTAATTAACTGGTACACAATCATATATACTAATAATTTATTCGACTAGCTTAGTATTTTATTTTACATTATAACAAACTTGTACCGTGACTCTGAACCAAAGTACGGGCCCGATACCAACGATTTCAAATGTTAATAAATCTCACAGAAAAATTCTTTCCTCGGGCTCTAGACCTCGGAATTCGACTCCGAACGCATGCCCGAGTCCCACATTTTACTACGGACCTTTCGGGACCGTCTGATCTCACGTCCGGGTCCGTTTACCGAAAATATTGACCGAAGTCAACTATATCAATATTAATATCATTTTTCTTCAAATTTCTCATAGAATTCACATTTTCTATCACAAAATCTTTCCGGCTACATGCCCATATCATGCACGTAAATCGAGGCAACATAGAATGAGGTTTTCAAGGCCTCGAAAGTGTAGAACAAATGAGGAAAGTAGGTGATGACCCTTTGGGTCGTCACAGTTTCCAAGCTAAGGAGCTGTGCCACGACCTCTTGTAGTGAAATACCCATTTTCGGTTGATAGCGCCCTTTTGCGGGTTTTTGCCAATCGACCTCTCTCATTTCTCTTTTTACCATCGTACGATAGCACTCTTTGCGAGTTTTTACTAACGGACTCTCTCATTTTGTATTTCTCTACTTCCATCGTCTCAATGGTGCCCGAAGGTTTTCACCAATAAGACTCTCTCATTTTATTTCTTTTTATTTCGAATGCGTCGGATTGCAACAATGATGTTTTCTCAATTCCTATTTCTCTGCATCGATCTTGAAGGACTTGTACTCGGTTTGGGTAACAAGGAATATGGACAAAATTACAAGTTTGGAACCATCTTGACGGATCTAAACTAAATCGCCATATCATCTGCCCCAGTTTTATTTTTTGGGGAAATTGGGATTTTTGGTTTGGTGTGACTGAACCTCAGGAAGAGGTTGCCTACGTATCCTTTCAGAATCAAGTCAGAATTAGTTCAGGTAACTTTGTTTTGTTCTGTTTTGTTTTTGGTTTTCTTTTTGGTTTTTTTTTTGAATTTGGTTTTGGATTCCAAAGAGGGTAGCCAAAGAAACATAACCGACTCAAAGGGTTTTCAAAAAGGGTTGGTAGTGTTTGGGTAGCAGGAATAAAATCCTTCAATCATTTCGACTTGTAAGGACATCATCGAAGCAAACTTAGACATAATACCTTTTGACAGCATCTACATTCATAGTTGTCTCAGGATCATTTCCTTCCATATGTCCCAAGTATAATGCCCCTCTCGGCAGTATCTTCCTGATGATGTATGGCCCCTTCCAATTAGGAGCAAATTTTCCTTTCGCTTCCTGGTGATGTGGAAGAATGCGTCTTAAAACCAATTGACCTACTTCAAAATTTCTTGGTCGTACATTCTTATTGTAAGCACGAGCCATCCTTTGTTGGTACAATTGTCCGTGACAGACCGCAGCCATTCGCTTTTCATCGATCAAAGTTAACTGCTCCAATTGAGTCTTAACCCACTTTCTATCTTCAATCTCTGCTTCAACAATCGTCCGGAGTGAAGGAATTTCTACCTCTGCCGGTATCACAACCTTGGTTCCATAGACTAGCAGGTATGGGGTTGCTCCTACCGATGTGCGCACTGTAGTACGATATCCTAGTAAGGTGAACGGTAATTGTTCATGCCATTGTATAGAACTCTGGATTGTCTTTCTCAAAATCTTCTTAATGTTTTTGTTTTCTGCTTCAACGGCACCATTGGCTTTGGGCCGATAAGGAGTGGAGTTCCTATGCGTTATTTTGAAATGCTCGCATATTTCTTCCATCAAACGACTATTCAGATTCGCAGCATTGTCTGTGATGATAGTTGCAGGTATACCAAAGCGACAGATAAGATTTGAGTGTACAAAATCTACCACAGCTTTCTTAGTGACTGATTTGAGAGTGACGGCTTCGACCCATTTTGTGAAGTAATCGATAGCGACCAGTATGAATCGGTGCCCATTCGAAGCTTTTGGCTCAATCGGGCCGATGACATCCATTCCCCAAGCGACAAATGGCTATGGCGCTGACATAGGATGTAGCTCAGTTGGAGGTGCATGAATCAAATCTCCATGTACCTGGCATTGATGGCATTTCCGGACAAAACTGAAGCAGTCTTTCTCCATAGTTATCCAATAATACCCAACTCGAAGGATTTTCTTGGCTAAGACATACCCATTCATATGAGGCCCGCACACTCCTGCGTGTACTTCGTGCATGATTCTTCCTGCTTCTTCGACATCAACACACCTTAAGAGGTTAAGATCCGGGGTTCTTTTATACAAGACCTCGCCGCTCAAAAAGAAACCACCTTGCATGTCGCCTAATGGTTCTCTTTTGATCTCCAGTAGCATGTTCAGGGTATTCTTGTGTTTTCAAAAATCTCCTGATATCGTAGTACCAAGGCCTGACGCTTGGTCCTTCCTCGATTGCATTGCAATAACCGTGTCTTTCCCTGATTTGGATTTCCAAAGGATTGACATGGGTGTTGCCTGGATAAGGTAGCATTGAAGCTAAAGTGGCAAGTGCGTCAGCCAGTTCATTGTGACATCATGGGATATACCTAAACTCTATCGATGTGAATTGCTTGCCGAGAATATTCACATGTTGTCGGTAAGGGAGGAGCTTAATGTCCCGAGTTTCCCATTCACCTTGAGCCACGATTAACAAATCTTCGATGCCCTGATCATTTGCCATGTTCATACCCATGATTCAAGCTTCATACTTAGCCGTATTGTTCGTGCAAAAGAAATGGAGCCTAGCCGTAGCTGGGTAATGCTGACTGGCAGGAGAGATCAAGATTGCCCCAATCCCTACACCTTTAGCATTTGCCGCCCCATCGAAGAACATTTTCCAAACATGACTGTCCTCCGAAACAACTTCTGTCATATTTACCTCTTCATCAAGAAAGTAGGTATTCAGTGGTTGATACTCTTCGTCGATCGGGTTTTCGGCCAAGTGATCTGCCCACGCTTGGGCCTTCATTGCCGTGCGAGTGACATAGACTATATCAAACTCAATGAGCAGGATTTACCATTTTGCCAATCTTTCGGTGGGCATCGGTTTCTGGAATATATACTTCAAAGGATCCAACCGGGTAATGAGGTGAGTCGTATGAGCTTAGAGGTAGTGCCTCAATTTCTGCGCGACCCAAGTTAAAGCACAACGCGTTCTTTCCAGCAAAGTGTACTTGACCTCATAACTAGTGAACTTCTTGCTCAGGTAGTAGATTGCATGCTCTTTCTTCCCTGTCACGTCACGTTGTTCGAGGACACAACCAAAAGAGTTTTCCAAGACTGTTAAATATAAGAAAAGAGGACTCCCTGGCTCTGGCGGGACTAAGACTGGAGGGTTCGACAAATATTCTTTGATTTTGTCGAAAGCTTCTTGACATTCATTTGTCCACTTGATTGCAGCATCTTTCTTCAACAACTTGAATATGGGCTCACATGTAGAAGTCAATTGGGTGACGAACCTACTGATGTAGTTTAATCGGCCCAGAAGACTCATTACGTCTTTTTTTGTTTTGGGAGGAGGTAGATCCAGGATGGATTTTATCTTTGTGGGATCCAATTCAATACCCCTTCTACTGACTATGAAACCCAAGAGTTTACCTGATGGGACTCCGAAAGCGCAATTGGCCGGATTCAACTTCAAGTCGTATTTTCGCAACCTTTCAAAGAATTTCCTCAAGTCTCGCACATGATCGCCTTGAGTTTCGGATTTGATGATCACATCGTCCGCGTACACCTCTATTTACTGATGCATCATGTCGTGGAAAATGGCAGTCATAGCTGTCATGTACATTGCTCTAGCATTTTGCAAACAAAATGGCATGACCCGGTAGCAGTAAGTTCCCCAAGGTGTGGTAAAAGCAGTCTTCTCGACGTCCTCTTCATCCATCAACACTTGATGATATCCCGCATAACAATCCACAAACAATTGTATCTCGTGTTTGGCACAGTTATCAATGAGGATGTGGATGTTCGGTAAAGGAAAATTATCTTTAGGACTTGCTTTATTCAGATCTCGGTAATCCATGCATACTCGAGTCTTTCCGTCCTTCTTTGGCACATGCACAACATTAGCTAACCAAATGGTGTATTGTACCACCCGAATTACCCCTATTTTTAACTGCTTAGTGATTTCTTCTATGATTTTATCACTGATGTCAGTTTTGAACTTCCTTTACTTCTGTTGCACTAGGCGACAGTTAGGGTAGATTGGCAATTTGTGCACCACTAGATCGGCTCAAACACATCTTTAAATTCAAACAAGAGCTGGATTATTGCATCTCGAGTTTTCTCATCTGTGTGGATGCTTACCTTGGTCTCTCGGATCTCTTCAGCAGTTCCCAAATTAACCTGTTCAGTATCATTCAAGTTCCACTTAGGTTTATTCACAAAATGTTCCAATTCTTGATTTATTTCCCTAAAAGCCTCTTCTTCATCATATTCTAGTTCTTGGTTCATTATTTCCAGATTAGGTGGCATGTTTAGATTTGAGCATGAAGTCCGCAACCATGTCATATTATTTAAAGCCGCATTATTAGGACTGAAAAGAAAGAATAAATAACAAAAATTAGCAAGAGTGCAAAATGATGAAATATTTATTTCATTTTCTTGGAATTTTTCTGAAGATAAACAAAGTTAGATTGGGAAGACTGAAAATACAAGAAAACAAAGAAAAATATCCAAGTTACGTCCTGAAGCAACTTGTGATGCAGGAAAAGTGACAGCACAAATCTACCAGAACTCCCGCCTGACTGGGAATGGTGTGGCCTTCCAATTTTGCAATTTGGCTTTTGGGCCCACATACAGCAACTCAGCGGTGCTTGTACCTTCTCCCAATTGAACCATGTTAACATCGTAAAGCAATTGCCTCATAGGTCCACAGATGTCTTCGATTTCCTATGATGTGAAGACCTCATCTTCCTCTTCTTCACTATATGTGGGTCTAACAAAAGTTTGGTACAAATGTGGCATCGGTCGTGGTAGAACACATCCCTTTTCCTTTCTTTTATTGGCCCATTTCTCGTCTTCAGGGGTAGGGCATAAGCTTACTCCAAAGAACTTTTCAGCCGTGGGCAAAGTTATTAGCTTTGATACTCCTTGCAAGGACTTTCCCAAACCTTTTCCTGGTTGGAAGACGTGTTTGATCATTTCTTTTGCCACCATGATGGAGGCATTAGACAAAAAGGGTTGGGGGCAAGGGTTCCCTTCTTTGTGTTGGTCTGCCAATACAACCTCGAAAGCTTGATAAATGATGTGTTCGCATCCTTCTTGTGCTTCTAAGTATGGGATGGATGGGTCCCGATAGATCGACTGCTCGTCCTTCCTGTGGACCACGATTTCTTGTCCTTTGTGTTCAAACTTTAGCATCTGATGGAGGGTAGAGGGTACCGCCCCAACTGTATGAATCCATGGTCTTCCCAGCAGAAAGTTGTAGGAAGTGTCCATATCTAGAACTTGAAATGTCACTTTGAAATCTACCGGGCCGATGGTCAGAATCACATCAATCTCCCCGACCGTGTCTCTCTTCACACCATCAAAGGCTCGCACGCATACGTTGTTGGGCCGAATTCTTTCAGCTCCAATTCCTATGCGGTCCAGAGTGGAAAGAGGGCATACGTCTACTCCTGAACCACCATATACCATGACTCTCTTCATATAGTAGCCTTCAGATTTGATAGTCAAATGCAAAGCTTTGTTGTGGGTCGCTCCTTCCAGAGGCAAATCAATCTTACTGAAAGAAATCTGATTGACTGAGAAGAACCTCTCCGCCATTCTTTTATGTTGGTCAGACGAAATCTCCACAGGCACATATGCCTCATTCAAGTTTTTTAACAAAACCTTATAATGTTCAGCAGACTTCATTAATAGGGACAACATGGATACCTGCTCCGGGTATTTGCGCAGTTGGTCTATTACCTCATAGTCAGGCAACTGCATCTTCTGAAAAAAGACCTTTGCTTCTTCTTCACTTACAGGTTTTTTTGATGGGAAACACCTTTGTGTGGCATTATTTATCTCCTGCGTGTTCAAATACTTTTGCCCCAAGATTCTCCCAGATGATTCTCCTGCGACCTCTTTTCCTTTGCGTGTAACGAGTGTCCGTTGATAGCTCCAAGGTACAGCGGATGGATCTGTCATGGGTTTTTGTTGCACACGTGCAATAACCATGGGTTCATCTGGTTGTAGTGGTTCAGTTGGCTTTCGGGCCACATAGGTTCCCTTTGGTACATACACCGTTGTTTCCCTCTTTAAATGAAACTTTTTGGGGGCACCTATCGACAGGGGTCTTTCCACTCGTCCTCGGGGGAGGTAAAGAACTCCATTCTTTTGAGACGATGCCTTCATTTCGATCTTCTTTTCAGATCCAGTCTTGGCAACTTCAATTTTTTTCCCCATTTTTTCTTGTTTTGGGGTAACATCAGGCCGTTTCTCCATATCGGCGATGGCAATTATCGCTTTCAAAGCCGGGTCAAATTCCTTATCTTCACAAATCATCCCAATTACTGGCCCATTGTTGTGGGTTGGCAATGGGTTATTTGTCACATTCGGGACGTCTTCATCTGCGAGAACTATCCTCCCTTGATTAATTAGATCTTGCACCACCTTCTTCAAAGTCCAACAATTGTCGGTGCTATATCCCTCAACCCATGAATAGTAGGCACAGTATATTCCTCGTTGGTAGGCAGGAGAGTCCGGATTCTGCCTGTTCTGCAGAACAGGCTGCAATAGGTTCTCTTGCCTGAGTTTGGGAAAGAGAGTGGAAGATGGCTCCCCAATTGGTGTAAAGTTCGTCTTGGGTGGCTCACGGTGGTGGGTGTTATTTGGTCGGGGGTTGTATTGGTTTAGGTAGGGAGGTTGGTTTCTCTAGAATGGAGTTGGATTTCTATTGGCTGGTGGCTGCGGCCATGCAAAAGGTTGAGCATTCATGACCGCGTAGGGTAGAGGCGGAGGAACATAGGTCATGCCGTGGTGTGAATAGTAATACTGGGGGGAGAGGGGGGGGGGCTGGCTTTCAGAGAATACCTGCCTTGGGGCTCGGTATCTTCTATCTTCTACTGCCGCCATGACAATTTCTTCTTTCTTCTTGCTCCTGGGCATCCCTCTAGACCCGCCTTGAATGGCTTGGGAAGTTGCTCGAATGGCCGCTTGGCTCAAAATTCTACCAGTTTTTAAGCCATTCTCCACCATCTCCCCAATCTTGATTGCTTCAGCGAAAGGTTTTCCCATCGCTGACATCATGTTTTGAAAATAGTCCGGCTCCTGAGCCTGGAGGAAGGTCATGACCATTTCGATTTCATCCATGGGGGGTTTTACCCTAGACGCTTGTTCACACCACTTGATGGCATATTCCCTGAAGCTCTCTAAGGGCTTCTTCTTCAAATTCGACAGAGAGTTCCTATCCGGTGCAATGTCGATGTTGTACTGGAATTGTTTAACAAAATCTCTGGCCAAATCGTACCAAATGTGCCAGCGAGATATTTCCTGGTCCATGTACCATTCTGAGGCTATCCCAACTAGACTCTCTTCGAAATATGCCATTAGCAACTCTTCCTTGCCACCAGCACCTCGCAACTGATTGCAATACTTCTTGAGGTGAGAAATAGGATCGCCATGTCCATCATATTTTTCAAACTTTGGCGTTTTAAATCCTGATGGAAAATGTACGTGTGGGAACATGCACAAATCGGCGTAAGAAACACTTTTCTGCCCGCTCAGACCTTGCATGTTTTTCAGACTCTGCTCCAAGCTTCTCATTCTTTTTGTCATTTCGTCCTGCTCGGGAGCTTTTGGATTTTGGCTTGGTATGAACTCATATTGAGGTGGCTGAGGACAAATATAGGTGGCAACCTGGGTAGGATCCCGTTCAAGGGGTGGTGCCGTAAATGTAAAGGACGAGGAATCAAAGAAAGGAGTATGTGTGGCGGGATGCATCGTGATTGGAACTGGCAAACCAACTGATGTTCTTGTGGATGTATCCAATGCCGTCACCCGAGGATAGGAAGTGGAGGGTGATTCGGAGAGGGCTGTGACATTAGAATACCCAAATAGAGTAGGTGGGTAGTCGGTGGGGGTATTGGAAATCCCACTTGATCTGAGGAATTGTTCGGGGAACCCAGGGATGAAACTTGGGGGCTCTTTCCCGTTATTCCAATCATCTAACATCTCCAACATGCGGCAGCGTAAAATCCTATTTTCCTCCGCAGCTGCTGACTCAGTAGTCGGACCGGTTGTTATGGAGCTTTCTTCCGAAACGGGAATGGTTGGTAGAGGGATTTCTGAAGACATGTTGGCACCTCTTTTCGACCTTGTGAAATAACGATGGGTACTTTTGGGCTGCTGAACTCTTCCTTTGGACCTCTTGAAGTATGAATGTGATGCCAGATTACCACAAAATCAACTACTCTTTACTAAAACCTGGAATTTGGCAAACAAACGGTTAGTCTGAAACAACATAACAGATAAGTAATCTCACATTTGGTGCGATGCACTTATACAGTTGATTGTATTGCTACATGTATTTGATTGCGATGCGTCATTCCAGTTTGTTAATTTCCTTGGCTTTCAGCTTCTCCCTCTTTTTATCAAATTCTTTTCTTTTATCTACCCCCTTTTTTTTTCTTAGTGATGGTCGAATCTTATGTGGATTGCCTATGTATTATGTCCCCGCATGAATCAGACCGGGCGTAGTTCGGAAACAAGAAACATAAGATACGAATGAAATATTTTTTTGGAATTTTATTTCACAAATTTCAGCTTGAAACACTTTGCAAAAAGACGATGATGGAGGAAAACTTTAAAAGGACAAACAGACTCTAAAAGTGAAAAAATAACAGACTCTTCTAAGCATGTTCCAACGCTTTAAATCTTTGCATCTGTGAGGCGTTGTTTGGCCTTGCTGTGGTTCTTGGTGTAAGATCTCTCTGCAGACTCCCCAACTCTACTATGACTTGGTGGACGCATCCCATGATTGAAGAGAGGAGGGTAGTCCGGGGTACTTGTTCGCAGGTCAGTCATCTTATAGTGATATAGTGCCCGATTTCATTGATCCTGGCCTTGATCATATCTTTTTCTCTAAGCAATTGCCCTATGTGTCGGTTCTTTGCTCTCAATACTTGAGCGTTACAGGAGACTTGATCCAAAAGCCTATCTATTTGCCCTTCCATCCGTGCCATTAAGTCGTGGCAGCGGTCCCTGTCTGCTTTGGCATCTCGGGCTTGTCTGAGAATTTGATCTCTAAAAGCGGCATTTGTGTCTCTTAAATCAGTGATGACCGCCCCATAATCTTTTTCTATCCGTTGTAGACGAAGTGCTTCTTGGTGGGCTGCTCTTCTCCATTTTGTCCGGATTGCAACCAAAGCCGCTTCTGCCTTTTCCAAGTCTTCCTGGTGCTTAAAGGCTTTCCTTTCCAAGTCATTTATAAGCATCTCGTCATTCCGACTTCTCCTTGAACTTTCTGTGGTCAATTGCATCTCCTGAATTTGAGTTCGGAGTCTTTCTCTTTCCTGCTCCCAGCCGACCCTTTCCTGATCGAAATCAGCCTGTTTTATGTCTATGGCAGCTTCCAGGATTCCCTTGTCCTCTTTTAAGGTGTTAATGCAAGATTGGAAATCTTGCGTCGTTTCACGTCTAGCCTCCCTAACTCTGGTTTCTATCTCTTTTCCCAATCGACGGCATATTTTACTAACCTTTCTAATCTTTGCTCGGGCATTGATTCGTTGTGGAACCATTCAAGATATGCGAGGCTCACTTCTCCTCGTTCTCGATCGGCAACCATTTCGTCGATGTCGGAGTGTTGACTACCGAACCATGCCTATTGTGCATAAGTCTCTCTTGGGAGCTCCTCCGTCATGAATTCCCATGTAAATGATCGCATATCTTCAATCGGGGGCCTTTTTTGTTCTCTACCCAGCTGCCGTATGACACGTAGCGGGGCATATGGTTGGAATCCCCTGAAACCCATTAGTATGTAGAATGGGCGATATGTTGACAAGTGCATGATTTTAGCGGAAGGGAACCAATAATAATTCCAAGTGAGTCGGGCTGCTCTCAAAGATTTGAGAAGTTCTTGCCAAGTCCTTAGGTCATTTGGAAGGTTACAATGGGCAGCTCTGTTCATATGACAACGAATGTAATTCAGCTAGTCCACGTTGAAGTCTTTCACAATTGGGTGATGATAGAGATGCTCTACAAACCACATTTGTAATAAAATGTTACAACCTTCAAAATAATCCTGTCCTTCTTGGCACCGAGTTAAGGTCCAAAAGATGTCTCCTAAGATCATAGGAAGAATAGTGTGTTCTTCGTTACTTTGTAAATATGAGACCACCGCAGCCAAATGGATTCATATGCGTCCGCCACGTTCGGGAAAAACCATGGTTCCCAGAAAAGCGATCATGAAGGCGTAGATTCTTAAGTCTCCGCAGGCGTCATAATTCAACCGGTTAACAAATTCAGTGTTTGAGAATTTCTCGAACCCTTTCTTACCACCAAATCTATTATAGAGATACTCCAGCGGCACCCAAACATTCTCCAAACAACCCATGGGAACTCCTCGGAGACATAACTTCTTCACGAAATTATTCACACCTATTTGCCTAGGAGCTGCGGGTCTCTTTTTGTGCAAATTTCTCCCAAGCCATGTGAGTCCGCCTAATTCTTCCAAAGTGGGCGTCATTTTGCAGTCTCGAAATCTGAAAACATTACTTGTTGAGTCCCAAAAACTCACTAAAGCTCTGATCAGATTTTTGTCCGGTTTTATCATCATAATATCCGAAAGAAACTTGAGGTGCTTGTGGACTTGATTTCTTTCCCAAGCCGAAAAACTAGCACACCATTTACAGAGCTGACCCGAGGTTTTGTCCTGGACCATGAACATGTGTGGCATTTCATCTCTCGCCCTTTTCTGGCCGATTATTTGTGATGAAGTCATACTGATCCTAGAAAGACAAAATAAAACTTAAGAATTTTTCCCAAAATTTCTCTCTCTTTTTTTTTTGTTTTTTAAAAAAAATGAATCTTGTTAACACGGCCTTTCAACACTTGAAGAAGATTTGAAGGCTGTGTAACAGGATACCTGTCCCGACCCAAATCCCGATCGTGATGGCGCCCAACACACCTGCTAGGCAAGCCCGACCATTTACACTCTCACCCGAGCATGAAGCTCAAATCAATTACCTAGATATTATTTCGACAATAAAGCTAAACTGAATAACCACCCAAAGATCTAGGGTCACGATTCTAGAGCCTCTAAACATGATCAGATAACAATATCTAAACCAAATACTCAAGTATGAATAATGTATATACAAAGGAAAACTGGAATAAGAAGAGAAGCCAGGTCCTGCGAACGCCAACAGCTACCTTAGCAACTCGGATAAATATTGATAAAAGCTGGAGTGCTCGTCTATCCCTCTTGTGTACCTGAATCTGCAAACAAAGGTGCAGGGAGTAGGGGCGAGTGCTAAGTACTCAGTGAGTAATAAATATATAAAAGCAGCTTAAAGTAGGAAATCCACAGAATACCACAATATGAAGCTAAACTACAGTCCGAATCTCCTACGAACTAGCATCAACAGTACAATATAGCTACCACAGAATAATTTAATAAATACAGATGCAATGCAATGCACATAACCGCTACGGCGTGTAGCCCGATCCATTTAACGTCGACGGCGCTCACTGGGGGTATGTACAGACTCCGGAGGGGCTCCTACAGCCCAAGCGCAAATACCGCTGCGACGTGTAGCCCGATCCTCATATCATAATAACCGCTGCGGCATGTTGCCCGATCCATCCTTAGTCCACAACAATCATATAAGTCACACAACAGCTCAATAATTATTATTTCCAGGTTCCAGTTAATAAATTATGAAAATACTTTACCTTTTATTTAATTTTTCCAAAACATATGACTTAGCAATTCAATATGGTGATTTCCAAACCAGGACTGAGATCAGTGATTAAGCAATTATAGCTATCACATATATAACTATCCCCTAGGGATACTACAGGTCGGCACAAGGCCCCAAATACGGCTTACGGCCCACAATTATATCAAACACAGTGTTTTTCAACCACACTTATCATATCATACACATTCAGGATGGACTAAGTCTCAATCCCCAGTCACAATCAGTCCCGCACCTGCCACGGGGTGCGAGCCACGCCCTACTAGCGTCACAATGTGCTAAGCCGGGGTTTCGAACCCTCAAGCTACCATATACACAAACTACTCACCTCTAGCCGGTCGTAGACTCGTCCGCAATGCCCTTTCCTTTGGAATTCGCTGCCTCGCGTGTAGAATCTAGTCAAACCACAATAATTGTATCAAATACGGGTCAAAGAATCATAACCTATTTCAATTTACATGAAATTCGCATAAATACACTAAGTTGGTAAAAACCCGACCCCGGGCCCGCTGCTCGAAAAATTCCGAAATTAGTACCAACGCGATCCTCGTATTGCCATGAGTCCGTGCATATAAAATTTATCGAAATCGGAGTTCGATTGGCCTTTAAAAACCCAAATTTTCGTTTTCAATTTCTAGGCCACAATCATTCACAATTTCTACTCAAATTCATGAAGATTGATGTTAATTCTACGATAAAATTATGTTTTTGAGTCAAGAATCTTACCTCCGATGTTTACCCGGTGAAATCCCCTCTTGAAGCTCTCCAAAATCATCCAAACGAAATGAAATCAATGAAAGAAATAACCCAATTTCGTGTAATAAAGAATATGTCTGTGCTTCGTCGGGTTGTACCCTGCACCTGTGCTGTACAAGTTGTACATCTTATTGCTCTAGCAGTCATTTTACGTCGATCATAACTTCTAGTACAGATGTCCAAATTACGAGTTCTTTAGCTCTCTGGAAACTAGACACAATGTTCTACAACTTTCAAGTTTTCCACTTTTTGTGATATAGATTACAAGATATTAGCTCTCAACGTAGCTGAAAATTGCTGAAAATCTGCTGCAATTAGTGCAGCAATCAGCTGCTCACTTTGGCTCTAAATGGTCCGTTTGGACCCCCCGAATTCATCCCGAGGCCCACGGGCCCCCAACGAAAACCACCAACATACTCCATAACACGATGCAAACTTGTTCCAATCATAAAAACACACCCTTAAACACGGAAAACATCGAATCCAAGCAAATTCAAGCCTAAGTTTTCATTTAAACTTCCACAACCAACATTCGATCAAAAACCCGACCAAACGACCTCCGAATGACCTGAAAATTTTCAGGTACATCCAAAATCACCTAACGGAGCTACTGCATTTGCCTGAATTCCATTCCAACTCCCGGATCAAAATCTCACCTATCGATCGGATTCCGCCAAAATTCCAACTTCGCCAAAATAGGCTAACTTCTTCACCGGACCTCCAAAATTACTTCCGATTGCGCTCCTGAATCTTAAATCATCCCCCGAAACTAACCGAATTATCGGAATTCAGTTCCGATCCCTCTAACTCATAAGTCAACGTTGAGTTGAATTTTCCAACTTAAGTTTTCCTTAAAGAGATTAATTGTTCCATTTCCTACCAAAATCGATCTGAATTGACTCAAGATTTGCACACAAGTCACACTCGACATTACGGACTTGCACGAACTTTCGGAATCAAATTCCGACCCCGATATCAAAATTTTCACTTCCGGTCGAATTTTCTCATAAACCTTCAAATTCCTATATTTTGCCAAATGACTTCAAAATGACCTCCGGACACCCGAATTCACTTCCGATTGCGTTCCCAACTCCAAAATCACCATATGGATCTATTCGTAGACTCGGAATCCCAAACGGACATCTATAACTCTAAAATGCCTTCCAACCCAAATTTATGAAATCCTTTTAAAATACTAACTTCTACCATATACGCTGAAATGCTCACGGGTTATCAAAAACCAAATCCGGACATATGTCCAAGTTTAAAATCATCATACGAGCATGTTGGAACTTCTAGATCCCAATTCCGAGGTCATTTACTCAAAATTCCAATTGTAGTTCATTTCTTCAACTTTAAGCTTTCAAAATGAGAATTTCCATTTAGATTTGACTCCAAACTTCCTGAATTTGAATTCTAACCATACACACACGTCAATATACCTGAGATGAAGCTGTTCATGGCATCAATCTGCTGAATGACATGCCAGAGCTCAAAACGACCGGTCGGGTCGTTACAATCTCCCCCACTTAAACATACGTTCGTCCTCGAACGTGCTGAGAACTACAATGATGTAGTCTCAAATAACATGTTTAACACATCATGCACCTTCCTGTGCTACCACTACTTAGTTGAGCATATTAGCTATATAATTCTTTATTCGAGCGAATAAGACATTAGGCCAAATTCCAATATCCTGAATTTCCTGCCAAGTCTGTTTCCATCATTCGACTACCATATCAATCTCCACATGTTGTACCCAAACATTAATGCATAACTTTGTCGAATTCACACTTTGCATCACTTTACTCATATGAACACAATAGATTTTGGAGCCAGACCTCGATATTACCTTTCTAACGAGCTGAGATCAAATATGCTCGTACTCATTAATGACTCCAACGATCATGTCGATTATAATACACCGCATTGGTGACACGACACCTCAGAATCGGCCTAAGCCATAATGAGCACAACACAGGCTCACAATAAAAAAAAATGATCCGAACACACTCGAATCATGACAACTAACTCACACAAAAGAGCTATAGTTCAATTCACCCGTACCATCATAACATAGAACTGAGATCTCGTCTTACATCATAGAATTAGGGTACTTGAATCCTCCTCGAAAGGTCATAACATCACGTGGCCTTGCCACAGCCCATGATTCTATCCAAACATTATTACTCATGGAGCACCTCAAGTCACCATGCTCAAAACGGTCAGCCACGCACATATGTAGGTCCGAAACCAAGCAATAAATCTCACCCACGGTGAAACAATTAATATACGCTATCAAGTACTGAAAAGACACAACCGATGTACCATTTGCCGAGCGATACTCAATACGAACTTTTCCTCAGAAGCTAGGAAGTATTGTATACCATGTAACATATAACTAGCTCTATTTTCACATTACACTATTGCGGCGTGCAACCCGCTCCAATGACATACCCATGGTAGCGTGCCACCTGATCCAGATACCATACCTGTGGCGGCGTGCCACCCGATCCAAATAACCATACCTGTGGCGGCGTGCCACCCGATCCATATAAAACCCTCGCAAACGAAATGCACATCGAGTCGAATAGCTCATTACAGTAAACATATATAGCCTCAAGCTCGGACACATGAAACGCATCTGACAACGTTTCTTAATACTGGAACTGAATCAATGGTAGATACCTCTACACTGACATCCGCCACTAAGGCCCAACCGACAAAGCAATACCTACCGGTCGTCCGCTGGTCCTGGGTACAACTACTCTGTTGGAGCATACTCTGATGCGCTCTGCCACGCAGTTGTGATATTTTTCGGATATAGTCCATATCAGATTAATCTAGACAGCCTGACTTATGACAACTAGTCTGCAATCATATATCATAATCCAAATTCATCATATCAAGTTGAGAGAGAGCCACTAGGGCTTCCGATTTCCAATAATCACTAAACGGTGTCGATACACACGATATACAACCACTGCATAGGCGGATTTACGAGAACTTCAAGTCTCCAACACATATATAACACATAAATCACTATGCATGATTCCGTACTTCACCGTACGAATATATAACGCACATCAAGCGTCCATTCATACCACGAAAGCCATTCAGAAATTTCACTATGCCATTAGCGACTCAATTATTACAGTCGATCCAACAAGAGAATACCACTATATATTATCAGTTTACATTACCTTGTCCTTTTGGACCATATATCCTGCCAAATTACTAGAATAGCAGTACCATTTTCCTTAATCACCAGAAAGATCGATTCTAAATTCACCTGCAGCTGCCCGCGCTGCTCAATAATTTTTAATGGCTTCCCATATATTATGAACAAATCTCAAAGCCTTGAATATGCCATTATCAACTTTCCATAACACATCGCATATACCATACCACACTAAGATAACATGTGAATTCATATCCCCTTCCTACGCTGCAAACATCGGCGCACTCAACTAGTCAAGGCCTTTCATGATCCCATATAGAGAAAACTCATTACACATTCCAAGCTTTGCATACCGACAGGAATATACTCACTTTTAAACCACGGTAGGACCCATCACAAACTCTTTCTCCCAATCCACATAAGTTTAGCTGCCAGGACTGAGTCCTTCTACCCACATCGAGCTCCGCAACTGCCAGCACTCAAGAGCTTGGTTGCACCATAGCTGCAAGACTTATCACTTCAAACACATACCAGGAATTAACTGTATCCCTATCATACCGTTCCGGTTTATTAACAAGTTACTCCATTTTCCTTTCTGATTCATCTTTAATTTCATATTAGCCTTTATTGTAGCACTACAATATCTCAACTCATGTTACCACACGAGACTCGTACACAAGACCACACGGTCTAAAGCCCATAGGTCACTTAATACTCTCTCAATGTTTCCCAAAAGTACCACATTCTACAATACTTTATTTTGAAGAACTTCCTGCGATTTTTGAATTCGTTATCATTACTCTCCAGTATAGATACATAGAATCTCATCATTCACATATCATTACACAAGTCATGATCCCTTCTAACGAAACCACCGTCTTTAGCCACATACACAATCTTAAGATACCTCACCGTTTCAAGCAAAATCTTGAACACCGCAAGGCCATTCTCGGGCGTCATTCACGCTTATTCAATTATAATTCAACTATCTTATTGGACAGGACCACTCGTGCCCTGTTAGAACTCTAGCACCGCAGAACATGATTACATACAAATGCATTTATCTATCTTTCCTTCCTATACACCGAACATTCTTACCAACAGCAGTTCATACCATCCTATTATTTCTTCATATCTACGAAGCACCATAACCTTTATCAGAATTTCCCAACATACTTAAAGAAAGAACCAACATAGCACACAACAGTGCAATCAGTTAATCAATAACAACCTCCACAACTTTGCTCGGAGCCATACATCAAAGCACTTTTAGCCGCTCATAGCATTCTTTACTCAAATGATGCCACTATGTTATGGTGAGATTAAACTCAAATGATTTACAAGCTTGACAAAGACTCGAATCATCAGAGACCTTAACCCTTTTGCAATTCTTGCATTTATACACACACCACAGTTATGCCTACTCTCTTTAGGTGACAGAAATCTTTTCTAAGTCCCAAATTTTTTCAAAATTTTTGGCAGAGTTTCCTTTGTAAATTGGCCTATCCACCTACCAAAGAATCACCAAACCATTCTAACAATACATCCACAACTCAACAAGACATCACAATGTAATTCAACAACATTAAATCTCAATACTATACGAATCATATTATCACAATTTATACCTGAACTTGCGCTACACCTGCTCACATCATAACACATATCAAATACCTTTCAATTACACATCCGACTCCACCTACCTACTTTGCATCAATCTAGTATTTCAGTACAACACCTTCCACCAGGATATACATAGCATAATCACTCTAGTTTTCCTGAGTCTAAACTCGTTTTACTACACGTAAGGCTCTTTACCTTGCAACTAAGAGATATGATAAATATTCACCACACCCATAGCTCGGGGCTACACAACATATTAAAATAAGGATCTAACACCTGGCAGCTCGTTCATTATTAAGTTGCCATTTCCACGGTTAGGAACAATAATGATCACACGAAATTTCGTAATACCAGTTTGTAAAATCAACACTTTGGTGCTCATGTCATAGACAAAGATCTGGCCTCAAGTCCTCCCGACTGGCCCAACATGAACTCACAAAGATTATATCTCGCCCCTCGACCAGGGAATCACAAGCCATCGAGGCAATCATATTACTGAGCGTTCGAGTGCGCGTACAAGCGTATGGAAGGAATTTCCAAGAATTATATCTCAAGCTGAATCAAGTACGAACGATAAGAATTCCAAGAAATGTGAAGTGTTTCCTAAAGGTTTGCAGCCTCCCGAGGATAAGTACAGGCGTCCCCGTACCGATCCACAAGACTCTACCAACCGGCTCAAGACTCATGAGGCCTAGTAACCTAGGCTCTGATACCAACTTGTCATGACCCAAATCCCGGTCGTGATGGCGCCCAACACACCTGCTAGGCAAGCCCGACCATTTACACTCTCACCCGAGCATGAAGCTCAAATCAATTACCTGGATATTATTTCGACAATAAAGCTAAACTGAATAACCACTCAAAGATCTAGGGTCACGAGTCTAGAGCCTCTAAACATGATCGGATAACAATATCTAAACCAAATACTCAAGTATGAATAATGTATATACAAAGGAAAACTGGAATAAGAAGAGAAGCCGGGTCCTGCGAACGCCAGCAGCTACCTCAGCAACTCGGATAAATACTGATAAAAACTGGAGTGCTCGTCTATCCCTCCTGTGTACCTGAATCTGCACACAAAGGTGCAGGGAGTAAGGGTGAGTACTAAGTACTCAGTGAGTAATAAATATAAACAAGTAGCTGAAAGTAAGAAATCCTCAGAATACCATATAATGAAGCTAAACTACAGTCCGATTCCTCCTACGAACTAGCAACAACAGTACATTACCACTATCAGAGATAATTCACAGACAAAGATGCAATGCAAAGCACATAACCGCTACGGCGTATAGCCCGATCCATTTAACGTCGACGGCGCTCACTGGGGGTATGTACAGACTCCGGAGGGCTCCTACAACCCAAGCGTAATACCGCTACGGCGTGCAGCCCGATCCTCATATCAACCGCTGTTGCGGCGTGCAGCCCGATCCATCCTCAGTCCACAACAATCATATAAGTCACACAACAACTTAATTATTATTATTTCCAGGTTCCAGTTCATATATTATGAAAATACTTTAACTTTTATTTAATTTTTCCAAAACATGTGACTTAGCAATTCAATACGGTGATTTCCAAACCAGTACTGAGATTAGTGATTAAGCAAGTATAGCTATCACATATATAACTATCCCCTAGGGATACTACAGGTCGGCACAAGGCCCCAAATACGTCTTACAGCCCATAATTATATCAAACATAGTGTTTTTCAACCACAATTATCATATCATACACATTCGGGATGGATTAAGTCTCAATCCCCAGTCACAATCAGTCCCTCACCTGCCACAGGGTGCGAGCCACGCCCTACTAGCGTCACAATGTGCTAAGCCGGGGTTTCGAACCCTCAGGCTACCATATACACAAACTACTCACCTCTAGCCGGTCGTAGACTCGTCCGCAATGCCCTTTCCTTTGGAATTCACTGACTCGCGTGTAGAATCTATTCAAAACACAATAATCGTGTCAAATACGGGTCAAAGAATCATAACCCATTTCAATTTACATGAAATTCGCATAAATACACTAAGTTGGTAAAAACCCGAACCCGGGCCCGCTGCTCGGAAAATTCCGAAATTAGTACGCGATCCTCGTCTTGCCACGAGTCCGTGCATATAAAATTTATCGAAATCGGAGTTCGATTGGCATTTCAAAACCCAAATTTTCGTTTTTAATTTCTAGGCCACAATAATTCACAATTTCTACCCAAATTCATGAAGATTGATGTTAATTCTACCATAAAATTATGTTTTTGAGTCAAGAATCTTACCTCCGATGTTTACCCGGTGAAATCCCCTCTTGAAGCTCTCCAAAATCATCCAAACGAAATGAAATCAATGAAAAAAATAACCCAATTTCGTGTAATAAAGAATCTGTCTGTGCTTCGTCGGGTTGTACCATGCACCTGTGCTGTACAAGTTGTACATCCTATTGCTCCAGCAGTCATTTTCCGTCGATCATAACTTCTAGTACAGATGTCCAGATTACGAGTTCTTTAGCTTTCTGGAAACTAGACACGATGTTCTACAACTTTCATGTTTTGCACTTGTTGTGATTCCCTATAGATTACAAGATATCAGCTCTCAAAATAGCCGAAAATTGTTGAAAATCTGCTGCAATTAGTGCAGCAATCAGCTGCTCACTTTGGCTCTAAATGGTCCGTTTAGACCACCAAATTCATCTCGAGGCCCCCGGGCCCCCAACGAAAACCACCAACATACTCCATAACACGATGCAAACTTGTTCCAATCATAAAAACACGCCCTTAAACACGGAAAACATCGAATCCAAGCAAATTCAAGCCTAAGTTTTCATTTAAACTTCCGCAACCAACATTCGATCAAAAACCCGACCAAACGACCTCCGAATGACCTGAAATTTTTCAGGCACATCCAAAATCACCTAACAGAGCTACTGCATTTGTCGGAATTCCATTCCGACTCCCGGATCAAAATCTCACCTATCGATCGGATTCCGCCAAAATTCCAACTTCGTCAAAATAGGCTAACTTCTTCACCGGACCTCCAAAATTACTTTCGATTGCGCTCCTGAGTCTTAAATCATCCCCCGAAACTAACCGAATCATCGGAATTCAATTCCGATCCCTCTAATTCATAAGTCAATGTTGAATTGACTTTTCCAACTTAAGCTTTCCTTAAAGAGATTAATTGTTCCATTTCCTACCAAAATCGATCCGAATTGACTCAAGATTTGCACACAAGTCACAGTCGACATTACGGACTTGCACGAACTTTCGGAATCGAATTCCGACCCCGATATCAAAACTTTCACTTCCGGTCGAATGTTCTCATAAACCTTTAAATTCCTATATTTTGCCAAATGACTTCAAAATGACCTCCGGACACCCGAATTCACTTCCGATCGCGTTCCCAACTCCAAAATCACCATATGGATCTATTCGCAGACTCGGAATCCCAAACGGATATCTATAACTCTAAAATGCCTTCCAACCCAAATTTATGAAATCCTTCTAAAATACTAACTTCCACCATATACGCTGAAATGCTCACGGGTTATCAAAAACCAAATCCGGACATACATCCAAGTTTAAAATCATCATACGAGCATATTAGAACTTCTAGATCCCAATTACGAGGTCATTTACTCAAAATTCCAATCATAGTTCATTTCTTCAACTTTAAGCTTTTAAAATGATAATTTCCATTTAGATTTGACTCCAAACTTCCTGAATTTGAATTCTGACCATACACACAAGTCAATATACCTGAGATGAAGCTGTTCATGGCATCAATCTGCTGAATGACGCGCCAGAGCTCAAAACGACCGGTCGGGTCGTTACAATACCGGTGTGATGACTATGTCCCCGTTTTTGCGAAATTAGTCTTTCGGCGCCCTTTTTGAAGCGTTTGGCTATTTTCGCAAAATTTCCTAACTCTCAACTAAGGACAAAACCTCCTAATCATAATAAATTTACTACTCTTTTTTCTTTTTAATTTTTGAAAAAGCAGCAATAGTTGAGCCCGATATGGGTTGCCTACGTATCTCACGCTCGGTGAGAATCAAACTTGCGTAGTTCGAAAAAATAAAAGAACCAAATTATTTTAAGAAAAGAAAACAAACTATTTTTAACAGCATTTTCAAAACAAATTATTTTCAGAGAAACTAATTTACTTTTCATAAAATTAATAAAAACTATTGAAATTTTTTTGCATTTTTCAACATTTAAAAGAAACTAATTTTCATAAAATTAAGAAAATTTATTTGAGACTTTTTCAAAAAAAAAATGTTTTCAAAGAAACTAACTATTTAGAAATTAACAAAATTATTCGGAGATTTGTTTTTTCAATTTTTTCCAATTTTTGTTTCTTTTTTTTTTCAAAAAAAAATTTTCTAAGTAAAAAAGACTATTTTCAACGAAATATTTTGATTTTACACCCTGACATTTTCCACTTCAAACCGGTCGGCATGTAAGATCGAAACAAATAAATGCATAGACAAAGATGTATCAAGTTGATCTTTTGTTTCAGGTAGACCTGTCCTAGACAGGCCCAACCCCTGTGTTGAGCCTCCTAAGTCAAATATCCACATGATGCAAATAGACGTTCTTATCGAGGATCCGACATAAGGTTTTGTTATTCTAAGTCATCATCCTTTTGGAAAAAGTGTCTAGACTGGTTTTAACTCGAGCGGACAACCCGAGCCGAAGAGTGTCAGTACACCGGTAGCATGGCTTTCCAGCTTAATTGACAATACTTCCCCGCCTAAACATATGTGACTAGAAAAAAAATCCTTCACCGGGTGCCAAGCACCACAACTATCTTGAGAAAACGGGCTATGTCCAGCAAATGCCCGATATTATATTTCAAAGAAACTCAAAAGAAAAAAATGGGTATCGGCACAATTTATATACAATTCACAAGATATTAAAGCAGTAAAAGCAACATTTAGCATATTAATTACCAACATATAATAAAATCAAATAATAAATAAGCCAAATAAAATAATTATTCAAAGCTCGAATTCTTAAACCCTGAACCAGTGGTTTCGGGTTTTTACTCCCCAGCGGAGTCGCCAGAGCTGTCACACCTCCTTTTGGCTCGCCCTACCCCGAAGGATAATGCACGGGGGAGTTTTTCCAATTTAAGTGACAATATTCGAAACGGGATTATTCTAATTATTTCAGAGTCACCACTTGGAATAAATTATGGTGTTCCAAGTCACCAATTTATTCAAATCCTGAATCGAGGAAATTTCAATTTTCCAAATGAAGTCTACGAACCAGAAATTCTAAGTAAGGAATTCTATTGACCCGAGGGAAGATGTTAGGCACCCCCGGATCCTGTGGTTCTAGCACGGTCGCTTAAATTATTGTAATGGCTAAATATATAATTTTAAAACTTGTTACAATCTATAGTGCAATTTTAAGATTACTTACCGCTTTTAGTAAAAAAAAATTCAAAATTTAAGAAAGTGAACATCGTTTAAAAATGTGTTTTTGGATCACATTACGTGAAATGCACCCAGATCCTCGACACATTCTTATTCAACGTTTTTGGATTTGGATTAGGGTCGCATTAAATGCACACCTGAACTTAGGAAGGTAATTTTATTAAACACGCGCCTAAATCAACTAACGTGTTAGTAATTCGCGAGGACCATGAAAATTCACTAAATGGCGCGCCTCGTTTCTAAAGATTAAATGATTGATTAAACGAGGAGCCTTGAGAGGTAGCAGAAAACTAAACTGAGCTAATGGGCTATTGCATGAACTATTTTGACAAAAGTTTAATTGTATTTTTTTTATTCTAAAACTTAGTGACAAGTCAGCAGAAGCTTTCAAAATAGGTTCAGAAATGAAAATTCACAAATTCCTTTCAAATTCCATTACTGCACATACGACATTGTCTTGTGCAGCCAGCTGATTTTCATATAATACACAATATTTTATAGGTAGCACCAGAAAATGTCACTATACAATGTGTTATTCCAGGTAATTGCATTAAAATAGCTAAGAAATTACTTTAAAACACTTAATTGCAAAGCTACCATATATCTGTTACCAACCAAAATCCAATCTCAGTTTATTCAATCATACTTTCTTCAATGGTTCATTATCTGCTTCAATTCGAATTAAGTATCAACAACAAGTCTACCAGACAAGGATTCGTGAGTTGTTTTCAATTAATAATTCAACAAGAAATTCAACTCAAATCAACCAAATCAGCATAAGTAAATCCACAGATAAGCATCACAACACTATTATTGAAATTGAGATTAAAGAAAGGAAGATATGCTTTTAAGAATTTTTATGCTTGAACCAGTATGTTTGAAACCATGCTAACAGTCATGAATCACATCGTCAAATGCAAGCGGCTAGGAATCGGATACTAAAACATAAGTAATGAAAGAAGACTAGAAGTTCGGCTTCAAACAAGATCTTCATTTAACCGAAACTTCATATCTTTACATGTATCAGCAATCATGCTTCAACCATGAGCTAAGGAAATACCTGGAAGTAGAATCGAACAAATGGAAGAGTTAGCAGTAGAACAATATGCAACAAATGAACCAAAGACGAACCAACAGCACAACAGTAGCCAATCCCAACCAGAAATCCAAAAGAAAAACAGAAGCCAAAGACAACCAACAATCCCAAGGATGATTTGAAACTGAGTAAAGATTAAGAGCAATCCAAATAGCAACTTAAAGACTGGATAGTAACAAGACAAACTCCAAATAGCTTAAAAGAAACTTTCGTACAATTGAGCTTTGGATTCAAACAACTATTCTAATTTTTTTGAGAAAGAAGAGAAAGCTGGTTCAATTGTAACTATGAACTGGAAGAAAATAGACCAAAAAAAACAAAGAAAATCAGTATAGTATTCTAGACAGGATCCAATTCAAAGTCTGTTTCTCTCTTCTGAAAAATCAAGTGTTTTCTTTCAAAGTTTCAGCTATGTCTAACAAAAGAAACTGTTCTTTCAAGTGTGTGAATGTCTGCCTTTTCTTTCAAAGGCCAAGTACCCTTCTTATAGACTAGAAAACAGATTTGGAATATCTTTCAATCAGTAAACCCCCTAATTGCTGTCCAATTTCACACCGTAAAGTCCAACTAGCACCTCCCTTTTCAAACCTAACAATATCTACCCCTTAATTAATATTAAAAGTACCCTCTAAGCAAAAACTAGCCAACTCCTAACAGCAGCCCCTACTCCCTATTGCTAATTACCAACTAAATTTGTTATCAGCCCTCAATTAATCATTAAACCACAGCTATAACCAATTCAATCGGCCAAACTCAGAAAAATCAATCACAGAACAAGGCAAATGTATTCCAATCACTGTTAAGAGTGTTAGTTGTTTAGTACGACCAATCGAACATTTATGACTACAATTACAACACATAGCACTATCACAATTCCAAATTAGGCCGAGATTCACAGGGTTTGGGCAAAACAAACGAGGGGCTGTGAAACTAACTATTCGACGATTATCGAATCGAGTCGAATTCTTATCTTATAACACCACACTTACAATAGACGAATTAGAAAAATAACAAATCGACCAAATAAAGGGTCCCAGTTAGATGAGAAAAAACAGAAAATTGCCATAAACGGACAAACATAATCAAAACAAATAAAATAAACAAGGAAAGAAAGGAAAAAAAAAACAAATACCTCCAAAACTTTTGAAACAAGGTGCGGCCGGCAAATTGAATTTCGTATTCGGAATCGAACGAACCTTAATTGAAATGTTTTCAAGTGAAAACAAAACAATTAAGGTCTATTAGACCCCAATTTCTCTAAAAATCCGAACATAAATCCCTATTTCAAAATTTATGGTTCTTGCAACTTGGTTTTGGGGCTTGGAGTTTTCCGGCTAGATTCGAACAAAAATAGTCTCTGGTTAGTCATGGGGAAGGTCAAGCGAGGGTTATGGTGCAAAATTGAAGTGATTTGGGGTAGTTTTTAGATTCCGGCGAACTTCGATTTGATATTTGAGGAATTTGGGAATGATTCGTGACAAGTGGTTAAGGGATTCGTGTAGAGGGGGGTTAGGGGATTCCATGGTGTTAAATTTGGGGCCATTGGCCTACCGGAACCGCCGTGAGGCGAATTCCGGCAGGCGGAGACGGCTGGGTAGGGGCGGCGCCTTTTTTGGCTGTCAAATGTGAAGATGAATTAGGGTTTGGGGGGGGGGTTTGGTATAATTAAACTGGGTTAATTAATCTGGACCGTTGGATGGAATAACATCAACGGTCCAGATCAAAAATAGGAAAATGGGGCGGGTTTGGTGGGTCGAACCGGGCGGGTGAGATGGGTAGTGGACTGGTGTCACGACCCTAGTTCACCAATCGTGAACATGTCATGACGGCACCCAGTCCCCACGACTAGGTAAGCCTAACACGTTGCGGAATATACCAGTTTATGAACATTAAATAAGAAATAGTGGAAAATAATACAAAAAGGAGATGTAATCCGTGCCGCTTGGCACATACACCCGTCAAACACACTGTATAAAAACACCACCAAGACCCGGAATCCCATGGGAAACACAGACTAAAAGAGAGTATACAACTGTGGCTCTATGTGCAAAGAGTATCTAACAACGAAATGAAGGAAAACATCTACTAATACTATCATAATATAAGGAGGGCCTCCGGATCCGCGGACGTAGCAGATCATACCTTGAGGTCTCCCGAAGTGCTGCTGAATCACCTAGTATGAGCCTGTTCTGATGTACCTGGATCTGCACAACAAACGAGTGCAGAATAGTAGCATGAGTACACCACGGCGGTACTCAGTAAGTGCCAAGCCTAACCTCGATGGAGTAGTCATGAGGAAGGTCAGGGCCATATTGAGGGAAAACAATTACAAAATGATAATAACAATAATAAGCAGTTTAAATGATAATAATTTCGAAATAACAACAATAAAAATGATTACTACAACCGTCTACAATTAGCTAACAAGTAACAAACTCAATTAACAAGTCCAGGACCTGTGGGAATTAAACCCACAGTCCCATTGACAGTACCCATGGGTCTCCGGGAATCGAACCCTCAGCCCATGTCTCAATAAATATCATGTTCTCCGGGAATCGAACACGTAGTCCACATCTCAATAATATATCAATAGCTCAGGATCTCCGGAAATCGAACCCGCAGTCCATATCTCAATAACTCAGGATCTCCGGGAATCGAACCCGCAGTCCACATCTCAATATTATATCAATAGCTCAGGATCTCCGAGAATCGAACCCGCAGACTATATTTCAATAACTCAGGATCTCCGGGAAACGAACCCGCAGTCCACATCTCAATATTATATCTATAGCTCAGGATCTCCGGGAATTGATCCCGCAGTCCATATCTCAATAACTCAGGATCTCCAGGAATCGAACCCGCAGTCCACAAACAATATATCACTCCGGGTCTCTGGGAATCGAACCCACAGCCATGGGATCTCCGAGAATTGAACCCGCAGTCCATTAACACATCAAATAAAGAAAACACACAAAGAGAATATAATATGTTTAACTACAACGTCACCGAAACTAGTGCCAACAATTTATCAAGAAGTTCAAGTAAGTCAACTAGGCAATTAGACATGTTGAATCCTAGCTAATCATGCTTTTCTAACTAATACCGGGTAAAGTAACGCTGTTATCAGCTAAGAGCAGGAACGTCACTAATCGGACAATTCAAGTAAAGTGTGTGTTACAACAAATAGTGCATGTACACACCCGTCACC
This sequence comes from Nicotiana noctiflora, assembly GCA_032618575.1. NCBI lineage: Eukaryota > Viridiplantae > Streptophyta > Magnoliopsida > Solanales > Solanaceae > Nicotiana > Nicotiana noctiflora. The sequence continues at coordinate 269,169 of JASVEL010007365.1, forward strand.
TCGCGTACAAGGCATTTAAACTATCACATAATATCCTAGGGGTGAAAGTTCCACCACACGAGGTTAGACAAGCCACTTACCTCGACTCCGGTATAAAACCGCTATGAGACAACTCTTTTGCCGCAAATGTCGGCCTCCACTGGTGTAGTATCTGATAAAAATCAATAGAATCACATGAAAATAGGCCAATTGGGCACTACCCAACCAAAACAATTCAAAACACATCAAAACCCACAAGTTGCCAAAACCCGAGTTTCGGTATGCTTCTCAAAAAAATTATGAAAGCTATATATTCGGGTTCCTTATCTCAACACGAGTCCGTGCATATAAAATTTATCGAAATCGGACTCCGTTTGCCCATTCAAATCAAAGATTTCCTAAACTTTAGGCCTAGGGCTCAAACCCTCCATTAATCCTTCATTAACAGTGAAATAATCATGGAGAAACATCAAAATAAAGTTCTTATATTTACCTCCTTGATGAGACGAGAACAACACCGCAAAAATCACCTCAATCGGAGCTCTAGAACTCAAGATATGCCCAAAATACTGAACTTCTCGGTTTTAAACACTGACCAGGCCCATTTTCCGCTTTTGCGGAAACTTTTCGCATAGGCGGGGCCGCTTTTGCGGTGCTATTTCTGCGTTTGCGGTTCCGCATTCGCGGTCAAATTCCGCTTTTGCGGTTCTGACATACACCAACACTTTTCTCGGCACGGAAATGAGCCTAACTTCCTCATACGATATCCAAATTCGACGATTCTTTTTGCTATGGCTCCGAAATTACGATACGGATCTAATGGTTCAAACAAAAATGAATTTGGAGATCATTTACCTAATATGGTACCCCTTTATGTTCAAAGAATCAAAGGTTGAACCATCAAATAAGAGCGTGATCACAACCCGAAACACACCCGAGGCCCCCGGGACCCCAATCAATCATACCAACCAACCCCAAAACACATTACGAACTTGCTCGAGGCCTCAAACCACATCAAACAACTCTAAAAGCATGAATTACACCCCGATTCAAACTTTATGAACTTTGAAGTTTCCAACTTCTATTTCCGATGCCGAAACCTATCAAATCGCATCCGATTGACTTCAAATTTTGCACACACGTCCAAAATGATATATTGAAGCTACAGAAACTTTCGAAATTCCATTCTGACCCTCGGATCAAAATCTCACCTATCAACCGAAATTCACCAAAATACTAACTTTGCCAATTCAAGTGTAATTCTACACCGGTCATCACAAAAATATTCCGGACACACTCCTAAGTCCGAAATCACCTAACGAAGCTATCCGGACCATGAAATTCGCATTTCGAGCCCGATATCAAAATTTCCACTTCCGGTCAAGCTTCTTAAAAAACCTTTAAATTCCTACCTTTACCCAAACGACTCCAAAATGACCTACGGACTTCCGAATTCATTTCCGATCGCGCTCCCAAATCCATAATCACTATACGGAGCTACGTCCAGTCTCGAAATTCCAAATGGACATTGATAACGCTGAAATGCACTTCAAGTCAAACTTATAAAATTTCTTCCAAAATGCTAACTTCCACAATAGGTTCCAAAATGCTCCCGGTTTATCCAAAACCTGAATCGGGCATACGCCCAAGTCCAATATCATTATATGAACCTGCTGGACCCTTCAGATCCTGATTCCGAGGTCGTTTACTCAAAAATCCAATCCAAGTTCATTCTTTCAACTTAAAGCTTCTGCAATGGAAATTTTCATTTAAATATAACTCCATCTCCTTGAATTTAGATTTCGACCGTGCAAACAAGTCATAATACCCGAAATGAAGTTGTTCATGGCCTCCAGGGAGCGCTAGTACTCAAAACGACCGGTCTGGTCGTTACATTCTCTCCCACTAAACATACATTCGTCCTCCAACGTGCTGAGAACTGTACTGGAGTAGTCTGAAATCATTTTTTTAGCATCTTATCACCTTCGTGTGCTTCCAGAACTCAGCTGAGCACATTAGCCTGATATAATTTGAAGATATTCCCTTTTATTCAAACAAATAAGTCTTAGAGCCTAATTCCAACATCCGAAATTCTATGTCAGGCCTGTTTTCATCAAGAGATCACTCAATTATTCACCACACGCCGTCCTCAAACATGACTGCATAACTTTAATTCTTACATTGTAACACAAAATCCACAGGACCACGATAATATTTTATGATCAAATTAGCCAAATTTCAACGAATCAGATGCTCCCATTGCACCTCATGACCTACATAGGTCTTGTTCTAACTTTACAGCACTGGCACGGCAGAAGAGATGTGCCGATATTCATAACCAACTACTAAATCAACAATTCGTTGGATCTATACTCTTGATAAGATCCATTACCCTGTCCTAAACCAGAGGATGATCCTTTCCTCTATAATATACTTCATATAATCAGTTTGCACTGACCCCAAATCACATAATCTCATCTCACCCAGTACGAACTCCTCAGGCGTTAAGCCACATCAGACATAATCAAAAGTCCCACAAGATGACACAATGTGCTAGTAATCCACTAATTCGTACGTGATACAAAGGAAGGCGAACACTAGAGAGAACTATTCAACTCTCACATAAACATGGACCTCCTCAGAAAATAGGAAACAGAACACATGAAAGCAATTATAGACACTGAAATAAACATCACATTGTTGCGGCGTGCAACCCGATCCCAACAATATAACCATGGCGGTGTGCCACCCGGTCCCAACAATATAACCATGGCGGCGTGCCACCCGATGCCAACAATATAAAACTCACACAAGGAGTCATATGTCGAGCTGAATAGCTCGTCATATAAAAATACTGAATATTGATCATAATCACACTAAGGTGCATGATATCAGACACAATGAAACATATAGCGCTATAGGCTACAAACTCAAGCACAACTGAGGTGCGATATAAGATCTGAGTCTCAAGAGCCATCATACTCATATAACATCACCGCTGAGCGGAACCTCAACATATAAGGGACTTACCAAGCCGTCTCACAACTCATACGGCGCAATATATCTTTACATGAATTAACTAACCGCGAAATAAGACCGCGACTACCCCTTCATAAGGGGGCGCATTGCTGGAAGAAACACAACCGGCCTGACGCAAGGCTCACTTCCACATTTAAATCTATCCACCGACCTTAAGTCTATCCTGTTCGTGCCAAGCTAAGTCAATAATGTTTCACAGGTCTATAACCCATTAAGCAGAGTGACCTCCAGGCATAAATTCTCAAATGGATGATATCACCAAAATCCTCATACTTGGTTTAAATTTCTAACCAATCAAGTGACTACATGCCACACCTATACAATCTTCTTGTGGGACAAGCTCCCACCATCTTCCGAATGATTAAACGGGCTTGCACATTCAACCCACTGGCTGCACTAACACTGAAAAGCGATCAGGAGTCCCTAACCAGGATGCAAAGCCCTTCCCACAGAACCCTGATCTCAAGTGATACTGACGTTAATACCTATCTTACTCAAAACACTGAAACTCCTTTCCTGCTCATCAAGCTCTTTATATCACATTAATTGACCAAACTACGACCTTGGTCCTTACTTCAAATTCCATACCACTTACTGCACCTCACGTGCCGATATACGATAGACACGATTTCCATCACAACTCTAGAACTGACGATAGGCTAATACTTCATCACATATGACTTCCCATTTAACTCATTTCAGGAGAACTATAGCAACATACATGCGAATTCTCATAACCTTCTAATATGCCAATCTCTAAGTAGTGGTCCAAGCCACCATAACCCTTTCCGAGATCCGCCTGCTCATAACATGCCCTAACAGAAGAATACTTCAGAATAACATCAATCAATGCGGCCGACAAGCCTCAAATGCACCGCCACAAATCACATGCATAACTCGATCACGCTGTATGAACCGATCATTGACACCAATATGCTAACTCAACTATGTCTAATCAATCTACTTCCTTCCAGTTTATCCTTGATTGCCTTAGAAATGTTAATATCTCCCTTCAATACCTAACTTATTCCAACCGCACTCACCCCGAGTGACCTTAAATGTTGTCTAAAGGTGACGACCATTTCATGTCTCTCAATGCTACACCACAAGTCAAAAGAATCATAGAACATTTTGTGCCTTTCTTCATAATTTGCTTCAAAAGCTTGACTCTCAACTGTACTTATAGACTTAGAATTATCAGGCACCACACTTTACCTCTTGAATTTACTAGGACCGCTATTGAGAGCCATCCGGCTCTGACTTGTCCAAGTATGCAACCAACTCTACTGAATTTTATAACATGTGAATACCCTCTCGATAAAGCACCCAGCGAGATCACTTCCCTCGAAGCCTGTACCTATACGAGGCATAAATCATGAATTTTCCCTCAAGTTTGAACATGAGCCAGTACGGCTAACCATAACATGCATACAACAATTCATATACTCAATTACCACTCAAGGTCCTTTTCTGTAGCTACAATAGCCCATTAACACTAATACCCAGAATTCACGCAGGTAATTAACCATGCGACCCCATCTTAAGCGGTGGGACTCTCCCACTTAGCTCAAGGCCACTATTACACAACTCTCGAACACATTAGAACCATTCTCTCAAGTCATTTACTCTTATTCAACTGCAGTTCACTTGATCCAACGAACATAACCACACGTGTTCCATTAGCACTCTGAGACCATAGGGTATGAACTCATCCCAATACAACCAAGCTTCTTCCCGCTCTATGTATTGAGCATTCTTTACCACGACAGCTTAAGACATACTGTGATTCTCACACCTACGAAGCACCATGTAGCCTTCACCGAAGTCTTCCCTGCTGATAATGAAATGTAGAATTATTATGGACATAGAAACATCAAAAGTCCCAACATCATACCATACGAGTCTCAACTCTTACTCATCCACAAGTTTCAAAAACTTTTTGAATAGCACCTAAATACAGCGCATGCCAAATCTTATATGACACATGACCCATAATTTGATCATTGATAGAGAAATCATTTCACTTGGCACGAAGCCATAAGATACATCTTGCTAACCCATGATACTAGCCTTTATCGTTCATACGTCTTCATCATAAGACAGCCTAAGACATTCGTTTGGTACATGTCCTTCTTAAGACAGTTAAACTCATTTCCCCCAGTATCTCTGCTAGCTGAATCCTTCGCTAAATAGATATCTCATATGAACCATATAGTCTTTATTACCACCAACTATCTTTAGATCTACATCTACCTTGTGATTCTGCCATTACTGTGACGATTAGTCAGTTAAGTAAACCTTCTCAAGACCGTACTTATCAACCGAATGTCAGAACCTAGTGCACCCCTATGTGCATAATTGAAGATCTCTCAATTCTCTTGCATTATCGATATGGATGACACGCGGTAACAATGGTTGAGTAAATTCTTGACTCCCTTGAAGTCCCTCTACAGCGTCATGAACCGTCGGTGCATACTTGATACCGAGTGCGCAAATTTCAATACACGAGTGGATGCAAAGAACATATGTCATAGGCTCCAACTGAATAAATGGCACACGATAAGGAATTCAAAGAATTGAAGGGTTTCCTAAACAGTTACATAGCCTCTCGTAGATAAATACAGACGTCTCCATATCGATCATCGAGACTCTATGTAACCGGTCCGTGTCCCGTGACTCCTACGAACCTAGAGCTCCGATACCAACTTGTCACAACCCTAGTTCACCAATCGTGAACATGTCATGACGGCACCCAGTCCCCACGACTAGGTAAGCCTAACATGTTGCGGAATATACCAGTTTATGAATATTAAATAAGAAATAGCAGAAAATAATATAAAAAGGAGTTGTAATCTGTGCTGCTTGGCACATACACCCGTCAAACACACTGTATAAAAACACCACCAAGACCCGAAATCCCACGGGCAACACAGACTAAAAGAGAGTATACAAATGTGGCTCTATGTGTAAAGAGTATCTACCAACGAAATGAAGGAAAACATATACTATTACTATCAGAATAGAAGGAGGGCCTCCGGATCCGCGGACGTAGCGGATCATACCTCGAGGTCTCCCAAAGTGCTGCTGAATCATCTAGTATGAGCCTGTCCTGATGTACCTGGATCTGCACAATAAAAGTGTGCAGAAGAGTAGCATGAGTACACCACGACGGTACTCAGTAAGTGCCAAGCCTAACCTCAATGGAGTAGTGACGAGGAAGGTCAGGGCCCTACTGAGGCAAAACAATTACAAAATTATAATAACAATAATAAGCAGTTTAAATGATAATAATTCCGAAATAACAACAATAAAAATGATTACTACAACCGTCTATAATTAAGCTAACAACAAGTAACAAACTCAATTAACAAGTCCATGACCTGTGGGAATTGAACCCACAGTCCCATTGACAGTACCCATGGGTCTCCAGGAATCGAACCCGCAGCCCACGTCGTAATAAATCTCAGGATCTCCGGGAATCGAACCCGCAGTCCATATCTCAATAACTCGGGATCTCCGGGAATCGAACCCGCAATCCATATCTCAATAACTCGGGATCTCCGGGAATCGAACCCGCAGTCCAGAAACAATATCACTCCGGGTCTCTGGGAATCGAACCAACAGCCCTAGGATCTCCGGGAAATGAACTCGCAGAATCGAACCCGTAGTCCATATCTCAATTTTATATCAATAGCTCAGGATCTCCAGGAATTGAACCCGCAGTCCATATCTCAATAACTCAGGATCTCCGAGAATCGAACCCGCAGTCCACAAACAACATCACTCCGAGTCTCTTGGAATCGAACCCACAGCCCTGGGATCTCCGGGAATTGAACCCGCAGTCCATTAACACATCAAATAAAGAAAACACACAGAGAGAATATAATCATGCTTTTCTAACTAATACCGGGTAAAGTAACGCTTTTATCAGCTAAGAGGAGGAATATCACTAATCGGACAATTCAAGTAAAGTGTGTGTTACAACAACCAGCGCATGTACATGCCCGTCACCTCGCGTACAAGGCATTTAAACTATCACATAATATCCTAGGGGTGAAAGTTCCCCTACACGAGGTTAGATGTCATGACCCCAAATCCGGCCGTGATGGCGCCCAGCACATTGCTAAGCCAGCCTGACCAATCAATATCAACAACGGAGCTAGAAGCTCTCTTTAACCCATTTAAGCATTTCAAAATATGAAACAATAGTAATACTTATACCAACAGCGGGGAGACCAAGTCCCAAAATATAATAACTCCCATAGACCGAAGGGTCAAGAGTCATGAGCCTCTACTGAACATGAGTGTATAAAGGTTTACAAGATACCAAGTGTGGGAAGAAATGTCAATACAAAATCAAAAGACAGTAGGAAGGAATATCGGGTCCTGCGGACTCTGCAGCTACCTCGTATATCCCACAGATGTCGCCTCGCACAGCTACTGGATCACTGCTGAGAGGTACCTGGATCCGCACACAAGGTGCAGGGAGTAAAATGAGTACTGCCAGACTCAGTGGTAATAAACAAGGGTAAGACAACGCAGATAAGAAATCCGCAATAAAGCACTATGCAAAACTATAATCAGCTACCCTGTCACAGAATTAATATTCCTTGTACCTGTACCAACAAATACCAATAAATAGCATAACAGCTAGCAGATGTAGCTAAATGCAATGCAATGCATGATATGACCGCTACGGCGCGTAACCCGACTCCAAATTTTTGGGTACCCGTGCTCACTGTGGGGGTTCAGACTCCGGAGGGGCTCCTACAGCCCAAGCACATCTCATAGAGATATTCCTGCGGCGTGCAATCCGATCCAACATATATCTCGCTGCGGCGCGCAGCCCGATCCACTACTAGTCAGCTAATATGCAGATACAGCCTCGCAGGCTCAAAAGTAGTTTTTGAAAACGCTTTTATCATTTTTCAGTTGGAAAACAGTAATATCAAGTTCCAGAGATTGGAATTAGCATAATAACGAAATAGCTGCGGACTAGTAGTAAACTAGCATGTCTATATGATAAGACAATGATAACGATCCTCGCGGGATCCAATAACTGGCTCACGGCCCACAAGTATACTCAACCGCCCAAGTAGGGGGTTCAACGGCTCGAGAATAGCCAATAATACAGTATCAACAGGTCGGACTAATATATAGTCTCCAGTTCATGATCGACCCCGCACTCTCGAGAGTGTGCGTGTCTCGCCGCTATACAGCGTCACAAAGTGGTATACCGGGGTTTCGAACCCGCTGGTCATCACCCACATCTATTACTCACCTCAATACGACGCGACGACTACTCCGCAATGCCCTTGCCACGAGAATCAAGCTCCGCACGCGTAGAATCTGATCAAATACAGTAGAAACACAACAAATTAGGCCAATGGGACGACACCCAATCAATATAACTCAATTTACATCAAAATTCCCAAAGTTGTCAAAACCCGACTTTCGGTACGCTTGTCGAAAAACTACAAAAGTCACATATTCGGAACCCTCATCTCAATATGAGTCTAAGCATATCAATTTTACCAAATTCGGACTCCATTTGCCCATTCAAAACCTTGATTTTCTAAAGTTCAAGCCTAGGGCTAAATCCTCCATAAATTACCCCAAATTCTTCCATTTTCATGATATAATTGCATAATATTACCAATACTAATCATAGTTTAAGTCCATAGTTGATTACCCGATGATTTCCCTTGAGTTTCTCTTCAAAATCGCCCAAATCGCCTCTAAAGCCGAGACCCAAATGTGTGAAATGTTCTGAAATTTTTCTAACTTCGGATACACTTAACTCACAGCGATTTTCGCTTCTGCGGATAAAATTCCGCCCCTGCGGAACCGCTTCTGCGACCAATTGGAACTCACTGCGATTTTCGCTTCTGCGGACCATTTTCCGCCCCTGCGGAACCGCTTCTGCGAAATACCCTCCGCCTCTGCGGTCTTTCCCGCTTCTGCGGACAGGAGTCCGCTCCTGCGGACTCGCCTATGCGATCACCAATCCGCTTCTGCGGACTTCTCCATCACGCCTCCAGACCGCTTCTGCGATCTCCCTCTCGCACCAGCAAAGCCGCCCCTGCGGGCCAGGCTCCGCTTTAGCGGTCACCTCCGCTTCTGCGCCTTCTTGTCCGCTCCCGCGGACTCGCTCCTGCGCTCCCATTTCCGCAGGAGCGAAAACAACATAACAGAATCACAAATCTGCAATTTTCCATATTTTCACTCGTTTGGCTATCCGAAAACACCCCGAGGCCCCCGGGACCCCAACGAAAACCACCAACATATCTTAACACCTTATTCGAACTTGCTCCAATCCTCAAAACACGTCTAATAACACCAAAACCCATAATTCACATCAAATTCAAGCCTAAATTCCTTAAAACATTCCGAATTACACATTCAATCAAAAACCCGACCAAACGACGTCCGAATGACCTGAAATTTTGCAGGCACATCCAAAATCACCTAACGGAGCTACTGCAACTGTCGGAATTCCATTCCGACCCCCGGACCAAAATCTCACCTACCGTTCGGATTTCGCCAAAATTCAACCTTAGCCAATTCAAGCCTATTTCTACACCGAGCCTCCAAATTCAATTCCGATCGCTCCCCTAAGTCACAAATCACCTCCCGGAACTAACCGAATCATCGAATCCGATTCCGAGCCCTCTAGCTAAATAGTCAACTCCGGGTTGACTTTCCTTATTCAAGTTTCCTTCACAAAGGCTATATGCCTCATTTCCAATCCAATTCACTCCTAACTCACCCGATAGACTCTAACACTGATATAAAATCATAAAACATGTATTTACAACATAACGGGGTGGTAATTCTCGTGACTACGGGCCGGGTCGTCACATTCTCCCCCTCTTAAGCAAACGCTCGTCCTCGAGCGGGTCAAGAAACATACCTGAAGTCTCAAACAAGTGAGGATATCTGCTCCGCATCTCCCGCTCGATCTCCCAAGTGGCCTCCTCCACGGGTCGACCTCTCCACCGAACCTTAACTGATGCAATCTCCTTAGACCTCAGTTTTCTCACCTGACGTCCCAAAATGGCAATAGGCTCCACATCATAAGATAGATCGCCATCAAGCTGAATGGTACTGATGTATAATACATGAGACGGATCTCCAATGTACTTCCGGAGCATAGACACATGGAATACCGGATGAACGCTAGATAAGCTGGGCGGCAAGGCCAACTCATATGCCACCTCTCCAACTCTCCTAAGTATCTCAAAAGGACCAATGTACCCGGGACTCAACTTTCCTTTCTTCCCAAACCTCATGACACCCTTCATAGGTGAAATCTTCAACAATACTCTGTCACCAACCATGAAAGACAACTCTCGAACTCTACGGTCCGCATAACTCTTCTGACGAGACTGTGCTGTACGAAGCCTCTCCCGGATCAACTTTGCTCTATCCAGAGCATCCTGGACTAGCTCAGTCCCTATCAATCTAACCTCACCAGGCTCAAACCATCCCACGGGGGATCTACACCGCCTGCCATACAATGCCTCATACGGGGCCATCTGAATACTCGACTGATAACTATTGTTGTAGGCAAACTCAGCAAGTGGTAGGAACTCGTCCCACGAACCACCAAAATCAATCACACAAGCTCGCAACATATCCTCCAAGATCTGAATAGTGCGCTCAGACTGCCCATCTGTCTGGGGGTGAAATGCTGTACTCAACTCAACCCGCGTACCCATCTCTCGCTGAAATGCTCTCCAAAACTGAGAAGTGAACTGAGTACCCCTATCGGATATGATAGACACTGGGACTCCATGCAACCGAACAATCTCTCGAATAAAGATCGTCGCCAACCGCTCCGATGAGTAGGTAGTACTAACTGGAATGAAGTGAGCTGACTTGGTCAGTCTATCCACAATCACCCATACCGAATCAAACTTCCTCGCCGTCCGAGGGAGTCCAGTAACAAAGTCCATAGTGATCCTCTCCCATTTCCACTCAGGAATAACAATGCGCTGAAATACACCACCGGGCCTCTGGTGCTCGTACTTAACCTGCTGACAGTTGAGGCACCGTGCTACATGTCTGACAATGTCCATTTTCATCTTTCTCCACCAATAGTGTGGGCTGGTTGGTTTGGCTCCTGGATGGATAGAATACCGCGAGCTATGGGCCTCCTCCAGAATCAACTCACGAAGGCCATCAACATTGGGCACACATATCCGACCCTGCATCCTCAATATGCCGTCACTATCAATGGTGACATCTCTAGCATCATCATGCTGAACTCTGTCCCTAAGGACAGCCAAATGTGGATCATCATACTGGCGCTCACGAATGCGATCATATAGAGATGACCGAGATACAACACAAGCCAATACCCTGTTGGGCTCCGAAATATCTAACCTTACTAGCCGATTGGCTAGCACCCGAACATCATAAGCAAATGGCCTCTCCTTAGCTGGAATATATGCCAAGCTCCCCATACTGACCGCCTTCCGGCTCAAAGCATCGGCCACCACATTGGCCTTCCCGGATGATATAATATAGTAATGTCATAATCCTTCAGCAACTCTAGCCATCTCCGCTGTCTCAAATTAAGGTCTTTCTGTTTGAATAAGTGCTGGAGACTACGATGGTCGGTATACACCTCACAAGACACGCCGTACAAATAGTGCCTCCAAATCTTCAATGCATGAACAATGGCGGCTAGCTCCAAGTCATGAACAGGATAGTTCTTCTCATGCGGCTTCAACTGCCGAGAAGCATAAGCAATTACCTTTCCTTCCTGCATCAACACACAACCTATCCCCACTCTCGAGGCATCACAATAAACGGTATATGAACCCGAAGCCGATGGCAATACTAACACTGGAGTTGTGGTCAAAGCTCTCTGAGCTTTCGAAAGCTCTCCTCGCACTCATCCGACCACACGAATGGTGCACCCTTCGGGTCAATTTAGTCGATGAAGAAGCAATGGATGAAAATCCACTGAACAAACCGGCGATAATATCCCGCCAAACCAAGAAAACTCATGATCTCTCTGTAGCCGAGGTCGGTCTAGGCCAACTCGCACCGCCTCTATCTTCTTCTAGGCCAACTCTGAATACCATCACGAGACACCACGTGTCCCGAAATGCTACGGACTCGAGCCAAAACTCGCACTTGGAGAATTTAGCATATAGCTTCTCCTCCCTCAATCTCTGCAACACAATACTCAAATGTCTGAGCATGCTCCTCCCGACTACGGGAGTAGACTAGAATGTCATCAATGAACACAATCACAAATGAATCCAAATAAGGCCCGAACACACTGTTCATCGGATGCATAAATGCTGCTGGGGCGTTGGTCAGCCCAAAAGACATCACAAGAAACTCATAATGACCATATCGGGTCCCGAATGCAGTCTTCATAATATCCGAGTCCCTGATCTTCAGCTGATGATAGCCCGAACGAAGATCGATCTTAGAAAACACCCTCGCACCCTGTAACTGGTCAAACAAATCATCTATGCGCGGTAGAGGGTACTTGTTCTTCACTGTTACTTTGTTCAATTGCCTATAATCAATACACATTCGCATGGAACCATCTTTCTTTTTAACAAATAATACCGGCGCACCCACGGAGACACACTAGGGCGGATGAAACCCTTATCCAGAAGCTCTTGAAGCTGCTCTTTCAGTTCTTTCAACTCAGCTGGTGCCATCCGACAAGGAGGAATGGATATGGGCTGAGTGCCCGGCACCAAGTCAATGCCAAAATCAATATCCCTGTCCGGCGGCATGCCCGGCAGGTCTGAGGGGAATACATCTGGAAAATCCCTCACAACAGGTACAGAATCAATGCTAGGAGATTCAGCTCCCACATCTCTCACAAAAGCTAAGTACGATAAACACCCTTTTTCAACCATCTTCCGAGCTTTTAAGAATGAAATAACACGGCTAGGGACGAAATCAGTCGAACCCCGCCACTCAATCTGAGAAATACCAGGAATGGACAACGTAACTGTCTTAGCATGACAGTCCAATATAGCATGGTATGGAGACAACCAGTCCATACCCAATATAACATCAAAGTCCACAATTCCCAACAATAACAAATCTACCTGGGTCTCCAGACTCCCTAATAGATATAACACAGGATCTATAGACAAGATCCACAACAATCGTATCGCCCACGGGGGTGGATACATGAATAGGTAAATCAAGACTACTACGAGTCGCACCCAAGTGATGTGCAAAATAAGAGGACACGTAAGAATATGTGGACCCTGGATCAAATAGAACAGAGGCATCTCGGTGACAGACAGAAATGATACCTGTAATCACTGCATCGGAGGCAACTGCATCACGCCCTGTCAGGAAGTGCATAGAACCGTGCCTGGCCTCCACCAGATCTCTCCTCGCCCCCGGGGCGACCACGAGAAGACTGACCTCCACCTCTACTAGACTGAGATGGTGCTGAAGAGGAGGGCTGATCCCTCTGCTGAGTCCCGCCCCTACGTAGTCGAGGGCACTGTCTCCTCATGTGGCCAAACTCACCACACTCATAACATGCACCTGGTGCTGGAGAAGTAGGTGTTGCACTCGGGGCTGGGAGGGCACTAAGTGATGACTGACCCTGCTGAAACCCCTGTCGACCACGACCATAAGAACCTCCGCTCTGCTCTGGGCGGCCCGAATGAGAAGGTCTAGATGAGCGACCTCTGCTCTGCTGGGAATGCCCTCTAGATGGAGCACCACCGAAACTACCAGAACTACGAGGCCTCTTGGCCTCCCGCTCCTCTCTCTCTCGGCGACGATCCGCCTCAATGGAGCGTGCCATATCAGTCAGCAACCTGCTCAAACGATGATGACAGAACTCGCTTGCTGGTCATAAGAATACGGATAGAGTAGTTGAGGCCATCAATGAACCTCTTGATCCTCTCCCTATCGGTGGGGATCATCCATGTGGCATGCCTAGCCAACTGAGTGAATCTAAGCTCATACTGGGTCACAGACATGTCGCCCTGAATCAACCACTCGAACTGGCAACGTAGCTCCTCGCGACGAGATTGAGGTACATATTTCTCTAGAAAGAGAGTAGAGAACTGCTGCCATGTGAGAGGTGTTGCTCTTGCAAGCCTACGCCTCTCAAACTCCTCCCACCAATCAAATGCGGGACCGGTGAACTGAAATGTAGTAAATGAAACTCCGCTGGACTCAAGAATACCAGCCGTACGCAGCATCTTTCGACACTTATCCAAGAAACCCTGGGCATCTCGCCCTCAGCGCCACTGAAATGGGGTGGCTGAAGTCTACCAAATCTCTCAAGACGACGCTGCTCGTCATCGGGCATAACCTGAACCATATGCTCTGGAGCTGGAGCTGGTGGAGCTGGAGGAATAACCGGTGCAACCACCTGAGCGGGGACTGCCTCTGGCGTCTGAAGTCCCTGAACAACCGGGTCAGGTGTGCGAGCTGCAGGGGTCTGCTGACCACCCCCTGACTGAGATGTCGCTACAGTAGCGGTAGCTGAAACTACCTGAGCCAAACCGGAACACACTGATAATATTTGAGCAAGAGTCTCCTGAAGACCAGGAATAGCAATAGATATAGTCTGGCCCTGAACTGGGGCTGCTGGAGCATCAACCACTGGGGGCTGCTCCTGAATTGGTACAACGGGCGGGTCAGCTGGCATTGCCTCGGCCGCCCTACCTCTACCTCTAGCACGACCGCGCCCACGACCTCTAACAGGTGGCAATGGAGGTCGTCCACCTCGTCCCTGATGCTCGCGTTCTCGCCATCTGCGAGAGAATAGAATATAGAAGTTCGGTTCTCAGAACAACAAGATCGCACGACAGAGTTCAAGAAAAGTGAAGTTTTCCTAAAGGTTCGCAGCCTCCCGAGGATAAGTACAGGCGTCCCCGTACCGATCCACAAGACTCTACTAACCGGCTCAAGACTCATGAGGCCTAGTAAACCTAGGCTCTGATACCAACTTGTCACGACCCCAAATCCGGTCGTGATGGCGCCCAGCACATTGCTAAGCCAGCCCGACCAATCAATATCAACAACGGAGCTAGAAGCTCTCTTTAACCCATTTAAGCATTTCAAAATATGAAACAATAGTAATACTTATACCAACAGCGGGAGACCAAGTCCCAAAATATACTAACTCCCATAGACCAAGGGTCAAGAGTCATGAGCCTCTAAAGAACATAAGTGTAATAAAGTTTTACAAGATACCAAGTGCGGAAAGAAATGTCAATACAAAATCAAAAGACAGTAGGAAGGAATATCGGGTCCTGCGGACTCTGCAGCTACCTCGTATATCCCACGGATGTCGCCTCGCACAGCTACTGGATCACTGCTGAGAGGTACCTGGATCTGCACACAAGGTGCAGGGAGTAAAATGAGTACTGCCAGACTCAGTGGTAATAAACAAGGGTAAGACAGCGGAGATAAGAAATCCGCAATAAAGCACTATGTAAAGCTATAATCAGCTACCCTGTCATAGAATCAATCTTCACTGTACCTGTACCAACAAATACCAATAAATAGCATAACAGCTAGCAGATGTAGCTAAATGCAATGCAATGCATGATATGACCGCTACGGCGCGTAGCCCGACTCCAATTTTGGGTACCCGTGCTCACTGTGGGGGTTCAGACTCCGGAGGGGCTCCTACAGCCCAAGCACATCTCATAGAGATATTCCTGCGGCGTGCAGTCCGATCCAACATATATCTCGCTGCGGCGCGCAGCTCGATCCACTACTAGTCAGCTAATATGCAGATACAGCCTCGCAGGCTCAAAAGTAGTTTTTGAAAACTCTTTTTATCATTTTTCAGTTGGAAAACCAGTAATATCAAGTTCCAGAGATTGGAATTAGCATAATAACAGAAATAGCTGCGGACTAGTAGTAAACTAGCATGTCTATATGATAAGACAATGATAACGATCCTCGCGGGATCCAATAACTGGCTCACAGCCCACAAGTATACTCAACCGTCCAAGAAGGAGGTTCAACGGCTCGAGAATAGCCAATAATACAGTATCAACAGGTCGGACTAATATATAGTCTCCAGTTCATGATCGACCCCGCACTCTCAAGAGTGTGCGTGTCTCGCCGCTATACGGCGTCACAAAGTGGTATACCGGGGTTTCGAACCCGCTGGTCATCACCCACATCTATTACTCACCTCAATACAGCACGACGACTATTCCGCGATGCCCTTGCCACGAGAATCAAGCTCCGCACGCGTAGAATCTGCTCAAATACAGTAGAAACACAACAAATTAGGCCAATGGGACGACACCCAATCAATATAACTCAATTTACATCAAAATTTCCAAAGTTGTCAAAACCCGACTTTCGGTACGCTTGTCGAAAAATTACAAAAGTCACATATTCGGAACCCTCATCTCAATATGAGTCTAAGCATATCAATTTTACCAAATTCGGACTCCATTTGCCCATTCAAAACCTTGATTTTCTAAAGTTCAAGCCTAGGGCTAAATCCTCCATAAATTACCCCAAATTCCTCCATTTTCATGATATAATTGCATAATATTACCAATACTAATCATAGTTTAAGTCCATAGTTGATTACCTGATGATTTCCCTTGAGTTTCTCTTCAAAATCGCCCAAATTGCCTCTAAAGCCGAGACCCAAATGTGTGAAATTTTCTGAAATTTTTCTAACTTCTGATACACTTAACTCACAGCGATTTTCGCTTCTGCGGATAAAATTCCGCCCCTGCGGAACCGCTTCTGCGACCTTTTGGTCGCTTCCGCGAACCCAGGCCCTTTTGGCCATTTCCGCACCAGCGATCCAAGGACCGCCCCTGCGCATCCGCTTCTGCGTAAATTAGTCCGCTTCTGCGGAATGATCCGCTTCTGCGACCAAGAGTCCGCTTCGGCGGACTCGCCTCCGCGATCAATCACCCGCTTCTGCGGACCTCCCCATCGCGCCTCAGGACCGCTTCTGCGATCGCCCACTCGCTTCAGCGAAGCCGCTCCTGCGGACCAGGCTCCGCTTCAGCGGTCTAGCCCGCTTCTGCGCCTTCTTGTCCGCTCCTGCGGACTCGCTCCTGCGCTCCCATTTCCGCAGGAGCGAAAACAACAGAAGCAGTGCACCAGTTCTGCAATTTTCCATATTTTCACTCGTTTGGCTATCCGAAAACACCCCGAGGCCCCCGGGACCCCAACGAAAACCACCAACATATCTTAACACCTTATTCGAACTTGCTCCAATCCTCAAAACACGTCTAATAACACCAAAACCCATAATTCACATCAAATTCAAGCCTAAATTCCTTAAAACATTCCGAATTACACATTCAATCAAAAACCCGACCAAACGACGTCCGAATGACCTGAAATTTTGCAGGCACATCCAAAATCACCTAACGGAGCTACTGCAACTGTCGGAATTCCATTCCGACCCCCGGACCAAAATCTCACCTACCGTTCGGATTTCGCCAAAATTCAACCTTAGCCAATTCAAGCCTATTTCTACACCGAGCCTCCAAATTCAATTCCGATCGCTCCCCTAAGTCACAAATCACCTCCCGGAACTAACCGAATCATCGAATCCGATTCCGAGCCCTCTAGCTAAATAGTCAATTCCGGGTTGACTTTCCTTATTCAAGTTTCCTTCACAAAGGCTATATGCCTCATTTCCAATCCAATTCACTCCTAACTCACCCGATAGACTCTAACACTGATATAAAATCATAAAACATGTATTTACAACATAACGGGGTGGTAATTCTCGTGACGACGGGCCGGGTCGTCACATTAGACAAGCCACTTACCTCGACTCCGGTACAAAACCACTATGAGACAACTCTTTTGCCGCGAATGTCGGCCTCCACCGGTGTAGTATCTAATAAAAATCAATAGAATCACATCAAAATAGTCCAATTGGGCACTACCCAACCAAAACAATTCAAAATACAACAAAACCCACAAGTTGTCAAAACCCGACTTTCGGTACTCTTCTCGAAAAATTAGGAAAGTTATATATTCGGGTTCCTCATCTCAACACGAGTCCGTGCATATAAAATTTATCGAAATCGGACTCCGTTTGCCCATTCAAATCAAAGATTTCCTAAAATTTAGGCCTAGGGCTCAAACCCTCCATTAATCCTTCATTAACAGTGATATAATCATGGAGAAACATCAAAATAAAGTTCTTATATTTACTTCCTTGATGAGACGAGAACAACACAGCAAAAATCACCTCAATCGGAGCTCTAGAACTCAAGATATGCCCAAAATACTAAACTTCTCGGTTTTAAACACTTACCAGGCCCATTTTCCGCTTTTGCGGAAACTTCTCGCATAGGCGGGACCGCTTTTGCGGTTCTATTTACGCTTTTGCGGTTCCGCATCCGCGGTCAAATTCCGCTTTTGCGGTTCTGACAGACACTAGCACTTTTCTCGGCACGGAAATGAGCATAACTTCCTCATACGATGTCCAAATTCGACGATTATTTTTGCTATGGCTCCGAAATTACGATGCGGATCTAATGGTTCAAACAAAACTGAATTTGGAAATCACTTTCCTAATATGGTACCCCTTTATATTCAAAGAAGCAAAGGTTGAAACATCAAATAAGAGCGTGATCACAACCCGAAACACACCCGAGGCCCCCGGGACCCCAATCAATCATACCAACCAACCCCAAAACATATTACGGACTTGCTCGAGGCCTCAAACCACATCAAACAACTCTAAAACCATGAATTACACCCCGATTCAAACTTTATGAACTTTTAAGTTTCCAACTTATATTTTCGATGCTGAAACCTATCAAATCGCATACGATTGACTTCAAATTTTGCACACACGTACAAAATGATATATCGAAGCTACAGAAACTTTCGGAATTCCATTCTGACCCTCGGATCAAAATCTCACCTATCAACCGAAATTCGCCAAAATACTAACTTTGCCAATTCAAGTGTAATTCTACACCGGTCATCACAAAAATATTTCGGACACACTCCTAAGTCCCAAATAACCTAGCGAAGCTATCCGGACCATGAAATTCGCATTTCGAGCCCGATATCAAAATTTTCACTTCCAGTCAAGCTTCTTAAAAAACCTTCAAATTCCTACCTTTACTCAAACGACTCCAAAATGACCTACGGACTTCCGAATTCATTTTCGATCGCGCTCCCAAATCCATAATCACTATACGGAGCTACGTCCAGTCTTGAAATTCCAAACGGACATCGATAACGCTGAAATGCACTTCAAGTCAAACTTATAAAATTTCTTCCAAAATGCTAACTTCCACAATATGTGCCAAAATGCTCCCGGTTTATCCAAAACCTGAACCGGGCATAAGCCCAAGTCCAATATCATTATACGAACCTGCTGGACCCTTTAGATCCTGATTCCGAGGTCGTTTACTCAAAAATCCAATCCAAGTTCATTCTTTCAACTTATAGCTTCTGAAATGGAAATTTTCATTTAAATATAACTCCATCTCCCTAAATTTTGATTTCGACCGTGCAAACAAGTCATAATACCAGAAATGAAGCTGTTCATGGCCTCCACGGAGCGCTAGTACTCAAAACGACCGGTCTGGTTGTTACAACTGGGTCATCTTGGACTGGTTTTTTGTTTGGGCTCCGGATGCAAAAAGGCCCAGTTCTAATTCTCTCTTAATTTCCAACTCTTTCTTTTCCTTCTTTATAATCAAACAAAAATTCTAATTAATTTGTAAAAAATCAAAACTACACAAATATTAATACTTAACAATAATTAACACGCCAATTAACACATTTAATTAGAACAATATCATACAATGACAACGAAAATAAAATACATATATATATTTTTTGATTTTCACTTTGTAAAACAAACCTAATTATTTTTTTAATGTAAATTAAATCCTAAGAATGCGATTGCGATATATATTTTTATTTTTTTATTTTTTATTAATTTACAAATGATCATGCACAGACACAAATGCAAATAATTAAGAAAATCACACAAAATTCACAAAGAATGACACTTAGTACAAAACTATTATATTTTTGGATTTTGGGAGTAATTCTCATGTAAACAAAAATCTCGTGCTCACAATGAACACATGAAATCAATTTCCAATCAAATTCTACAATTAATTTCATGAACAAACACATAATCAACAATATACAAGAATCAAAGTCCAATTAAACTCAAAAACAAACTTAATAGAACTCAGTAATTAATTGAACTACAAATTAAATCTAACAACACTACAATCAAAATAAACATCCAAGTGATTAACTACACATTCTTATGTTAAAAACTTAAACAAAAATAAATAAACAAGTTTCATGAATAATCTGGAATCATGATGAACAACAAATCAACAAGATAATCCAGCCAACATACAACAGTTTTGGATATGAAAATACTAGTTTGGTTTTTTTGGGAAATGAAGTGTAAAAATGAAAGAAAAGGGGGTCTTTTGGGTTATGGGGCAGACCGGGTTGTTGGTTGTTTTGGGTTGGGTAGAATTGGCTTGGCTTGGGGTTAAATCAAGAATTTGGCCCAATCCCGACTTCGTTCTTCTATTTTTTGTTCTCTTTTCTTTTACTAATTAATAAAACTAAAAAAAATGCTACGATTAAGTTATAAACCTAGAATATCTTAAAATACTAATTAACTCCTTAATAATAATTATCACACAAAATTAAACGTCAATAAAATCGCACAATTTAGACATTAAATGCTTAAAAATACAAAATACATATTTTTATGATTTTTCATTTCCGTAAAAATAAACTTAATTGTAAACTTGAATTTTATATACATATGCAACATATTTTTGTATATTTTATTTATTTAAACAAACAAATATGCACAGATAAAAATGTAAATAATTCAAGAAAAATAACACAAAATTCACAACAATTGCAAGAAAACTAATTTTATTTTGAATCTTTGGGAGTATTTCTTTTATAGGGCAAAAATCACGTGCTCACAATTTCCTTTAAGTTATTTGCATCATTTATTTGATCTCTCCCCTCATAGTGTAACTCTTCTTAAATCACAAAAATTGTTATCTTCCAAATTTCAGCACTTTTTCACGTTCTTATTTCTAACTGTTTCCCCTATTTGCAATGCTTGCTTGTTTATTTATTTGCTTGCATTTAAAGTCATAATTATAGCATGGTCGGGAACCACACTAGTGGATCTTGAGGGATGCCTAATACCTTCCCCTCGAGATAATTTTAAGCCCTTACCCAATTCTGGTTTTCATCTTTAATTCTTCTAAAAGTGTCCTAATGCACTATAATCATTAGGTGGAGACTCTCCAAATCGAAAATCCAATTCCCAAACGAGAAAAGAGTTGTCGTCCCAAATGTCGTGATCCCAATTCTGTGAGGAAAAAAGGGGCGTCGACAACGTGGCGACTCTACTGGGGACTGTTAGGCTTTTACAATTACATGCTATATGTGACCTTATTGCCTTCTTTATTTCTTTTGTTTAATACCTTTATTTGAAACTGACTTGTTTATTTTGTTTCTTTTTCTTTAATTGCTTTCATTAATGTTGTCACACCTCCCTGTTTACTACCCCACATAAGCATAAATATAAATACGCTCGTAGGGTATACCCCGACGCTCAAATATCCTAAACGGATAAAAATAACGTAAGGGAAGGAGTTTTTCCAATTAAAGGACAATCGGTTCGGGATTTTATTGAGATTAATCAGAGTCGCCACTTGGGAATGATAATGGTGTCCCAAGTCACCGGTTAATCCCGAATCCGAGGAATTTTGACTCTTAAAAATGTCTGCGAAGCAAAGATCCGGATAAGGAACTCTGTTAACCCGAGAGAAGGTGTTAGGCATTCCCGGGTTCCGTGGTTTTAGCACGGTCGCTCAATTGTCGTTCTCGACTCTTGTTTGACTCAATTACAGATTTTTAAACAACATGTAATGCTTTTTACATTAGGTATTATTTTTAAGGAATTTGCGACATCGCGAAAACACGCCTTGAGTCATTCCGCAACCAGTACGCCTATGACTTTTGGGGTATTTCGGCTTTGCCGAGATTTGGATTTGAGTCGCACCAAGTGCACACTCGTTCAATGGAAGGTATATTAAAATCGTGCCCTAAAACAGTCTATATCGGCTTTTAACTTTGGGAGAGGCTATGGAATTCGCTATTAGCCTCTCCGCTTCTAAAATGTTATCTTATTACTAAATGGGGGCCCCGGTATTATTCGGGCGAGGCTCATCCCAATTTAATTTTTAAAGTCCGGTCCTATTTTGTTCAACTACATTTTTTTGCTACATTATTTTTCCCTTACTCGTTTTTGTAACATTAAACATTCCAGGCCCATCGCATTTTGTTATTGGGCCTGGTCTTCGTCTTCGGTCATTTACACAATCCAGGATGGTCCCGTCCAGGTCTTGTAGCCCAAACGATCATATGGATATTATTTGGCGAACTAGACAAGTTCAAATGAGAGTTCAGGCCCACGCTGTACATAGGGCCCAAACCAGAATGTAATAGCAAGAGTATGACATAAAATTTGTAACGGAACAGGTGCTCAACATTTGAAACAAAGAATCAAGCCACTTTTATTATTGAAAAGGAAATTTGTACACAAAAACAATAAGCAGTGAAGGCACAACCAATTATTGTGACTATATACTCGTATCTAAAGATTTATGCTAACATCTAATTACTAACTAATGAAGCATTCTGGAACGCAGCCGCTTACCCAGGAGATTAAGTTAACATAAAGCGTTTCAACTGATTTATTTATAGTATAAAGAGAAGCTAAATTATTAATCCAGATATTTATTATACTACCAATTTCATTATCTCCCTTCATCACCAGTTCATCCTAATCCAGTTGCTTCAATATCTAATTATCTATCTTTTAAAAGAAAACTCAATCAGATTTGGACTTAAACCCTTGAAGTTGAATTAACTACATCGAACAGTTTTAAGCATTCTAAGTACCCAGTTGCATTAGCCCAAACACTTACAATTTAAACGATTCAAAGGCCTTAACGCGTTATACTACTGATTTTACCAAGACTTCAGTTCACCACAGTGTACTTAACATTATCGCGAATGGTTCACTATTTGATCTAATGTTTCCAATTTTAAAACTCATCTACATTTGAATGTCTACTAATACATGATTATGATTTACGAATCTACTGTTGGTGAGTGATTACCAGTTCTGAAACCATTATTAGTTAACTTATGTTTTAATGTTTTTACCTAATTAATACTAAGTGATGTGCTATTACTATTACTATACTACTATTATACTACTCATTCTAGCTATTACATCATTCCTTGTTTCTGTTTTTCAGTTATACATATATACTACAAACTGAAAAACAAAAAATGAAACTATACTACTCAACAACACAGTCAAAATCTAGAGCATCCATTTTTATTCAGAAACTTGGCATTACAGCTTTAATGATAAGAATGGTGTACCTGGTTTTGAAAGGAATGGGAAAATGGCAAATCAACAAGGCGGTGAAAATACAGCAACAACAACAGTAACAACCAGCAGTAGCTTCAACACCTCAATCCCGAAAATCCCAGCAATACAGAGAAAAACAAAAACAAACCAGTAAAAAATAGAAAAAGAAAAATATTTTCCAGCTTTTCTCTTTGTTTTGGCTTTCTAGCTTTGAACTCTTTTCAATTCTCAAAAGAAACTCTCAAAAGAAACTCTCAAAAATTGAAATTTTTGCCATGTATACTTATGTGTCCAGAATGTATATCGAGTGTATACTACAGCAGGGAATTTTTTTTATTTTTACTTCTCTTCCTATTTTTCCTCTCTTTTTTCCACCTTTTTTTTCATGAATCTTCTCTTCTATTTATAGGCAAGAATTTCGAAAATTTTCAGATTTTTTATTAAAAAGAAAATATTTTTTTAATTTAAAGAAAACCCACTAATCCATGTTTTCCTCTCCTTGTTTTCTTCCTTGATTTCCTTGCCCCCTACTACTTTATGTCATGTAATTATGATTATTTTTTGCTAAAAAAATCTGAAATTTTCTTCTTGGGCCAAGGAGTTTTGGGTTGGGTAAGGGTTCTTAGGATTGGGCTTGTAACTTAATTTGCAAGATGGCCCAATCCAAATTTTTTCCATTTTGTTCTTCTCCATTATTCAACTTCCTAATTAATAAAGCCCAATATACTAAGATTAATTTATAAAAACTAAAATTATCTTGAAATACTAATATTCATAATAATAATTGTCACCTAATTTTAAATGGTAATTAAAATACAATCACACAATTTGGACATTAAAGGCTAAAATGCAAAAAATGCCTATTTTTGTGATTTTCATTTTTGTAAGATAAAATTAATTACTCCTAATTGTAGAATTAAATCCTAAATGCAAATGCGATATATATATATATATATATATATTGTCATTATTTTTTAAAAATGACACTAAATTCACAACAATTGCAAACAACACAAAACTCTTTTATTTTGAATTTTTGGGAGTAATTCTCATATAGGGCAAAAATCACGTGCTCACAAATGTTTTTGTAATTTGAGCTATTATTGTAAACTATATTATATGAACGTGAAAATACATGGCAATTTGTTTCATTCTTGTAAACGGCATTTTTCAACATCATATTCCACTCGTGCGAAAAAGATACTATAGCAACGCTTATACTGAGTGGTTGCGCACTTCCAATACTATCACCCCCTAAATTTGGCAAAGGCATATTTGCGATAAAACCAGTCGATCGACGGTGTAGTCGATAGCTTCGTGCCTTTCCCTATTGAGTTGTCCGCTCAAGGGTACCATTCTAGCACTTCAAAATAGAAACCTTACTCCATTAAAATGTACATGCATCATGGTCAAAACTAGCCAAGTTAGTTATGTTGTCCACATAATGACTCATTAAGATAGCCTTGTCGAAAGTCCACCGGGTTTCCTTGAAACCCAAACGGATGCCTCCATATTCTATGCATTTATTTGGAGAACTAAGGTGCTTGCTATGCTAATTATGGGTTTAAATAGTCGAGTCTAGTGGCGTAAGGTCCTAACACTCTATTTTGTAGAAAATGAGGCACATATTTGGCATGGTAACCAAGCCCGAGCTTATTTGCTGCTATGACTACGCGAGTTGGTGGAGCTGTTCGAGGGAGATAAATATGCTGAATCTGGGGAAGGTCCTTTTGGGACCAAGTACTTAGGAGTCTTCTATTTTGCTTTAATGATGTAATAAGGTCAATGGCCACAAGTGACATTTTACTTTCTATTATTTAGAGTCATTTGGATTCGTCTTATTTTTATCAATAAAATGAGGCATTTAGCATTATATGTTCTCCAAAAACTATTTCTCGTTGGGCCTACCTCGGGCACAACGAGGCACCAAAACTAGGACGCGATTTACATTTTCGCACAATGTGTTTAGATACCGCAATATTTTTTCCTCATAACTTGCACTAACTTATTACCTTTTGTTTTACTTTTATTTTATTCCCCTCCCTAAAAGGTTATTTCGGGCACTCTGGCAACATTATCCTATTTCACGGGATCCAGGGACCCTCCATCCACCCATACAGGCTGCACGCCTCAGCAACTGGTCAATGAAAACCACCAGAGCCCAAAAAGCTTCGGGGTAGCAAGGCTAAATAAAAGCACCAAGCATTTTGGTTTACTTTTTACTAGCTGATTTTCTTTTCGCATTGTCTTTAATTTTGAATAGAGCTTCGATGTTTCAAACAATTATGGATTTAATCAAAGCATTTAAGTTTATCATATATATCTTGCTTATTATTTTATCTATCATTTAATCTATTTTATACAACATTGCTATTACTTATCTTGACGATGAACCAATGACTGTGACTTAGAAGAAGATGAGATACCCAAAGAGGTCGTCAGAGAAGTTGAGAATTTTAAGAATAGACCTAAGTCCAACCTGGAAGAAACTGAGTTCATTAATTTGGGACATACAAAGATTGTCAAAGAAACTCGTATCAGTGTTCACTTGTCGCCATTAGAAAAGGAGGAATGTACGGAATTTTGAAAAAATATGAGGACATATTTTCCTGGTCATATGATGATATGACTGGCCTCAGCACGTCCATTGTAGCTCACAAATTGCCAACAGATCCAACTTGTTCGCCAGTAAAATAGAAGCTCAGGAAATTCAAACCTGACATGAGTTTGAAAATCAAAGAAGAGGTTACAAAGCAAGTCAAAGCCAAAGTTCTCCGGATAGTGGAATATCCAAAATGGTTAGCCAACATCATGCCAGTACCAAAGAAGGATGGGAAGGTCAGAATCTGTGTCGACTACCGAGACCTCAACTGGGCCAGTCGCAAAGATGACTTCCCCTTGCCAAACATGCACATTCTTATCTACAACTGTGCTAAGCATGAGTTGCGGTCTTTTGTTGACTGTTTCGCTGGGTATCATCAGATATGGATGGATGAGGAGGATGCAGAGAAAACGGCTTTCATCACGCCGTGGGGAATGTATTGCTACAAAATGATGTCACTTGGGTTGAAGAATGCTGGCGCCACCTACATAAGAGCCATGACTACTATATTTCACGACATGATACACAAGGAGATAGAGGTATATATGGATAATGTCATCATAAAATCCAAGAACGCCGCATATCATTCGGAAGAACTGAGAAAATTCTTCAACAGACTGAGAAGGTACAATCTGAAACTGAATCCCGCCAAGTGTGCATTCGGGGTTCCTGCCAGAAAACTACTTGGCTTCATCGTAAGTCATCAAGGAATAGAATTGGACCCATCAAAGGTCAAATCCATCCAAGAATTTCCACCGCCAAAGAACAAGAAGGACGTGATGAGTTTCCTGGGGAGACTAAACTATATCAGCCTTTTAGTAGCCCAGTCTACAGTCATTTGTGAACCCATCTTTAATATGCTAAAGAAAGACGTTGCTACTAGATAGACCAATGATTATCAGAAAGCCTTCGACAGAATCAAGGAATACCTGTCAACGCCACCAGTCTTGGTCCCGCTCGAGCGAGGGAGGCCCTTATTACTTTATCTTGCAGTTTTGGATAGAGAATTCGGTTGAGTTCTGGGACAACATAATGAAATGGGTAGAAAGTAGCAGGCCATCTACTATATCAGTAAGAAATTTACCCCGTACGAGGCCCGATATTCCTTATTAGAACGTACTTATTGTGCTCTAACATGGGTAGCTCAGAAATTGAGGAATTATTTTTGTGCCTACACTACCTATATCATATCCACGATGGACCCGTTGAAGTATATCTTCCAGAAGTCCATGCCTACTGGCAAGCTCACCAAGTGGCAAATCTTGTTAAGTGAATTCGACATTGTGTACGTGACTCAGAAGGCAGTCAAGGGTCAAGCCATAACAGATCACCTTGCTGTGAATCCTGTTGGCGCATAATATGAACCCCTAAAAACATATTTTCCTAATGAAGAATTGCCCTTTGTAGGAGAAGATATTGCAGAATCCTACGATGGTTGGAGGTTGTTTTTCAACGGAGCCGAAAATTTCAAAGGATTTGGCATAGAGGTAGTCCTAGTATAATAAACCGGCCAGCATTACCCGGTATATGCCAATCTCAAGTTCCCTTGCACAAACAACATGGCTGAATATGAAGCTTGCATCTTGGGGCTCAATATGGCCATCGACATGAACATCCAGGAGTTGCTAGTGATCGGGTATTCAGACTTAATCATACACCAGGTTCGAGAATAATGGGCCACCTAAAACTCCAAGATACTTCCGTATTTGCATCACATAAAAGAGTAAAGGAAAAGATTCACAAAGATGGAATTTCAGCATCTACCTAGGGTCCAGAATGAGTTCGTTGATGCATTGGCTACACTCTCATCCATGATCCAACATCCATACACAAATTTCATTGATCCCATACCAGTAAGGATTTGGGATCAGCCAGCTTTTTTTGCTCACGTTAAGGAAGAAGCGGACGGAAAACAATGGTTCCACGATATCAAAGAGTACTGTCATGACCCAAACCCCGATCGTTATAGCGCCCAACACATTGCTAGGCATGCCCGACCATCTTCTTGATAACCAGCCAATTATTAATTAATACTGATCCATTTAGAGTTAATAGCTTGTTTTCATAATAGAAACAACATATACGGAAACAAAATATATGAAATATAGCCCAAATAATCCGGTGGCACAAGTCTGAGCCTCTAACAGAAAAGGAAACACCCTATACAATCCAAGTCCGAGTAGAGTGATAAAAGACATAAATGGAAGGAGGGAGAGATCGGGTCCTGCGGACGCCGACAGCTAGCTCGATGTCTCTTCAGCTGGTAATAGAAATAGCAGTAGTGTATAGCTAAACTGCCCTCCTGGATCCCTGTATCTTCACACAAGGTGCAGGGAGTGGGGTGAGTATCTTCCAACTCAGTGAGTAGTAAATAATAAATAATAACTGAAAGTAAGAACACGTGTATGAACACTAAATAGTTCGAAGAATAACTGCACAGGTAAATCCTCTCTGGAATGGTAAGTCTAGACCCAGTCTACTGATGTCTCACACTAATCCAACACTAATCTAACCCTGCTGCGGTGTGCAGCCTGATCCAATATATATATATGTATGTAGGTATATATAATGCTTCGGCGTGCAGCCCGATCCAATATAATATATATACTGCTGCGGCGCGCAACCCGATCCAATAATATATAACAATGCTCGTTGGGGGTGTGTGCGACTCTGGAGGGGCTCCTTCAGCCCAAGCGCTATGATACTACGGCGTGCAGTCCGATCCACATATATATTACTACGGTGTGCAGACCGATCCATATATATATATATATTACTACGGCGTGCAGTCCGATCCAAATATTTATATATTATTGCGGCGTGCAATCCGATCCATATATATATATATATATATATATATATATATATATATATATATATATATATATATATATATATATATATATATATATATATATATATATATATATATATATATATATATATATATATATATATATATATATATATATATATATATATATATATATATATATATATATATATATATATATATATATATATATATATATATAATACTACGGCGTGCAGTCCGATCCAATACGTGTAGATGTATATACTGTTGTGGCGTGTAGCCCGATCCGGTATATATATCAATACCTCACAGTGGGTTCTCGACCCCTCTCAATCAATATAGACTTGGCCTCTCGGCCCCACTCAGCTAGAACAGGGTATTCAACCCTAGGTATTCTCACTTAGAGTACACATCTAGTACTAGTTCATGTCATACTATACAGCTATGAATACGGCTGAGAGTATGTGTTCAACCTATTATTGAGGTCATTTAACTCACAGGTTTCCCTAATATTCTACATATCGGCACAAGGCCCCAAACATGGCAACTAGCCCAATTATACAGGTATAAGCTCAGTCTCAGTCAATATGCACTGTAAACTATCAATCGGAAAGGACCAAGTCCAAATCCCCAGTGCCAATAACACCACGCTCGTCACATGACGCGTGTTTCATCCCAACATAGCACTGTGTAGTGCAAATACGGGGTTTCAAACCCTCAATATATCATTTATTACTACCACTCACCTCGAACCAGCAAAAGTCCTAGCTTGCCTTGCACTTGCCTCGCAAATCGACCTCCTCGGATGCCAAATCTAGTCAAAACCAAGAACAATACATCAAAATAGGCTAAAGGAACATAACCCAATCGAAATAACTCGAGTTACACCAAAAATCACAAAGTTGCCAAAACTCGACCCTTGGGCCCACGTCTCAAAAAATTACAAAAGTCACATTTTCGGAATCCTCGTCTCTCCACGAGTCCGTACATACCAAGAACTCCCAATTCGGACAACAAATGGTCCTTCAAACCCAATTTAAACTTTTTGCTCAAAGCCCTAATTTTCTTGATTTCTAGCCATGAATTCATGAATACTATGGAGGATTCTCGTATAAAAACATGTATTTAACTCATAAAACTTACCTCCAATCGGTTCCCCAGGAATTCCTCTTTAATTTCCTTTAAGAACCTTCAAAAACGAGCAGCCATGGGAGAAAATAGACCTAACTTCGCGAACAACTGGTTTAAAAACAACTGACCAGATATAAATTTGTGTTCTATGTGATCGCGGCCTTATGCATGCGATCGCGATGAGCAATTTCCCAGGCTCCCAGAAATGTGAAGTGCGAATGCGGAGAGCCGCCCTTCGAACGCGATGAGTAACAAAATCCTTGTACGCGATCGCGCAAGAATGAATGCGATCGCGAAGCTTCACCTTCAGACCTTATGCGATCGTAATTAACCACACGCGAACGCACCGAACAAATTTTGTGCCACCAAAATTTCTCCTATGCGATCACGGTCTCACCCCCGCGATCGCGAAGACCAAAATTGCTGCAATAGAAGGGCTGAAAACCTGCAACTTTCAAGGGCCAAAATTGGTCCGATTGACCACCCGAAACTCACACGAGGCCCCCGGGACCTCTACCAAAAGCACCAACCTACTCCAAAACATGATACGAACTCGTTCAAATCATAAAAACATATTCTTAAACACAAAAATCATCAAATTAAGGCGGATTCAAGCCTAAGTTCCAACTAAAACTTCCGAAACTAACATCCAAAGGAAGAAAGGCCTTGTTATCATCTAGATCGACGTAAGGTGCATAGCGGTGTAGAGTCCAACTAAGACTTCCATGAAAGGTCTCATTCATCTTGATTGAGGAGTTTCTTACTGACCGCTAAACATGCTCCTTCTGAGAATGGTTTTACCCCGCTCCTCAATCTTATTCTGTTTCCTGATCCTGCTTCAGATTCTCTTTCAGTTGTGGAAACAAGCCCCTATTCCTATCGGTTGAGTAGCCCAAGCTCCTTAAGTATTGTCCCTTCTCGGACGGGGAAAAGCGGCACTCGACATCTATTAAACAAGACCAAGAACAAAGCCATACCATGCCCTTGGGAGAAAGTAGTGATGATTGCCATGAATGCTGCCCTCGAGGACATGTACAAGAAGGTCTTTGCCGATTCCTATCAACATGGTGAATCTCTTAGTAGAGGGGCGTGAAAAGTGGAGACTTTGACCAAAT
This sequence comes from Nicotiana noctiflora, assembly GCA_032618575.1. NCBI lineage: Eukaryota > Viridiplantae > Streptophyta > Magnoliopsida > Solanales > Solanaceae > Nicotiana > Nicotiana noctiflora. Next base: position 300,281 of record JASVEL010007365.1, read on the forward strand.
GAATAGGGATCAATTGAAATCAAAAACCCAATCAAACGATGTCCGAATGACCTGAAAATTTGCAGACATATCCAAAATCACCTAACAAAGCTACTGCAACTATCGGAATCCCGTTCCGATGCTCGAATCAAAATCTCACCTATCGACCGGATTTCGCCAAAATTCCAACTTTGCAAATTCAAGCCTAATTCTACACCGAACCTCCAAATTCAATTCCGATCACTCTCCTAAGTCACAAATCATCCCCTAAACCTACCTGAACCATCGAAATTCGATTCCAAGCCCTCTAACTCACAAGTCAATATCCGGTTGACTTTTCCCAACTATTCATTAATCAAAAAGACTATTTGTCTCATTTCCTACCAAACTCGATCCGAATTGACTCAAACTCACCAAACACATATATTGAAACATGAAAAAGCATATAACGAGGAAAAATGGGTGGTAACTCACGTGACGATGACACCTATTCATAGCAGTTTGCCACAGTAACCAAACACTAACAGAAAAACCTTTCTCATTTGCTAAAGTCTCATTCCAGCACCTTCCTATACTGCCCGCGACAACTAAAAAATGCGATATACCTACCCATCTCTCAGGTCAACCATTCATGAATCTATTTCTCTTTTGACCGATACTACAATAGATTTTGGAGCTAAACCTCGATATTACCTTTTTATCCAGCTGAAATCACATATGTTCACACTCATTAATGATTCCAACGATCATTTGATTATAACACACCACACTGATAATATGACACCTCCTCATCGACCTAAGCCAAGACAAGTACAACACAGGCTCCAATAAGAAATGATTTGAACACACTCGAATCATGACAACTGACTCACACATAAGAGCTAATTCAAATTCCTTAGTACCATCACAACACATAACTGAGATCTCGTCTCACATCATAGAATTAGAGTACCTGAATCCTCCTCAAAAGGTCATAATATCACGTGGCCTTGCTACATCTTATGATTCTATCCAAACACTATTACTTATGAAGCACCTCAAGTCACGATGCCCAAAACGGCCATCCACGAATAGATTTAGGTCTGAACTCTCACCCACGGTGAAATAATTAATATACATCATCAAATCTTGTAAGGACACAACTGATGCGCTATTCGCCAAGCAATACCCAATACGAACTTTCCTCAGAAACAAGGAAGTATTGTATACAAGGTAACATATAGGAAACTATTCTCCACATCACACTGTTGCGGCGTAAAACCCTCTCCAAATAACATGCCCGTGGTGGAGGACCACCCGATTCAGATACCATACCCGTGGAAGCATGCCACTCGATCCAAATAATCTGTGACGGTGTGCCACCCGATCCACACCTAAATCTTGCAAAAAAAAATGCACATCGAGTCAAATTGCTCATTACAATAAACATATATCGCCTCAGCTCGGGCACAAGAAACGCATCCAACAAAGTTCCTCAATATCGGAACTAAATCAATGGTAAAAGCCTCTGCACTGACATCCGCCACGAAGGCCCAATTGACAAAGCAGTACCTGCCAGCCGTCCGCTGGTCCTGGGGTACAACTGTCACACCTTCTTTTAGCGCCACCCGCACCCCGCGAAGGGCGTGGTAAAGGGAGTTTTTCCAATTAAAGGACAATCGAAACGAGATTTATTATTAAAGATGTAGAGTCGCCAGTTGGGAGATTTATGGTGTCCCAAATCACCGATAGAATCCTGAATCGAGGAAAGGAATGACTCTGTATTACAATATGGTATCGGAATTTTGGATAAGGAATTATTTTAACCTAGGAGAAGGTGTTAGGCATTCCCGAGTTCCGTGGTTCTAGCACGGTCGCTCAACTGTTATATTTGTCTAAATTATCTGATTTTAGTACATGTTCAAACTTATGTGCATTTTTTAACTTTTAACCGCTTTTGATTATTATCATTTTTTATAAGAATTGCAACGTCATGAAAACACATCTCAAACCACATCACATCAATGTACCCGTGGTTATTGACATATTTCAGCTCCGTTGAGATTTGAATTTGGGTCACATAAATGTGCACACGAGTTTAGGAAAGTAGATTATTAAATAACACTCCTAAAGCAACTAACGCGTTGTTATTTTTTTGGGAAAGGCCGTGAAATTTGCTAAACGGCCTGTCCCGAAATCTAGGTATTTTAATATATATACATTTATAAGGGTCCCGCAATTTATAAATTTTCTATTTTGACGAGGCTCGTCTCATTTATTATTTAAAGGCCAACCTAAAGTAAATCTCGGATATTCACAAATTATTAAGTCCTAAATACGATTACTGAGATATTTAGCCATTGACCTTCTTCCTAATAAAATAACCTCTATTTTCTATAACTTTTGCAACAATGTAATTTTATCTCTTCACATCTCAATAAAATACATGATGCTTAAGCAACAAAAATAATTGAAACCTTGAACATTTGCCCTATTCAGGACCAAATAAACAGACACGCGAGACTCATAATTAATGACATCCAAACAAAACCAACATGCTAAGCATTATTCAAGAACGTTAAAGTCAATTAATCCAGAATGCTCAAGACATAAGATATGAAAAGATTCATCCATAATATATACAATAAAATAGTGATGTAATTGAAGAGATGAACCTTTCCATTTGCTTGGCTGCCTCTTTCAAAGTTCGACCAGGAAAATCTCCACGAGATTGCTTTGAAGCTCGACTAACAGACAAGTACGCGAGCGGAGAAGCAAGGACACTCCGGCACCGGAACCTCGAACAACGACCGCAAACGCTGGAAGAGATTGAGCAGAAGGGCTCGTTTTGACGGTGCTGTCGAAGAAGAAGATGACACCGTCGTGGAGGTCTCGTGACTGGTCAGCGACGAAAAAAGCAGAAAATGACGGACAGCAGATCGACTGGTGGTGAACGACGGACTGGTTAAGGGTGTTCAGGCATGGGCAGGCTGGTTGAACGTTCAGGAAGAAGATGATAGGTTTTTTTTGTTCGTTTCTTTTTCGTTCAGTTTTTCAGAAAGTAGAAGAACATGAACAATGTAAATCCTCTATTTTCTATTCCTTTTTTGTTTCTTTCTCCATTTTTTAAATAAGTAAGAAATAAATTACATATTCACAAATGCCCATTCCTATTCACAAGTGCCTCTTCCTATTCAGAAATGTCCTTTTCTATTCACAAACGCCCTTTCCTATTCACAAATACCCTTTTCTATTCATAAATACCTCTTCCTATTCATAAATGTTCTTTCCTATTCACAAATGCCCCTAACCCATTTTATTAATCTACACTCAAATCTCTTGCTTTACTCTAATGTACTCCCAATCCCACCACTCTAGAAGTTTTCTAATTAGTTAGGTAAGACTCCTTTTAATTTGTTTTTATTACTTTTTTAAAAACCTAAATTAATTTCTATCATCAAATTATCCTAGAAAATTAAAGTAATCAACCCCAATAATTATTACAACTAATCAAAAACCAAATTAAAAAAAATTGCCAAAATACAAAAAGTAAAATGCAACATAACTATTTTTATGATTTTTTCTATTTTTGTCAAACAACAACTTAATTAATCTAAAAATATAAAATAAAATCCTACATGCAGATGCAATATATGTTTTTATGATTTGAAATAAATGTCAAAGCTAATACTAATTAATTAAACTAAACTTGAAATTATTTTTGTATTTTCGAAATTATATAAAAATAAGGTACTATTTTTGTATTATTTTTTTTTTAAAATTTATGAAAAATACATGAACTAAAATATATTTTTTTGTAATTTTTATTTTTCTTGTAATAAAATAAAGTAAAATAGTCAAAATTTGCCGAGATAGCTATATTAGGCCTAAACTAAATATTTTACGCTAAATATAAAAAATCTTGGGAAGGGTAAAAAATCACGCGCCTACACAACTACCCTGCCAGAACATACACATTTTCTGACATAGTCCATATCACATTAATCTAGACAACCTGACTTAAGACAACCAGTCCGTAATCAATTATTATAACCCAAATTCATCATATCAAGCAAAGAGAGAGCCACTAGGGCTTCCAATTTCCAATAAACGCTAAACGGTGTCGATACATATGATATACAACCACTGCATAGGCAGATTACGAGAACTTCTAGTCTCCAACACATATATATCACATAAATACCATGCCTGATTCCACAATCTGTCGTACGAATACATAACACACATCAAGCATCCATTCATACCACGAAAGCCATTCAGAAATTTTCCTATGCCATCAACAACTCAATCATCACATTCGATCCAACAAGAGAATACCTCCATACCACTAGATATTATCAGTGTACATTACCTTGTCCCTTTTGGCCACATACCCTGCCAAATCACTAAAATAGCAGTACCATTTTCCTTAATCACCGGAAAGATCGATTCTTTAATCACATGTAGCTGCCTGCGGTGCTCAAGAATTTAATGACTTCCATTATATTAGGGACTGAACCAAAACATTGAACATGCAAATCCTAATTCTCCATATCGTAACACATAGACCATACCACACCCGGATATCATGAGGACTTCTGTCTCTCTCCTGTGCCGCAGACATCGACGCACTCAACTAGTCAATGACTTTCATGATCCCATATAGGAGACAAATTATTACACAGTCCACGCTTGCATACCCATAGGAAATATACTCATCGAATTACGGTGAAACACATCCAGAACTCTTTCTCCCAATTCCACTGTACAAGATAAACTGCCAGGACTGAGTCCCTTTTACCCAAACCAAGCTAAGCAACCTGCTAGCACGCAAGAGCTTTGTCGCACAATACCTGCAAGACTGATTACTTTGAACACATACCAGGAATTAATCAAATCCTTATCATACCGTTTCGGTCCATTATCAAGCTGTTCCATTTACCCAATTCCCTTCTAATTCATGTTTAATTTAATATTAGCCTTTTATTGTAGCACCACAATGCCTCAACTCAAGTTTACCACCTGAGACTCGCACATAAGATCACACTGTCTAAGACCCATAGGCCTCCGAATACCCTCTCAAACGTCTCCCCGAAATACCATATTCCAGAATACATTAGTTGAGGAACTTCCCGCGAATCTGAATTTGTTACCATTACCTTCCAAATACGGATACATAGTATCCCATAATGACACAACATAGCACAAGTCTTGATCTCTTCTATTGAAAACAAAGTCTCGAGCCACATACAAAATATTAAGACACCTGACTGTAACACGCAAAAATCTTGAACATAGTAATACCATTCTCGCGAGAGTCATTCACTCTTATACAGCTGTAAATCACCTGCCCTAACTGAACAGAACCACTTGCGCTTTGTTAGAACTCTGACACCGCGGAACAAGATTTCATACAAATATAATTAGCTATCTTTATTTTTTGTCCACTGAGCCTTCTTATCAACAGTAACTCAAAACATCCTAATATTTCATCACATCTACGACGTACCATTAACCTTTCCCAACATACTTAAAGACAAAATTGACATAGCACATCACAGTGCAATTAGTTAATCAATAACAACCTCCCCAACTTGGCTTGAAGCCATATATTAAGGCATTTTTAACCATTTATGGTATCCTTACTCAAATGATGCCTCAATGCTATAGTGAGATTAAACTCAAGTCATTTACAAGCTTTGGTGGAGACTCGAATCATCGGAAATATTAACTCTTCTATATTTCTTGCATTCATTCACACACAACAATTAAGCCCACCCCTTTAGGTGACAGAAAAACTGTTCTAAGTCCCAAATTTTTCCAAAATTTCAACATAGTTTCCTTTGTAATTTGAGCCCATCCACCAGCCAGAGAATCACCAAACCATCCTAAAAACACATCTAAAACTCGATAAGATATCACAATGTTTATCAACAACATTAATCTCAATACTATACGAATTATTTTAACAAAATTGATACATGAACATGCGTTGCACCTGCTCTAATCATAACACATATCAAATACCTTTCACCATGATACACATAGCACAGCCAATTTGTTCTTCCTGCGTCTGAACTCATACTGCCACACGTAATGCACTTTACCTTTCCACTAAGAAACATGAACATATTTACCACGCCCATAGCTAGGGCTACATAACAGATCACAATAAGAATCGAACACCTTACAGCCACCCATTATCAAACTGCCATTTCCACAATTAGGGACAATACTAATCGTATGAATTTTATAATACCGGCTCGCGAAATTAGCACATTGGTGCTCATCCATAGACAAAGATCTGGCCTCAAGTCATCCCAACTGACCCAACATAAACTCATAGAGATTATATCTTGCCGCCCGATCGGGAATCTCAAGCCACCAAGGAAAATCTACCACTAGGCACTCGAGTGCGCTTACAAACATGTAGAAGGAATTTTATGAATTACATCTCAAGATGAATCAAGTACGCGTGATAAGAATTCCAAGATTGTAGATTGTTTCCTAAAAGGTCTGCAGCCTCCCGAGGATAAGTACAGACGTCTCTATACCGATCTGCGAGACACTACTAAACCGGCTCATGACTCGCGAGACCTAATAACATAGGCTCTGATACCAACTTGTCATGACCCAAACCCCGGTAGTGATGGCGCTCAACACATTGCTAGGCTAGCCCGACCATCTTTCAGATAACCAACCAATATTTAATTAATACTGATCTATTTAGAGTTAATAGTCTATTTTCATAATAGAAACAACAAATGCGGAAATAGAAATAAATGAAATACAACCCAAAGAATCAGGTGTCACAAGTCTGAGCCTCTAACAAAAAAGGAAACACCCTATACAATCCAAGTATGAGTAGAGTGACAAAAGACATAAATGGAAGGATGGAGAGATCAGGTCCTGCAGACGCCGGCAGCTACCTCGATGCCTCCTCAGCTGGTAATAGAAATAGCAGCAGTGTATGGCTCAACTGCCCTCCTGGATCCCTGTATCTGCACACACCGTACAGGGAATGAGGTGAGTATCTTCCAACTCAGTGAGTAGTAAATAATAATTAATAACTGACAATAAGAACACCTGTATGAACACTAAACAGTTCTAAGAATAACTGCACAAGTAAATCCTCTCTGGAATGGTAAGTTTAATCCCAGTCTACTACTGTCTCACATTGATCCAACACTGATCTAACCCTACTGCAGCGTGCAACCCGATCCAATATATATATATATATATATATATATATATATATATATATATATATATATATATATATATATATATATATATATATATATATATATATATATATATATATATATATATATATATATATGTTGCGGCGTGCAACCCGATTCAATATAATAGATATACTGTTACAGCGCGCAACCCGATCCAGTAATATATAATTGCGCTCACTGGGGGTGTATGCAGACTCCGGAGGGGCTCCTTCAGCCCAAGCGCTATGATACTGCGGTGTGCAGTCCGATCCACATATATATTACTGTGGCGTGCAGTTCGATCCATATATATATTACTGCGGCGTGCAGTCCGATCCATATATATATATATATATATATATATATAAAATATTGCGGCGTGCAGCCCGATCCGGTATATATATATCAATACCTCATAGTGGTTTCTCGACCCCTCTCAGTCAATATAGACTCGGCCTGTCGGTCTCTCGGCCTCTCCGCCCCACTCAACTAGAACAGGGTATTCAACCCTAGGTATTCTCACTTAGAGTACACATCTAGTACTGGTTCATTTCATGCTATACAACTATGAATACGGTTGAGAGTATGCGTTCAACCTAGTATTGAGGTCATTTAACTCCACAGGTTTCCCTAATATTCTACAGATCGGCACAAGACCCCAAATATGGCATCTAGCCCAATTATATAGGTATAAGCTCCGTCTCAGTCAATATGCACTGTAAACTATCAATCGGAAAGGACCAAGACCAAATCCCCAGTCTCAATACCACCACGCTCGTCACATGACGCGTGTTTCATCCAAACATAGCACTGTGTAGTGCAAATACGGGTTTCAAACCCTTAATATATCATTTATTACTACCATTCACCTTGAATCGGCAAAAGTCCTAGCTTGCCTTGCACTTGCCTCACAAATCGACCTCCCTAGAGGACAAATCTGGTCAAAACCAATAAGAATACATCAAATTAGGCTAAAGGAACATAACCCTATCGAAATAACTCGGGTTACACCAAAAATCACGAACTTTCCAAAACTCGACCTCCATGCCCGCTTCTCAAAAAATTACAAAAGTCACATTTTCGGAATCCTCATCTCTCCACGAGTCTGTACATACCAAGAACTCCCAATTCGGACCAGAAATGGTCCTTCAAATCCCCATTTTAAGATTTTTTCTCAAAGCCCTAATTTTTTTGATTTCTAACCATAAATTCATGAATTCTATGGAAGATTCTTGTATAAAAATATGTATTTAACTCATAAAACTTACCTCCAATCGGTTCCCCTGGAATTCCTCTTTAATTTCATTTAAAAACCTTTAAAAACGAGTAGTCATGGTGAAACTAGACCCAACTTTGCGAACAACTGGTTTAAAAACAACTAACCTGATATAAATTTTCCTTCTATGCAATCGCGGCCTTATGCACGTGATCGCGATGAGCAATTTCCCTGGCTCCCATAAATGTGAAGTGCAAACGCGGAGATCCGCCCTGCAAACGCGAAGAGAACAAAATCCTTGTACGCGATTGCGCAAGAATGAATGCGATCGCGAAGCTTCACCTTCAGACCTTATGCGATCGCAATTAACCACACGCAAATGCACTGAACAAATTTCCTGCCACCAAAATTTATCTTATGCGATCACGGCTTCACCCCCGCGATCGCGAAGACCAAAATTACTGCAACAGAAGGGCTAAAAACCTGCAACTTTCAAGGGCCAAAATTGGTTGGATTGACCACCCAAAACTCACCCGAGGCCCCCGGGACCTCAACCAAAAGCACGAACCTACTCCAAAACACGATACAAACTCGTTTCAATCATCAAAACATATTCTTAAACACAAAAATCATCAAATTAAGGCGGATTCAAGCCTAAGTTCCAACTAAAACTTCCGAAACCAACATCCAATCAAAAACCCGATCAAACGATGTATGAATGACCTAAAAATTTGCAGACATATCCAAAATCACCTAACGAAGCTACTGCAATTGTTAGAATTCCGTTCCAAACCCCGGATCAAAATCTCACCTATCGACCTGATTTTGCCAAAATTCCAACTTCGCCAATTCAAGCCTAAAGTTACACCGAACCTCCAAATTAAATTCCGATCACTCTGCTAAGTCACAAATTATCCCTCGAAGCTACCCGAACCATCAGAATTCGATTCCGAACCGTATAACTCACAAGTCAACATCCGATTGACGTTTCCCAACTATTCCTTCATCAAAGAGACTATTTGTCTTATTTTCTACCAAACTTGATCCGAATTGACTAAAATTCACCAAACACATATATTGAAACATGAACAAGCATATAACGGGAAAACCTGGGCGATAACTCACGTGATGACAGATCGGGTCATCAAAAGTACTTAACAACACGAAAGTATACAGAACTTGCCAGCGCTGCTCAAAAGCACACACTTTGAAGGCTATTCAACAAATTCTTTCATAGTAGAGGAATCTTGTATAGGAGGACTCCCGATTTAGGTTTACTAAGGTGTGTCAAAGCAAAAGAAGCATCTAGACTATTTGACAAAGTGCACGCAGAGATATACGGACCACACATGAATGGTTTTATCTTAGCAAAGAAGATACTGCGAGCAGGGTATTTCTGGATGACTATGGAAACAAATTATATCCAATATGTTTGCATATGCCACCGCCATCAGATACATGCAGACATGATAAAGGTGCCTCTAAACGTGCTTACTGCAACTAACTCACCGTGGCCATTTGCCACCTGGGGAATAGATGTTATCAGACCTATCGAGCCTGCCGCATCAAACGAGCATAGATTTATCCTGGTGGTGATTGATTATTTTACTAAATGGGTTGAAGAAACATCATACAAGGCAGTGACTAAGAAAGTTGTGGCAGATTTCATCCGTGATTGTATTATTTGTCTATTCGGGATTCCAGAATCAATCATCACTGATAATGGTTCCAATATCAATAGCGACATAATAAAAGAAATGTGAGAGTCATTCACGATCAAACACAAGAACTCTACAGCCTACAAGCCTCAGATGAATAGCGTTGTAGAGGCAGCTAACAAGAATATCACGAAGATGCTAAGGAAGATGGTCGAAAGTCACAAACAATGGCATGAGAAGTTATCATTTGCCTTACTGGGATACCGCACCACAGTCCGCACATCGACCGGAGCAATTCCCTACATATTGGTCTATGGTAAGAGGCGGTCATCCCCACCGAGGTAGAAATTCCCTCCTTGAGGATCATACAAGAAGAAGAGTTGGATGATGCAGAATGGGTAAAAGGTCGCAACGAGCAGTTAGCCCTTATAGATGGAAAAAATGAATGCAGTTTGGCACGGTCAGTTGTATCAGAACAGAATGTCTAGAGCCTTTCAACAAAAGAATTAAGCCAAGGAAGTTTACATCAGGGCAGTTGGTGTTGAAGAAAATATTCCCACATCAAGAGGAAGCCAAGGGGAAATTCTCTCCCAACTGGAAAGGTCCATACATGATTCACCGGGTACTAACTGGAGGAGCGCTTATTCTTGCAGAAATGGACAGAGAAGTATGGCCAATGACAATCAATTCAGATGCAATGAAACTATACTATGTGTAACCACTTATAATTCTCTTTATGATGTAATTTGAACTAACGTTTAAGACGGGATACGTAGGAAGACTTATGGGTTCGGTCATAATTTAATAAAAGTTTTCATCTTCCCCTAATTTTGGAACTGGGGCAGAATTTTGAGTAGGACTCTCAAAATTCTGAAGGCAGTCTTCAGCCGCTCATTGTTAAGAACATACCTCAGTGAACTGGAGCAAAATTTTATGGAGGACCCTCAAAATTCCAAAGTGGATTTTTCATTTGTTCAGTACACCCGTCAGAGGTGCCAACCTAGTAAACTGGGGCAGAATTTTGAGGAGGACCCTGAAAATTCTGGAGTGGGAGAAGTTGCAATGTTTTGAACCACGTTGTAGTTGTTGGTTCATTTAAATAGTTTACACAATCGCATTGAACCATCACACCTATTCACATTTTCTATCCACACGCAATATTCTCCAGCAACCGCTTTATCACGATCAGTTACCAACAATCTGCTAAGAATCTTTATTGCTATCTACATTCCACGCATTGCATAAGGCTACCTTTTTACCTTTCAAGACTAAGCCTTGTCTCCATCTACATTTCTCGCATTGCATAAGGCCACATTTTTGCCTTTCGAGACTAAGTGTTGTCTCCATCTACATTTCTTGCATTACATAAGGCTACCTTTCTGCCTTTCGAGACTAAGCGTTGTCTCCATCTCCATCTTGCATTGCATAAGGCTACCTTTCTGCCTTTCGAGACTAAGCGTTGTCTCCATCTGCATTTCCTGTATTGCATAAGGCTACATTTCTGCCTTTCGAGACTAAGTGTTGTCTCCATCTGCTTTTCTTGCATTGCATAAGCCTACCTTTCTACATTTTGAGACTAAGCGTTGTCTGCATCTGCATTCCCTCCATTGCATAAGGATGCCTTTTGCCTTCCGAGTTTAAGCTCTACCTCCACTTGCTTGGCTGAAATATCGCCACCTTTAGTTATGTCTTGCAATTGGCTGAATATCGTCATTTTTTTCACTTCAGCTGAACCAACGCTTGTTTATCTAAACTTCTTTCGCCTGAAATATAGCCATTTACGCTTTTGCATCCGCTAAAATACAGCCAAACCTAGCATCTCATGGGCAGAAATATCGCCAAATCTTGCATTTCATGGGCTAAAATATCGCCAAACTGTCTGAAGGCATCATTGTTCGGAGGCATCATCGTCATAGCCCGAGAACACCATTCTATGGCCCGAGGACCCCACTTTATATCCTGCACATCATTATTCAAAGGCATCATGGTTCGGAGGCACAATTATTATGGCCCGAGAACGTCATTTCATAGCATGCGAATCCTTTAATTTTGAGTTTCATGGCCCAGGACATCATGGCCCGAGGACGTCATCCTAACCGTCCGAGGAAACCCTTCATGATTCAATGGGAACTTGCATCATATTTAAGTTTATGCACGATATACGCCTATATTATGCAGTTTCAGGTACCCCGGCTAGCAATGGCCGTTTCAGCAGGAGCGATCAGCTTCCAAATACCTCTTGTCTCCCCAAAACATCGCGTCTGTCCTTTCGAATCTACATCGGCATGTTCCGTTAATGGTTCTTGAACTACATACGGCCTGATTCCTATAAAACCAAGGATATGTAGGCAAATTAGAAACCAGAGCTCGGTCAAATTTTTTTCAAACCGCCGCTTCTGGTCAAAAATTGGCCATCATATCTTTTCCAGACAACTCTTTCATCTTTCCTCGATAAAGAGGGGCATCTGTTGATACCCAATTTTCCCTATGTATTTTTATATACCCAAAACACATCCAAAATAACATATAAGTTCATATATAAGCACACCAAAATGTTTTGGCATTTTTAAAACCAATTTATGGCCTATTTTTACACCATAAAATCCAATAATTATTTTCAAAGCTTTCCATTTTGGAGAATAATTTATTTTATTCTCATATTACAACAAAATGTCGACAACATGATTTTTTTACATTTTTACAAAATTATTTAGTATTTTTAAAGCCAAATTGCATATAATTATAATACTAGCCTCTTTAAGATTTAATAGCATTTTATAATTACATAATTGATCCCAATATATATATATATATATATATATATATATATATGCTCAGTGCCTTTAATTTTCTTTTAAAACCTTTTTACTATTCTTATAAAATAATAGGGGTTATTTCAGTTTTAACCCCAATTCATTCCAATCATAACCCCAATTCCATTTCAATTTTTGCCTCAATTTTGACCCAATCCGCCCCCAAATCAAAATGACCCAATTGGATTTCTCACCCTACCCCTGACCCATTGCAAAACCCGTCTGGGGTTCTTTTAAATCCAAGTCGTTGATCAAAACGATCAACGGCCACAAATGATTCTTTCCTTTTTAATTCCACATGACCTAACCCTAATCCCCATTTCTCTTGGACAACTGCCTTCAAACTCTCTTCTCTCTTAAACTCTCTCAAACTCTCTCAAACACTCAAACCTTAATCGCCTCCCTCATCTTCTCCGACTATTTTCTCGCCGGAGTCCATGGCATTTTAGGCCATGGATGACCTGTGCTCACCTTCCTTTAATCCTATGCCATGAGTGTTTGATATTTTGAGGTTTGACATCAATGACGTCTATTTAGATCTGCAGATCTGTGTTCCTGTGGCCTCTCCGGCCCCATTCCAATGTATTCGAGCTTTAGAAGCCTAGCCATGGCCATCTTTGACTCAAGACCAGACCTCTTCCAAACCTTCTAATTTCTAGGGTTTCAGAGAACCCCTAAGGCTATTTGATGTTCCTACCTCTATTATTTACTTAGATCAATGGTGGATTTGTGCTATATGCAACGTTTTAAAGCTTTTCCCCAATTTTCTTTTCAAAATTAGTCTATTTCAATTTAGGGTTTTCGGAAAATCTTCAAAAAAACTTCTGTCTTTTCTTCTTTTTCTTCTTCTTTTCTTTGTGTGAATCTGTCTATGCCATGTTCTTATGTTCTTTCCTCGCATGTCTACTCCTATTATGTTTTGCCATATTATGCATATTCTTCTATTTTGTGTTATGTTCTTTATTCTACTAGGATCTATAAGCATGCTTTACATGTCTATCTCGTATGTTTCTTTACTGTATTTTTACTAAGATTTTAATACTTGTTTGCCTTTACTGGACTTTTGTTTGAACTCTAAGCAGGTTTCGTCTACTATTTTTCCTAAAATTGTATCGCGTTTTCTCTCCTAAACTTGTTTGAGTGACATGCTTTGCCTAAATGTATTCCCTGTGGTTGAAACTTGCTGCTCTCTCTGTTTGTTTTCTCATAAGTCTCTGGAAGAGACTACTGAGCATGTTCTATTTGTTATTTTCTTGTCTATGCATCTAATTCGAGTAAAAAACCCTAGTATTTGGGGGTTTTGAAAGCCTTGACTTTATGTTTGGGCTAGGGTTCCATTCAGCACCCCTGACTCTCTTTCAGACTCATTCTAAGTCTATGAACCTAACCTTCTTATTCACTCTGATTTCTTGCTAGTTTTATGACAACTCTCTCTTGTCTCACATATTTGTATGCATTTTATATGACAAATTCTCTTCTTTCAAATAGCCTTTGGCCAGCTTGTGATTGATTCCGATCTCCATTTTAAAAAAGGTTTGATTATGTGTTGTTGATTTTCTTTAAATTAAACTCCTTCTCACCTTTTCCTAGTTGGATTCATTCACATTAAGATTCGAACCCTAATTTTACTGGCTGTTGATTGATTGTCTTTCCTTATTCTGTCCAAACCGTGTGCTATTAGACTATTTCCTTAAATAAACGGTTGTGTATTTGACCATATTATACTTCTTTAGATAAGATTTTTTAAAACGAATCCTTTCCTTATTTATTTTGCCCGTTTGAATCAAATCCCTTAACCAAAGGGAAACAACTTGTGATTGATTTAAAAACTATTCTCGTACCTTTTTCTTACTCATCTTTTGCACTATAAAAGGGCATGTCCTTTTGCACTAAAGGAGATGTTTTCATAGGCTTTTCACAGACTGTTTTTCACAAAAACACATGCTTTTCACAAACTTTTCGGCACAAAACCACATGCTTTTACACATTCGAATATTGAGTTCTTTCAAAAAAATTCTACTCTTTTCTTCTACTTTGTGCTTTCTGTAACAATTTTGAGCTCTCTCTCTAAACTCTAAAGTGTTCTGTTGAACTTAAGTCTACTCCTACTGTATTTACTTGCCGGATTGCTCTATTATTCTGATTGTTCTTACTTTCCAACTGGTACGTAATTCTTAGTTAAATAAAGCTTCTTCACTATGTGTTTACTTCCTGTTCTGTTATGTTCTTATTTACTATGTTTCTCCAACCTTGTTGTGCTTTTCTTATGTGAACTCCCTTTCCATTTTCCCCTTTGTATGTAAGTATAGTTCTAGCCATAGCAGCACTGCAACATTGTTGCCTATGATTCTGAACCGAGTTCTTTAAATCCCAAACTCAATCAATTCACACTCCCTTTCCCATTTTATGTTCTTGAACCTTGGTATTGGGTCAGATAGTGTCCTAATCACTATCCAGACTTCGGTCTGACCTACAAGGATCTGCTCCTAATTTGTTTGACTAAACTTATGGTCCGGGGTGTGCCAGCCTGCTTTGTGGCTAGGTATGACCACCACATGGTATGGCTCCCCAATTCCCTTTTCACTTTGCACTTACTCCTAGTTATAAGTTCTGCCCCTCTCTTGCAAGCCTTACTTTGGGAACCCCTAAGCTCCCTCTGAACTCAAATACCTGAGAGTTGGCTTTTCCACACTACACTATTCCTAATTCTAATGGTATCTTGGGTGTGAGAAATGTCGGGGATCCTTGAGATTCCTTGAAACTTTGAAACACCCTGGATAATGAGAAGGATTTGGGGTTCCTGATCCCCGAGTTGGTTAAATATATGTTATTAGACATTAAGGTTGAATTAGGTTGCTCGGATCTAGCTGTTAGCTTTTGATGCTGTGACGACCCGGCCCTTCGTCACGGGAATTACCACCCCGTTATGTTGTAAATACATGTTTTATGATTTTATATCAGTGTTAGAGTCTATTGGGTGAGTCAGGGAGTGATTTTGATTGAAAATGAGGCATATAGCCTTTTTGAAGGAAACTTGAATAAGGAAAATCAACCCGGAGTTGACTATTTGGTTAGAGGGCTCGGCATCGGATTCTGATGATTCGGTTAGTTCCGGGAGGTGATTTGTGACGTAGGGGAGTGATCGGAATTGAATTTGGAGGTCCGGTGTAGAAATAGGCTTGAATTGGCTAAGGTTGAATTTTGGCGAAATCCGAACGGTAGGTGAGATTTTGATCCGGGAGTCGAAATGGAATTTCGACAGTTGCAGTAGCTTCGTTATGTGATTTTGGATATGTCCGCAAAATTTCAGGTCATTCGGACGTCGTTTGGTTGGGTTTTTGATGGAATGTGTAATGCAGAATATTTTAAGGAATTTAGGCTTGAATTCGATGCGAATCATGGGTTTTGATGTTATTAGACGTGTTTTGAGGATTGACACAAGTTCGAATAATGTATTAGGATGTGTTGGTGTGTTTAGATGAGGTCCCGGGGGCCTCGGGGTGTTTTCGGATGGCTAAACGGGAGAAAATGTGGAAAATTGCAGGGTTGGGATTCTGGTTCTGTTGTTTTCGCTCCTGCGGAAATGGGGGCGCAGGAGCGAGTCCGCAGAAGCGGATACAGGAGCGCAGAAGCGCCGTTGATCGCGGAAGCGGATTTTCGTCCGCAGGAGCGGCACCGCTGGTGCGGAAAGTGAGCCGCAGAAGCGGAATTGGCCGGCTAGGCCTGGAAACGCAGAAGCGACCTTCTGGTCGCGGATACGGGCTCGCAGGAGGCGGACGCCGAGTCGCAGAAGCGGGAAACCCCGCAGGAGCGAATGAATTTCCGCAGAAGCGGACGCGCAGGGGCGGTCCATGGATCGCAGGAGCGGAATTTGCCAAATAGGCCTGAGTTCGCAGAAGCGACCAATTGGTCGCAGAAGCGGTTCTGCAGGGGCGGAAAATGGCCCGCAGAAGCGAAAATTGCAGTGAGTTAAGTGTATCAGAAGTTAGAAAATTTCAGAAACATTTCACACATTTGGGTCTCGGCTTTAGTGGCGATTTGGGCGATTTTGAAGAGAAACTCAAGGGAAATTATCAGGTAATCAACTATGGACTTAAACTATGATTAGTATTGGTAATATTATGCAATTATATCATGAAAATGGAGGAATTTGGGGTAATTTATGGAGGATTTAGCCCTAGGCTTGAACTTTAGAAAATCAAGGTTTTGAATGGGCAAATGGAGTCCGAATTTGGTAAAATTGATATGCTTAGACTCGTATCGAGATGAGGGTTCCGAATATGTGACTTTTGTAATTTTTCGACAAGCGTACCAAAATTCGGGTTTTGACAACTTTGGGAATTTTGATGTAAATTGAGTTGTATTGATTGGGTGTCGTTCTATTGGCCTAATTTGTTGTGTTTCTACTGTATTTGATCAGATTCTACGCGTACGGAGCTTGATACTCGTGGCAAGGGCATTGCGGAGTAGTCTTCGCACCGTATTGAGGTGAGTAATAGATGTGGGTGATGACCAGCGGGTGCGAAACCCCGGTATACCACTTTGTGATGCTGTATAGCAGCGAGACACATACTCTCATGTGAGTGCGGGGTCGATTGTGATTGGGGACTATGGCTTAGTCCGACTTGCTGATACTTTGTTATGATATTAGGCTATTCATGAGCCGTCGAACCTCCTTCTCGGATGGTTGCATATTATACTGTGATATTGGCTACTCTTGAGCCGTTGAACCCCCTTCTTGGGTGGTTGAGTATACTTGTGGGCCGTGAGCCAGTTATTGGATCCCGCGAGGATCGTTATCATTGTCTTATCATATTGACATGTTAGTTACTACCGATCCGTAGCTATTTCTGTTATCATGCTATTTCCAATCTCTGGAACTTGGTATTACTGTTTAACAACTAAAAAATGATAAAAAGGTTTTCAAAACTACTTTTGAGCCTGCGAGGCTGTATTTGCATATTAGCTGACTGGTAGTGGATCGGGCTACGCGCCGCAGCGGTATATATGTTGGATCGGACTGCACGCCGCAGTGATATTGTGCTTGGGCTGTAGGAGCCCCTCCGGAGTCTGAACCCCCACAGTGAGCACGTGTACCCAAATTGGATCGGGCTACGCACCGTAGCGGTCATATCATGCATTGCATTGCATTTAGCTACATCTGCTAGCTGTTATACTGTTTTGCTGGTACTTGATGGTACATGTACAATTAATATTGAATATGTGACAGGGTATTCTATTACAGCTTTACATAGTGCTTTATTGCAGATTTCTTATTTGCGGTGTCTTACCCTTGTTTATTACCACTGAGTCTGGCAGTACTCAATTTACTCCCTGCACCTTGTGTGCAGATCCAGGTACCTCTGAGCAGTGATCCAGTAGCTATGCGAGGCGACGTTTGTGGATATTCGATGTAGCTGCAGAGTCCGCATGACCCGATATTCCTTCTCACTGTCTCTTGATTTTGTATTGACTTTTCTTTCCGCACTTGGTATCTTGTAAACCTTTATACACTCATGTTCAGTAGAGGCTCATGACTCTTGACCCTTCGGTCTATGGGAGTTGATGTATTATGGGACTTGGTTCCCCGTTTTCGTTATATGTATCGCTATTGCTTCGTGATTTGATATGCTTAAATGGGCTAAAGAGAGATTCGAGCTCCGTTATTATTATTGATTGGTCAGACTGGCTTAGCAATGTGCTGGGCGCCATCACGACTAGATTTGGGGTCGTGACAAGTTGGTATCAGAGCCTAGGTTTACTAGGCCTCATGAGTCTTGAGCCGGTTAGTAGAGTCCTGTGGATCGGTACGGGGACGCCTGTACTTATCCTCGGGAGGCTGCGAACCTTTAGGAAACACTTCACTTTTCTTGAACTCTATCGTGCGATCTTGTTGTTCTGAGAACTGAACTTCTATATTCTATTGTCTCGCAGATGGCAAGAACGCGAGCATCAGGACGAGGTTGACGACCTCCATTGCCACCTGTTAGAGGTCGTGGGCGCGGTCGTGCTAGAGGTAGAGGTAGGGCGGGCGAGCGGTGCCGGCCGACCCGCCTCGTTGTACCGGTTCGGGAGCGGCCCCCGGTGGTTGATGCTCCGGCGGCCCCAGTTCAGGGGCCGAGACTGTATCTATTGCTATTCCCGGTCTTCGGGAGACTCTTACTCGGATATTATCGGTGTGTTCCGGTTTGGCTCATGTAGTCTCGGCTCACTGCCGCTGCGGCCGACATCTCGGACGGGGGCTGGTCGGCGGACCCTGCGGCTCGCACGTCCGAGCCGCTTGTTCGGGGACTTCGGACGCCGGAGGCGGTCCCCGCTCGGTGGTTGCACCTGCTGCACCAGCTCCGGCTCCGGAGCATATGGTTCGAGGTTATGCCCGATGACGAGCGGCGTCGTCTTGAGAGATTTGGTAGACTTCGGCCACCCCATTTCGGTGGCGTTGAGGGCGAGGATGCCCGGGGTTTCTTGGACAAGTGTCAGAGGATGTTGCGGACGGCTGGTATTCTTGAGTCCGGCGGAGTTTCATTTACTACCTTCCAGTTCACTGGTCCCGCATTTGATTGGTGGGAAAAGTTTGAGAGGCGTAGGCCTGCAGGAGGAGCAGCACCTCTCACATGGCAGCAATTCTCTACTCTTTTTCTAGAGAAATATGTACCTCAGTCTCGTCGCGAGGAGCTACGTCGCCAGTTCGAGTGGTTGGTTCAGGGCGACATGTCTGTGACCCAGTATGAGCTCAGATTCACACAGTTGGCTAGGCATGCCACATGGATGATCCCTAATGATAGGGAGAGGATCGGGAGGTTCATTGATGGCCTCAACTACTCTATCCGCATTCTTATGACCAGAGAGAGAGTTTTGTCATCATCATTTGAGTAGGTTGTTGATATGGCACGCTCCATTGAGGCGGATCGTCGCCGAGAGAGAGAGAGCGGGAGGCCAAGAGGCCTCGTGGTTCTGGCAGTTTCGGTGGTGCTCCATCTGGAGGGCATTCCCGGCAGAGGAGAGGTCGCTCATCTAGACCTTCTCATTCGGGCCGCCCGGAGCGGAGCGGAGGTTGCTTATGGTCGTGGTCGACAAGGGTTTCGAGCAAGGTTAGTCATCACTTAGTGCCCTTCCGGCCCAGAGGTTCGGCACCTACTTCTTCGGCCCCGGGTTCTTCTTGCGGCGAGGGGTTCCCTTCGGTCCCCTTCTACAGTGCCAGGTGCATGTTATGAGTTTGGTGAGTTTGGCCACATGAGGAGACGAGTGCCCTCGACTCCGTAGGGACGAGGACTCGGTAGAGGGACCAGCCCTCATCTTCGGCACCATCTCGGTCTAGTAGAGGTGGAGGTCTATCTTCTCGTGGTCGCCCCGGGGGCGAGGAGAGATCCGGTGGAGGCCAGGCACGGTTCTATGCACTTCCTGACGGGCGTGATGCGGTTGCCTCCGATGCGGTGATTACAGGTATCATTTCTGTCTGTCACAGAGATGCCTCTGTTCTATTTGATCCGGGGTCCACATATTCTTACGTGTCCTCTTATTTTGCACATCACTTGGGTGCGACTCGTGGTAGTCTTGATTTACCTGTTCATGTATCCACCCCTGTGGGTGATACGATCGTTGTGGATCATGTCTATAGATCCTGTGTTATATCTATTGGGGGTCTGGAGACCCAGGCAGATTTGTTATTGTTGGGTATGGTGGACTTTGATGTTATATTGGGTATGGACTGGTTTTCTCCGTACCATGCTATATTGGATTGTCATGCTAAGATAGTTACGTTGGCCATTCCTGGTATTTCTCAGATCGAGTGGCGGGGTTCGACCAATTTCGTCCCTAGCCGTGTCATTTCGTTCTTAAAAGCTCAGAAGATGGTCGAAAAGGGTGTTTATCATACTTGGCTTTTGTGAGAGATGTGGGAATTGAGTCTCCTAGCATTGATTTTGTACCTGTTGTGAGGGATTTTCCAGATGTATTTCCCTCAGACCTGCCGGGCATGCCGCCGGACAGGGATATTGATTTTGGCATTGACTTGGTGCCGGGCACTCGGCCCATATCCGTTCCTCCTTATCGGATGGCACCAGCTGAGTTGAAAGAACTGAAAGAGCAGCTTCAAGAGCTTCTGGATAAGGGTTTCATCCGTCCTAGTGTGTCCCCGTGGGGTGCACCGGTGTTGTTTGTTAAAAAGAAAGATGGTTCCATGCGGATGTGTATTGATTATAGGCAATTGAACAAAGTGACAGTGAAGAACAAGTACCCTCTACCGCGCATAGATGATTTGTTTGATCAGTTACAGGGTGCGAGCGTGTTTTCTAAGATTGATCTTCGTTCAGGCTATCATCAGCTAAAGATCAGGGACTCTGATATTATGAAGACTGCATCCAGGACCCGATATGGTCATTATAAGTTTCTTGTGATGTCGTTTGGGCTGACCAACGCCCCAAAAACATTTATGCATCTGATGAACAGCGTGTTGAGGCCTTATTTGGATTCATTTGTGATTGTGTTCATTGATGACATTCTAGTCTACTCCCGTAGTCGGGAGGAGCATGCTCAACATTTGAGTATTGTGTTGCAGAGATTGAGGGAGGAGAAGCTATATGCTAAATTCTCCAAGTGCGAGTTTTGGCTCGATTTCGTAGCATTTCTGGGACATGTGGTGTCTCGTGATGGTATTCAGGTTGATCCTAAGAAGATAGAGGCGGTGCGGAGTTGGCCTAGACCGTCCTCAGCTACAGAGATCAGGAGTTTTCTTGGTTTGGCGGGATATTATCGCCGGTTTGTTCAGGGATTTTCATCCATTGCTTCTTCATTGACTAAATTGACCCGGAAGGGTGCACCATTCGTGTGGTCGGATGAGTGCGAGGAGAGCTTTCAGAAGCTCAAGACAGCTTTGACCACAGCTCCAGTGTTAGTATTGCCATCAGCTTCAGGTTCATATACCGTTTCTTGTGATGCCTCGAGAGTGGGGATAGGTTGTGTGTTGATGCAGGAAGGTAAGGTGATTGCTTATGCTTCTCGGCAGTTGAAGCCACATGAGAAGAACTATCCTGTTCATGATTTAGAGCTAGCCGCCATTGTTCATGCCTTGAAGATTTGGAGGTACTATTTGTACGGTGTGTCTTGTGAGGTGTATACCGACCATCGTAGTCTTCAGCACTTGTTCAAACAGAAAGACCTTAATTTGAGACAGCGGAGATGGCTGGAGTTGCTGAAGGATTATGACATTACTATATTATATCATCCGGGGAAGGCCAATGTGGTGGCCGATGCTTTGAGCTGGAAGGCGGTCAGTATGGGGAGCTTGGCATATATTCCAGCTTAGGAGAGGCCATTTGCTCATGATGTTCAGGTGCTAGCCAATCGGCTAGTGAGGTTAGATATTTTGGAGCCCAACCGGGTATTGGCTTGTGTTGTATCTCGGTCATCTCTATATGATCGTATTCGTGAGCGCCAGTATGATGATCCACATTTGGCTGTCCTGAGGGACAGAGTTTAGCATGATGATGCTAGAGATGTCACCATTGATAGTGACGGCATCTTGAGGATGCACGACCAGATATGTGTGCCCAATGTTGATAGCCTTCGTGAGTTGATTCTGGAGGAGGCCCATAGCTCGCGGTATTCTATCCATCCGGGAGCCGCGAAGATGTATCAAGATTTGAAACAACACTATTGGTGGAGAAAGATGAAAATGGACATTGTCAGACATGTAGCACGGTGCCTCAACTGTCAGCAGGTTAAGTACGAGCATCAAAGGCCCGGTGGTGTATTTCAGCGCATTAATATTCCTGAGTGGAAATAGGAGAGGGTTAGTATGGACTTTGTTACTGGGCTCCCTCGAACGGCGAGGAAGTTTGATTCTGTATGGGTGATTGTGGATAGACTGACCAAGTCAGCTCACTTCATTCCAGTTAGTACTACCTACTCATCGGAGCGGTTGGCAGCGATCTTTATCCGAGAGATTGTTCGGTTGCATAGAGTTCTAGTGTCTATCATATCTGACAGGGGTACTTAGTTCACTTCTCAGTTTTGGAGAGCATTTCAGCGAGAGATGGGTACGCGGGTTGAGTTGAGTACTGCATTTCACCCCCAGACAGATGGGTAGTCTGAGCGTACTATTCAGATTCTGGAGGATATATTGCAAGCATGTGTGATTGACTTTGGTGGTTCGTGGGATGAGTTACCACTTTCTGAGTTTGCCTACAACAACAGTTATCAGTCGAGTATTCAGATGGCCCCATATGAGGCATTGTATGCCAGGCGGTGTAGATCCCCCGTGGGATGGTTTGAGCCTGGTGAGGTTATATTGATAGGGACTGAGTTAGTCCAGGATGCTCTAGATAGAGCAAAGTTGATCCAGGAGAGGCTTCGTACAGCACAGTCTCGTCAGAAGAGTTATGCGGACCGTAGAGTTCGAGAGTTGTCTTTTATGGTTGGTGACAGAGTATTGTTGAAGGTTTCACCTATGAAGGGTGTCATGAGGTTTGGGAAGAAAGGAAAGTTGAGTCCAAGGTACATTGGTCCTTTTGAGATACTCAAGAGGGTTGGAGAGGTGGCATATAAGTTGGCCTTGCCGCCCAGCTTATCCAGCGTCCATCCGGTATTCCATGTGTCTATGCTCCGGAAGTACATTGGAGATCCGTCTCATGTATTAGACTTCAGCACCATTCAGCTTGATGGTGATCTATCCTATGATGTGGAGCCTATTGCCATTTTGGGACGTCGGGTGAGAAAATTGAGGTCTAAGGAGATTGCATCAGTTAAGGTTCAGTGGAGAGGTCGACCCGTGGAGGAGGCCACTTGGGAGATCGAGCGGGAGATGCGGAGCAGATATCCTCACTTGTTTGAGACTTCAGGTATGATTCTTGACCCGCTCGAGGACGAGCGTTTGCTTAAGAGGGAGAGAATGTGACAACCCGGCCCGTCGTCACGGGAATTACCACCCCGTTATGTTGTAAATACATGTTTTATGATTTTATATCAGTGTTAGAGTCTATCGGGTGAGTCAGGAGTGAATTGGATTGAAAATGAGGCATGTAGCCTTTTTGAAGGAAACTTGAATAAGGAAAGTCAACCTGAAGTTGACTATTTGGTTAGAGGCCTCGAAATCGGATTCTGATGATTCGGTTAGTTCCGGGAGGTGATTTGTGACGTAGGGGAGAGATCGGAATTGAATTTGGAGGTCCGGTGTAGAAATAGGCTTGAATTGGCTAAGGTTGAATTTTGGCGAAATCCGAACGGTAGGTGAGATTTTGATCCGGGAGTCGGAATGGAATTTCGACAGTTGCAGTAGCTTCGGTATGTGATTTTGGATATGTCCGCAAAATTTCAGGTCATTCGGACGTCGTCTGGTCGGGTTTTTGATGGAATGTGTAATGCGGAATATTTTAAGGAATTTAGGCTTGAATTCTATGCGAATCATGGGTTTTGATGTTATTAGACGTGTTTTGAGGATTGACACAAGTTCGAACAATGTATTAGGATGTGTTGGTGTGTTTAGATGAGGTCCCGGGGGCCTCGGGGTGTTTTCGGATGGCTAAACGGGAGAAAATATGGATTCTGGTTCTGTTGTTTTCGCTCCTGCGGAAATGGGGGCGCAGCAGCGAGTCCGCAGAAGCGGATATAGGAGCGCAGAAGCGCTGTTGATCGCGGAAGCGGACCTGGGCCCGCAGGGGCGGCACCGCTGGTGCGGAAGGTGAGCCGCAGAAGCGGCCCAGGGCCATGAGGTGAAGGACCGCAGAAGCGGAAGGGTAGCCGCTTAGGCGAGTCCGCAGAGGCGGACGCCGAGTCGCAGAAGCGGGAAACCCCGCAGGAGCGAATGAATTTCCGCAGAAGCGGACGCGCAGGGGCGGTCCATGGATCGCAGGAGCGGAATTTGCCAAATAGGCCTGAGTTCGCAGAAGCGACCAATTGGTCGCAGAAGCGGTTCCGCAGTGGCGGAAAATGGCCCGCAGAAGCGAAAATCGCAGTGAGTTAAGTGTATCAGAAGTTAGAAAATTTCAGAAATATTTCACACATTTGGGTCGCGGCTTTAGAGGCGATTTGGGCGATTTTGAAGAGAAACTCAAGGGAAATCATCAGGTAATCAACTATGGACTTAAACTATGATTAGTATTGGCAATATTATGCAATTATATCATGCAAATGGAGGAATTTGGGGTAATTTATGGAGGATTTAGCCCTAGGCTTGAACTTTAGAAAATCAAGGTTTTGAATGGGCAAATGGAGTCCGAATTTGGCAAAATTGATATGCTTAGACTCGTATCGAGATGAGGGTTCCGAATATGTGACTTTTGTAATTTTTCGACAAGCGTACCGAAAGTCGGGTTTTGACAACTTTGGGAATTTTGATGTAAATTGAGTTGTATTGATTGGGTGTCATTCCATTGGCCTAATTTGTTATGTTTCTACTGTATTTGATCAGATTCTACGCGTGCGGAGCTTGATACTCGTGGCAAGGGCATTGCGGAGTAGTCGTCGCGCCGTATTGAGGTGAGTAATAGATGTGGGTGATGACCAGCGGGTGCGAAACCCCGGTATACCACTTTGTGACGCTGTATAGCGGCGAGACACGCACACTCTTGTGAGTGCGGGGTCGATTGTGATTGGGGACTATGGCTTAGTCCGACCTGTTGATACTGTGTTATGATATTAGGCTATTCATGAGCCGTCGAACCTCCTTCTCGGATGGTTGCATATTATACTGTGATATTGGCTACTCTTGAGCCGAGGAACCCCCTTCTTGGGCGGTTGAGTATACTTGTGGGCCGTGAGCCAATTATTGGATCCCGCGAGGATCGTTATCATTGTCTTATCATATTGACATGTTAGTTACTACCAATCCGTAGCTATTTCTGTTATCATGCTATTTCCAATCTCTGGAACTTGATATTACTGTTTTCCAACTGAAAAATGATAAAAAGGTTTTCAAAACTACTTTTGAGCCTGCGAGGCTGTATTTGCATATTAGCTGACTGGTTTGCATTTCGCTGATTGGTAGTGGATCGGACTGCACACCGCAGCATATATTCATGATATTGTGCTTGGGCTGTAGGAGCCCCTGTGGAGTCTGAAACCCCACGGTGAGCACGGGTACCCAAATTGGATCGGGCTACGCGCCGTAGCTGTCATTTCATGCATTGCATTGCATTTAGCTACACCTGCTAGCTGTTATACTTGTTGTTGATATTGTTGGCTATCTACTGTTGATATTGAACAGCTACAAGGTTTTGGGTTATAGCTTTACATTGTGCTTTACTGTGGATTTCTTATCTACGTTGTCTTACCCTTGTTTATTACCACTGAGTCTGGTAGTACTCATTTTACTCCCTGCACCTTGCGTGCAGATCCAGGTACCTCTCAGCAGTAATCCAGTAGCTATTCGAGGTGACTTCTGTAGGATATTCGAGGTAGCTGCAGAGTCCGCAGGACCCGATATTCCTTCCTACTGTCTTTTGATTCTGTATTGCTATTTCTTTCCGCACTTGGTATCTTGTAAACCATTATTACACTTATGTTCATTAGAGTCTCACTGTCTCTTGATTTTGTATTGACTTTTCTTTACGCACTTGGTATCATGTAAACCTTTATACACTCATGTTCAGTAGAGGCTCATGACTCTTGACCCTTCGGTCTATGGGAGTTGATGTATTATGGGACTTGGTTCCCCGTTTTCGTTTTATGTATCGCTATTGCTTCGTGATTTGATATGCTTAAATGGGCTAAAGAGAGCTTCAAGCTCCGTTATTGTTATTGATTGGTCAGGCTGGCTTAGCAATGTACTGGGCGCCATCACGACCAGATTTGGGGTCGTGACAGATGCATCTTTTAATTTCTAGTTTGATTCATTGGGTTGTAACAATTTTGTATGAAACTCGGGGATTATAATAAAAGGGTGTGGGAGGGGTCTTTATTTTTATTGCATCTAAAGGGTAGAAATCATAACTTAGGATTTATTTTATCAAACTTGAAATCCTGCCTACAGGAGCTTTAATAATGATTCAATCACATAGAGACCACGCCTCTAGGATTTAATACTGAACTTTACCAAAAATCATCGAGAAATCATATTTATAGGATTTAATATTCATGTTCTATAGTTACGCATATATAGATCATGTCTATAGGCTCTTGCATTTTGCATACACAAAAGTCAGTAGGCAGATCGTTATAGACTTAATAATAAAGCTGCATATAGACATTATGTGTATAAGATTCCTATTAATATCATCAAAGGGTATTAAAATCATCAAGCGTATAGAAATCATGCATATAGGAAATATCGTCTTTAATAGCCTCGTTTGTTTCTAAAATAGAACCAATTGTTGAAATTTGTATGTACCTTTACCAAAATTGGAAATTTTCTACTTCTTTTCTAAAACCCGCTAAAATTGGTTAACTCCTTTCCAATAATTAATCTGCACCTTCCTGAACCTTTTAATCAGTCTACATTTTTCTGAAAACAACTGGTAATTCTTTTCTAAAATCAGTTTGCATTTTTTTTCTTTGTTAAAACTAAGGAATTTTTTTAACTTGCATATTATTTCTAAAACTACTGGTAACTTTTTGCATCCTTCCTGAAAAATAATAGATCCTTGGACTAATTTTATCTCAACACATAGACAGGTGGGTTGGCTAATTAATAAATTGGGCCAGTCCCTGACAACTGTATCCGAGTTGCCTGATGCAGACTTTCTGTTTAAATATATGTGTTGAACCAGTCCGTTCGCTGCTTAATTTTAATCTAATACCGAATCATTATTAGTTAAGGCATGCTAAACTAAATGATTGTTTGATTTTTAGGGTTAATTTGAGTCTTATGTGATTATTTGCTCTCCCCTTTTACTTACTACTAATATTGAATGCCGAGCCAGAATTTTATCTTTTAAACTCCATAAAGGCCTCCACCCTTGCCTTTCCATTTTAGGATTAGAAGTCCTAATACCCCGGGACTGATAGGATTGGGACGGGTAGTGGCATGCAGTAATTAAACGATATCATTCCGTGCTTTAATACCTTAATAGGGTGGGAATGGTAGACATGGAGATGATAATTACACGATAACACTATGCATACGATTGGGTACCAGTGTTGTGCGAATGATCCATGTAATGTATAAACCTAGGACCCCCCCCCCACCCCCCCTTTATTAGTTGTTATTTTCAGATTGATCAAAAGCTGCCCAAACCTTTTCAAACTTCCATCTTTGTTTATTTATTTGCATCATTTATTTGATCTCTCACCTTATTGTGTAACTTTTCTTAAATCACAAAAGCTGTTATCTTCAAAATTTCAGCACTTTTTCACGTTCTTATTTGTAACCGTTTCCCATATTTGCAATGCTTGCTTGTTTATTATTTGCTTGCATTTAAAGTCAAAATTGTAGCATGGCCGGGAACCACACTAGTGGATCTCGAGTGGTGCCTAATACCTTCCTCTCAAGATAATTTCAAGCCGTTACCCAACTCTGGTTTTCATCTTTAAATCTTCTAAAAGTGTCCTAATGTACTATAATCATTAGGTGGAGACTCTCCAAAATCCAAAACCATATTCCCAAACAAGAAAAGATTTGTCTTCCCAAAATGTCGTGAAACCGATTCCGCGTGGAAAAAAGGGACGTCAACAGCATGGCGAGTCTACTAGGGATAGTTAAGCTTTTACCATTGCATGTTATATGTGACCTTGCTACCTTTTTTATTGCTTTTGTTTAATACCCTTATTTGAAACTGACTTGTTTCTTTTATTTATTTTTCTTTAATTGCTTTCATTAATTTTGAGCTATTATTGTAAACTATATTGTATGAACGTGAAAATACATGGCAATTTGTTTCATTCTTGTAAACTTCATCTTTCAACATCATATTCCACTTGTGCCAAACAAATACTATAGCAACACTTATAATGAGTGGTTGCGCACTTCCAATACTATCACCCCCTAAATTTTGCAAATTCGTATTTCGGTAAAACCAGTTGATCAATGGTGTAGTCGATGGTTCCGTGCATTTCCCTCTTGAGTTGTCCGCTCAAGGGTACTAGTCTAGAACTGCAAAATAAAAACCTTACTTCGTTAAACTATACTTGCATCATGGTCAAAACTAACTGAGTCGGTTATGTTGTCCACATAATGACTCTTTAAGATAGGCTTGTCCAAATTCCACTGGGTTTCCTTGAAACACAAACGGACACCTCCATATTCTATGCATTTATTCGGAAAACTAAAGTGCTTGATATGCTAATTATTGGTTTAAATAGTCGAGTCTGGTAGGGTAAGGTCCTAACACTCTATTTTGTAGAAAATAAGGCACAAAATTAGCATGGTAACCAAGCCCGAGCTTATTTGTTGCTAGGACTACACGAGTTGGTGGAGCTGTTCGAGGGAGATAAAGATGCCAAATCTTGGGAAGATCTTTCTGGGACCAAGAAGTTAGGAGTCTTTTATTTTGCTTTAATGATCTAATATGGCCAATGGCCAATAGTGACATTTTACTTTCTATTATTTAGAGTCGTATTGATTCATCTTATTTTTTTGAATAAAATGAGGCATTTACCATTATAAGTTCTCCAAAAACTATCTGTCGCTAGGCCCGCCTCGGGCACAATGAGACACTAAAATTAGGACGCGATTTATATTTTTGCACAATGTGTTTAAATACCGCAATATTGTTACCTCATAACCTGCACTAACTTATTACCTTTTGTTTTACTTTAATTTTAATCCCATCCACAAAAGGTTAATTCGTGCACTCTGGCAACATTATCCTATTCCATGAGATCTAGGGACCCTTCACCCACCCATAAAGGTTGCACACCTCAGCAACTGGTCAATCAGAACAACCAGGGCTCGGAAAGCTTCGGGGTAGCAAGGCTAAACAAAAGCACCATGCATTTCATTTTACTTTTTACTAGCTGATTTTCTTTCCAAATTGTCTTTAATTTTGAAATGAGCTCCGATGTTTCAAACAATTATGGATTTAATCAAAGCATTTAAATTTATCATATATATCTTGCTTATTATTTTCTCTCTCATTTTTTATACAACATTACTATTACTTATCTTGACAATGAACCAACGACTTTGACTTAGAAAAAGATGAGATACCCGAAGAGGTCATCAAAGCAGTTGAGAATTTTGAGAATAGACCTAATTGCAACCTAGACTAAACTGAGTTCATTAATTTGGGATATACAAATATTGTCAAAAAAACTCGCACCAGTGTTCACTTATCGACATTAGAAAAGGAGGAATATATGGAATTTTGAAAGAATATGAGGACATATTTTCCTGGTCATATGATGATATGACTGGCCTAAGCACGTCCATTGTAGCTCACAAACTGCCAAGAGATCAAACTTGTCCACCAGTAAAATAGAAGCTTAGGAAATTCATACCCGACATGAGTTTGAAAATCAAAGAAGAGGTTACTAAGCAAGTCAAAGCCAAAGTTCTCAGGGTAGTGGAATATCCAAAATGGTTAGCCAACATCATGCCAGTACCAAAGAAGGATGAGAAGGTCAGAATCTGTGTCGACTGCCGAGATCTCAACCGGGCCAGTCCCAAAGAAGACTTCCCCTTGCCAAACATACACATTCTTATCGACAAATGCACCAAGCATGAGTTGCAGTCTTTTGTTGACTGTTTCGCTGGTTGTTTTAGAGGTGGAGAATGTGATGACCCAAAGGGTCATCACTTGTTTTATTAATCATTTCGAGCTTCTGAGTCCTTGAAAACCTCATTCTATGTTGCCTCGATTTACGTTCACGATCCGGGCATGTAGCCGAAAAGTTTTTGTGATAGAAAATATGAATTCTATGAGAAATTTGGAGAAAAATGATATTAATATTGATATAGTTGACTTCGGTCAACATTTTTTGTAAACGGACCCGGACCCGAGATTGGATGGTCCCGGAAGGTCCGTAGGAAAATATGGGACTTGGACATGCGTACGGAGTCGAATTCCGAGGCCTAGAGCCCAAGTTTTGAACTTTTCTGTGAAATTGTTTTTGATGTGATTATTAAAGGAAAATGAATTAATTGACCTTGGTATCTGCCTCGTACTTTTGTTCCGACGCCCGGTACAAGTCTTAAATATTATATATGTGCTTTCTGCAAAGTTTGGTGACATTTGGATGTCGTTTGATATGTTTTGGACCTTGAGTTCCAAGTTTGAAAGTTTTGAAAACCAAAAGAATGAAAATCATGAACTTGAGGCTTGATTTGATGAAAACGATGTGATATTGGCGATGTGATCGCACGAACAAGTTTGTATGATATTCTAGGAGGTGTTGGTATTTTTGGTTGTGGTCCCGGGGGCCTCGGGGTAATTTCGGATGGTTAACGGGAATTTTTGAAGTTGGAAAACTTCATAATAGGCGAAGATGTAAATGAGTGTGCACAATACTTCACTTTAAATGATCATATCTCCCGTTATATAAAGCGTTGTCTGACCCACAACCTATCACATTAAATCCCTTTGAGTCTAGTTTCCAACGCAACAAATCGTGCGTCATTTGGAGGTCTATACAGAACGTTATGATCATTTTACTGGGCATGTGTCAGTAGCGCGGCCTTAGCGCGTGAGCGCTAGTAGCTCGCGCTAATGGGTTATTTTCTGCCTCAACCCGTGCTAATTAGCGTGGGCGCGCTAGTCGCAGGCCCTAAATATACCTAAGGACGGGAAATGACAGAATTTGAGTCATTTCTCAAGCCTAGGGCTTCCCCAATACCCCCAATTCAACCAAGGCGAGACTCAATTGCACTCCTAAGGTAAGCTTTTAAGTGTGTTTTCATGGTGATTTCTCTTCTCAATCACTAGTTACAACATGATTTTGGTTGGATTTCATAGGATTTCTTCAAAATCTCAAGAACACCCCAAAGTTGTCTTTAAAGATTTGATCTACAAGAGGTAATCCTGCACCTTAGACTTACACATATGGTGTTATTATGGGAATATGAGTATGGATCAAGTATTACAACTTATATTATGGTTGTTGGAAGCCATAAGTCCCCAATTTAAATACATGACCATGGTAGGGATTTAAATGTGTATATTTGTTGGATTTTTGTTGGTGTGGGTGTGAATGGTTGACCACACACATGATGTTAGGAGTATAAATTGCTAAAGAATGATAGGGAGATGAATTGTTGGTTAATGGTGATAGTTGGAGGAACCAATGCTATAGTTAAGAGGTGTAAATATTTATGCCTGCAAGATGTTTGATAATAGGCTTAGATGGCACAAGTTATGGGATTTATGACTAATATTGGCCCTATTGAATGTGGTATTGTAGATTGAAGTTACATAACTATATTGGATCATTGTAGTATCATTAAGGGATGAATTTCAGATATGTACGGCTAAACACCATCTTTTAGAAATCGAACTTCATCGATGCTTGTATGAATATTGGATAGATTGGAAGCGCGAGGAGGCCGGTTGAGGAGCAAAGGCGTCGTCGACTAAAATTCTCGCCGGTTTGAGATTCGGCATCTGAGGTGATTGAATTGCAAGGCATTGCTACAGATTGAATTGTTCGTAAACTTTCGAGGTAAGTGTTTGTTCTATCCTAGCTTGAGGGAATAGGATTGTGTGCTATGTGCTATGTGATCTAGTGCGGTGTATGGGCTGTGGTGACGAGCATCCATACATTGGCGTCTTACATGACTGTGAGTCGTTGTTAATACTTGTGGTGAGACATATTTTAAAGATAAATTGTTGAACCCTTGCCGGGTAGTAGAATTGTTATTGTTCTCCCTTGCCGGGACTTTGTTATGATGATTATTGTGTCCCTTGCCGGGACGGTTCATGATTTATTGTTTTCATTCCTTGCCCTTAACTATGATTGTTATTTGGGTGAGGAAGAGTGATAATGCATGAAGGGTGACGCCGTGCCTTGATTTATTGTTTATACACGAAGGTTAATGTCGTGCCTCAATTTATTGTTTATGCACGAAGGTTAATGCCGTGCCTTGTTATTAATTATGCACGAAGGTTAATGCCGTGCCATGTTATTGATTATGCACGAAGGATCATGCTGTGACTTGTTATTACCTTGTTATTGAACCATGTACGAAGGATCATGCCGTACCATGGATGTGAGGATGAGAGTAAAAGCACGAAGGGTGATGTCGTGCACTTTATTTGCTTATTTGGTGAGGATGAGAGTAAAAGCACGAAGGGTGATGCCGTGCAACTACTTGCTATTCCTTGACTTGATATTAATTATTTTTCCATTATACTTTGTTTTCCTTGTGGACTTATTAACTGTTGTTAATTGTTGAGTTCTTTTGAGATATTCCTTATTGCGTTATTACTTGTTTATTTCTCGTTATCTTGTAGTATACATATATATAGAACCGCACAGGTTTATGTGGGTGTCTGGTCCTAGGCTTGCCACTACTTCGCCGGGATAGGGCAGGCACTTACCAGCACATGGGGTCGGTTGTGCTGATACTACACACTTCTATGCGTTTTTGCACAGGTCCAGGTTACGATCAGGAGCAACAGCAGTAAATCGATTGCGTGGAAGTTTATCACATTTGAGACCGAGGTAGCTTGCGGACGTCCGCAAGCCCGGCGTCTCTCTCTTTACTTATGTTACTAGCTGTAGTCTCTTTGTTCCGAGACAAACAGATTATGTTATATTTCTTTCAGACTTTTATGTGTAGTATTCAATAGTAGTTCGTGAGTTGGTGACTCCACGTCTTGGGTAGAGGATTTCAGTATCAGATACCTTGAAAACTGCTTATTTCTATTTTTATAAAGTCTTCCGCACTTGTTTAATTAAGATTATGATTTTGGTTATTAATTTGAGTATGAAGTACTGTTAAACAGGATAGTGTGAATAAGGAGGCTTGCCTAGCTACCACGAGTAGGCGCCATCACGATCCCGATGTTGGGGGAAAAATCCGGGTCGTGACAAGTTGGTATCAGAGCTCTAGGTTACATAGGTCTCACCACTCACGAACAAGCTTAGTAGAGTTTGAGAGGTAGGTACGGAGACGTCTGTACTTGTCCTCCAGAGTCTATTGAGTTAGGAAAAGTCTCTCATTTGTTCTTTCTTATCGTGCGAATTCATTTTTCAAATGTTAAATTGAATTTCTACTCTTGTCTCCCCACGAATGGCGAAGTCACGTACCGCTTCTTCAGCCGAACAATGGCACAGGCTGGTGATAGATCAACTATGCCTTCAAAAGTTTTATGGAGGTCGGATAGGTTTCACCAAACTCTTCCCTACCACCTTCAGCGGTGCATCTTTTGAGAACCCACGAGATCGTGCTTGACCGCTGTTATGAGAAATTACAGAACGTGGGAATAGTCGAATGCGAGGGGGTTCATTTTACTATGCTACAGAGGGCAAACAGAAGTAGTGGGAAGATAATGTATTTACCACACCAGTTATGGTCCCAATGGAAGATACAATTATATCGGGAGATCACCTAATAAATCGTGTTGGGTTTCAACGGACCTAGACGTCCGGTCGATGTGTTGGAGTTGTGAAGGACAAATATGATGAGTTATTGGAATGTATATATATTGTATATGGAAAGGTCCTCCAAATAATTTATACATATTTAAGGTTGGTTCTTTTCATGGGGTAAGAATCGCCCCCAGAGAATGACGAAGAGTATATGAGTAAATGGGGTAGCTCAGCAGTGTTAAGCCAACATAGCAAAAGAGAAAATTGGCCGTCAATGTTTGTGACAAGCCTACGAAGAGGGCAAGCCGGCCAACGCAACGCTATCTACTAAACTCTATTTTAAGAAAATGTTCTGAAGACGTCACCCCCGAGATTCTCTGCAATATGTAGTATATGCGATCTGAACGGTTGTACCAGGTCACAATGACCGTGTCCGAATATATATTGTCATGAACAACAAGTTAACTGAGCCTTAAAGGAATTGCTGTGAATGTGGAATTTTGGAGAAATATAATTTTAGGAAAGCACTCGGGCTACACACTCCATTGCAGTTAATATTTATCCTACATGGCCAGCCAGATGTATAGGTCAGGATGTTAAAGGTGGAGGTGAAAATCCTAGAGGTGGAGACCCAACCATTGATATAATTTTTCTGGTATGAGGGAGGTCACTACACCAGATGGTGTCATCACGTGTATAATTTAGATTGTTATAAACAGAATAAGTTTCCCTTAATTTGGTTTGGTTTGTTTTTCATTATTTGAAAGAAAAGTTTAGGCGAGCCCTTTTAACATGCTCCATTCATGGGTGAGCATCGTAATCATCAAATCTGCTTATGGAAAAACTCACGTTGGGATATTACATAAGGATAGACATCCCTATTATTAGGTGTTAGTCACTAAAATATCCATGAGGCTAAGAGTGACTTTATATTACTTATTACATTGGGTTTTGATATAATTCTCAGAATAACTAATTTTAACCATTAATTGTGTGCCCTATCAGTATGAGGGTTCATTTATGTCGTGATTATCTTTGACGGACAATTATTGAAAGGAAGAAAGAAAGGAAATGAAAAATTTCAGATGATATGATGTGCAAGCACCGTGATTCAGAGTTGAGGATGAGATCCTCCAATTTTTGGCATAATGTGAAATATTTCTAAGCCGAGCTTCAAGCTACGGTGGATATCATATGAGGACTGGGTCCTGGTAGTAAGAGTTTATGTGTTTAAAATTCTTCTTTTATGAAATTAATATTTTCGTATTGCATTCGTAAATAAGAGTCATGCCCATTAGGACTATTTGACAATTCTTGTATAGTTTCTATTCATATTTAGCCATTTCTATTTTGAAACCGTTGAGCTTAGCCTTTAAGACGAGCGCCCAGGTGCATAAAATATGACTCATTAATTCAATAAATAATCACGAGGTCTCCATACCTCATTCTGAGTAAAGTGGTATTTGTAGAATAAGGTATTTGATAACACGTAGTTAATTGGGAATGTTGTAATTTAGGGACGACTCTTATCGTCGAAGTCATGGTTATGTGTATAAGTACGAAGTGTTCATGCCTTAGTTAGACTGGCTCGTGATAGTACCCATGGATAACGTATTGTTATGCTCCCGCAGTTAGGAAGTGCATGCGCAACATCTCAGAGTGGTTATTCAGACCCTGAAGGATAATAAGCTATATGCCAAATTTTCGAAATGTGAGTTCTGGTTGAGTCCGGTGGCATTTCTGGACCACATTGTATCAGTGGAAGGTATTCAGGTGGGCCCAAAGAAGATTGAGGCGGTCCAGAATTGGCCTCGACCAGCTCCATTAACTGAGATCTGGAGTTTCTTGGGGTTAGCAGGTTACTACCGTCGATTTGTAGAGGAGTTTTCTTCTATTGCAGCCCCGATGACTAGGTTGACCCAGAAGGGTGTCCAGTTCCAGTGGTCAGAGGAGTGTGAGGCGAGCTTTCAGAAGCTCAAGACAGCCTTGACTACTGCACCAGTACTGGTACTACATACAGGTGCAGGGCCTTATACAGCTTATTGTGACGCATCTCGTACAGGGCTTGGAGCGGTATTGATGCGGGATGGTAAGGTTATTGCTTATGCTTCGAGACAGCTAAAAATACATGAGAAGAATTATCCAGTTCATGATCTTGAGTTAGCAGCAATAGTTCATGCCTTAAAGATCCGGAGGCATTATCTATATGGTGTGACATGTGAGGTGTACACTGATCACAAAAGCCTACAGTACTTGTTCAAGCAAAAGCAGTTGAATCTATGACAGCGGAGATGGTTAGAGTTACTGAAAGACTATGATGTTACTATCCTATATCACCCAAGTAAGGCCAATATGGTGGCCGATGCTTTAAGTAGGAAGTCTGCCAGCATGGGTAGTCTTGCATTCATTCCAGTCAGTCAGAGACCATTTGCTCTAGATGTCCAGGCCTTAGCCAACCGGTTCGTGAGATTAGACATTTCTGAGCCTAGCAGGGTGTTAGCTTGCACTGTCGCTCGTTCTTCTCTATTAGAGCGTATTCATGAGAGGAAATTTGATGATCCTCATTTGCGTGAATTGAGAGATACAGTACAGCGGGGAGGTGCCACGAAGGTAAATCTAGATGATGATGGGGTATTGAGATTGCACGGTAGAGTTTGTGTGCGCAATGTCGAAGGGATTCGAGAGTTGATCTTAGCAGAGGCCCACAGTTCACGTTATTCCATTCACCCGGGCGCCGCGAAGATGTATTAGGACTTGCAACAGCATTACTGGTGGCGTAGGATGAAGAAAGACATTGTTGCATATGTGGCTCGGTGTTTAAATTGTCAGCAGGTCAAGTATGAGCATCAGAGACCTGGTGGTGTGTTCCGGAGGATTGAGCTTCCCGAGTGGAAGTGGGAGCGGATTAACTATGGACTTCGTTACAGGACTTCCTTTGTCTCAGAGGAAATTTGATGCTATTTGGGTCATTGTTGATAGGCTGACCAAGTCAGCACACTTCACTCTAGTATCCGTCTCCTACTCGTCGGAGAGGTTAGCAGAGATTTACATTAGGGAGATTGTTCATGTTCATGGGGTGCCAGTATCTATTATCTCTGATCGGGGAACGCAGTTTACCTCACGGTTCCGGAGAGCGGTCCAGCGGGAGTTAGGCACCCAGGTTCAGTTGAGTATAGCATTTCATCCTCAGACGGATGGCCAGTCCGAGAGGACTATTCAGATTCTTGAGGACATT
Organism: Nicotiana noctiflora; assembly: GCA_032618575.1. Lineage (NCBI taxonomy): Eukaryota > Viridiplantae > Streptophyta > Magnoliopsida > Solanales > Solanaceae > Nicotiana > Nicotiana noctiflora. The sequence continues at coordinate 337,786 of JASVEL010007365.1, forward strand.
CTTCGAGCTTGTGTTATTGATTTCGGAGGCTCGTGGGACCGGTTTCTACCATTAGCAGAGTTCGCCTACAAAAATAGTTACCAATCTAGCATCCAGATGGCTCCGTATAAGGCGTTGTATGGTAGGCGATGTCGATCACCAGTTGGATGGTTTGAACCGGGAGAGGCTCGGTTGTTGGGTACAGACTTAGTTCAGGAGGCCTTGGATAAGGTCAAGACTATTCAGGAGAGATTGCGTTCAGCTCAGTCCAGGCAGAAGACTTATGCGGATCGTAAGGTTCGAGATGTAGATTTCATGTTTGGCGAGCGAGTATTGCTCCGCGTGTCGCCTATGAAGGGCGTGATGGGGTTCGGGAAGAAGGGCAAGCTCAGCCCTAGGTATATTGGTCCATTTGAAATTCTAAACCGAGTGGGACGGGTGGCTTACAGACTAGCTCTGCCGCCTAGCTTATCAACTGTGCATCCAGTTTTTCATGTATCTATGCTTCGGAGATACCACGGCGATTCCACACATGTGTTAGACTTCAGCACTGTCCAATTGGACAATGATCTATCTTAGGAGGAGGAGCCGGTGGCCATTCTAGATCGGCAGGTTCGACAGTTGAGGTCGAAGAGTTATCCTTCTGTGCGTGTTCAGTGGAGAGGTCAGCCTCCCTGAGGCATCGACCTGGGAGTCCGAGTCTGATATGCGGAGCCGCTACCCACATTTGTTTCCCGACTCAGGTACTTCTTTCTTTTGTCCGTTCGAGGACGAACGGTTGTTTTAGAGGTGGAGAATGTGACGACCCAAAGGGTCATCACTTGTTTTATTAATCATTTCTAGCTTCTGAGGCCTTGAAAACCTCATTCTATGTTGCCTCAATTTACGTGCACGATCCGGGCTTGTAGCCGAAAAGCTTTTGTGATAGAAAATATGAATTCTATGAGAAATTTGGAGAAAAATGATATTAATATTGATATAGTTGACTTTGGTCAACATTTTTGGTAAACGGACCCGGACCCGAGATTGGATGGTCCCGGAAGGTCCGTAGGAAAATATGGGACTTGGACATGCGTCCGGAGTCGCATTCCGAGGCCTAGAGCCAAGTTATGAATTTTTTCGTGAAATTGTTTTTGATGTAATTATTAAAGGAAAATGAATTAATTGACCTTGGTATCGGGCTCGTATTTTGGTTCCGACGCCCGGTACAAGTCTTAAATATTATATATGTGCTTTCTGCAAAGTTTGGTGACATTTGGATGTCGTTTGATATGTTTTGGACCTTGAGTTCCAAGTTTGAAAGTTTTGAAAACCAAAAGAATGAAAATCATGAACTTGAGGCTTGATTTGATGAAAACGATGTGATATTGGCGATGCGATCGCACGAACAAGTTTGTATGATATTCTAGGAGGTGTTGGTATTTTTGGTTGAGGTCCCGGGGGCCTCGGGGTGATTTCGGATGGTTAACGGGAATTTTTGAAGTTGGAAAACTTCATAATAGGCGAAGATGTAAATAAGTGTACACAAGACCTCATTTTAAACGATCATATCTCCCGTTATATAAAGAGTTGTTTGACGCACAACCTATTACATTAAAGCCCATTGAGTCTAGTTTCCAACGCAACAAACCTTGCGTCATTTGGAGGTCTATACAGAAAGTTATGATCATTTTACTGGGCATGTGTCAGTAGCGCGGCCTTAGCGCGGGAGCGCTAGTAGCTCGCGCTAATGGGTTATTTTCTGCCTCAACCCGCGCTAATTAGCGCGGGCGCACTAGTAGCAGGCCCTAAATATACCTAAGGACGGGAAATGACAGAATTTGAGTCATTTCTCAAGCCTAGGGCTTCCCCAACACCCCCAATTCGACCAAGGCACTCAATTGCACTCCTAAGGTAAGCTTTTAAGTGTGTTTTCATGGTGATTTCTCTTCTCAATCACTAGTTACAACATGATTTTGGTTGGATTTCATAGGATTTCTTCAAAATCTCAAGAACACCCCAAAGTTTTCTTTCAAGATTTGATCTACAAGAGGCAATCCTACACCTTAGACTTACACATATGGTTTTATTATGGGAATATGAGTATGAATCAAGTATTACAACTTATAGTATGGTTGTTGGAAGCCATAAGTCCCCAATTTAAATACATGAACATGGTAGGGATTTAAATGTGTATATTTGTTGGAATTTTGTTGGTGTGGGTGTGTCACGCCCCAAATCGAGGGACATGACCGGCGCCTGACTAGGTAGCCCCAGTCAAGCGGACCTGGGTGCCTTTCATTCTCACGTGTTACCCCTGTGTTGATTATTTCTCATTAACCAAATACCTTACCAATTATAACCGATTTCACAATATACAAACATAACCATGCGAGTGATTCATTAACAAGTTTACAGGCTTTTACAACGCCCAACATAATATATACATGAGCCTCGAATCCCACAGTTTACATGTCTACGGAACCTCTAGGATACAAAGGACAATACAATACTTGTCGGTAACAAGGCTCCGGCTATACCTTACACAAAATCAAAATAAAGTCTAAACAAGAGTGGCATGAGCCACGTAGGGCCCCGAAAAGAAAGGGGCTCACCAAAACGGGCAGTGGAAGATGAAGGATGCTACTGCCGATGAGCTGAAGTACCTGCTACTGATTCACCTACAATCATAATACGAATGTAGCGTCCCCGGCAAAAGGGACGTCGGTACACTTGAATTGTACTGGTATGTATGGACAAACTTTGTCCCAAGTAAACTCAAGCCATTAAATTACATCAAAACTAATCAAGCCAGCCAACCATGTTTTCCACCTTTTACTCATTTCATATAAGCCTCAACACAAACACGTTCAAGGTAAACAAATAGAACAACAACCAATCAACCACACAAATTGCAAGTAGTCAAACATAGGGGCAATCAGTGCCCCCCAGGTTGCAAACTCTCCTGCCGTCTCCTTTCACAATTTCACATCATTGATTTTTGTATCAATTTTCAATAGCGATTTCGATCGCTTTCCATCCTTATTGCCCCTAACCACCCTTATTACCTCGGCCACCCTTATCACCCCAACCCACACCTTATTTCCTCACGTTGCGGCGTGCAACACGACCCCGCCTTACAGTTTAAAACACAACAATTTCAAACAGCAGATAAGGTATTACACACAATTTCAACAAGTTCAAATAAGCAACTTGCACATTGTTCCATGTTCTCAATTACTTATCAAGCCAATATCACAACCAAGTTACAATATTTCCATAATCAAAAATATTCACACAAGTATGTTCAACAATTTTCGACAATTCAAGTGCTTCGTCTCTTTCCACAATAAACCAATTCTCAAGTGTTTCGTTTCTTTTCCACAAGGTGCCATAAAGGCCATCATAACCATTATTCACAATTCTTCACCAATTCCAATTCCCTTGTTATCTTTCAATTCATATTTCATACCACACCACATGTAGTTTAACATCAATTAGATACCCAACAACAAAATCAACAAATTACACACAATCTCTCAAATTAACACATGCCAAACGAATTGCACACATAAGGGCGATTTCACAAGAATCAAAGTTAGCCATACATACCTCGATTGAGCTTTCCTTAAGTTACTACAACACTCCAAAAACTCTAGCAATTCGAATCTACTATGAGACATAACAAAATTAAACATATATTAGAAAGATATTCATGAAACTAGCTCATTTGAGCATTTTATCAAATACTAGTTGGGCATCTTGATTTCAAATCCCCTTTTCAAGAATTACTTCATTCCCTAACCCTATCTTTACTTATTTATGTTCATCAATCTTCCCACAACTCTATTTGCACAAGTATGCATACATAACACTACCATACCAAGAATCATACCTCAATAACACATCTCACAACCTCTACAATACTAACATAACCTAGGTTAGGAACCCATGGCTACCAATCACCCTCCCATGAGTTCTAATGTATGTATCTTACATAAATAATCACCATAGAGTAGTTGGAGATGATAGACATACCTCTTGTAGTAAGAATTTTAAGAATCTCCACTTGAGGTGTTCTTGAAGAATTCAAGAATTAGAAGGAAAATCTAAGGATTTTGAAGATTAATCCTTGTTAGTATAAGTGTTTAAGGGGTAGAAATTACTCAAAGAACTATAAAATCTTACCTTAGATCATAGGGATGAAGTTTGGGATGAAACCCTCTTGAGAGAGCAAGTCATAACCCCAAAAATGAGTTTGGAACACTCTAGGCCGGTCTTTGGGGTATTAAAACTATCCAGGTGCGCGAAGTGTTGCCCCAGATGCGCGAAGTGTGCAAGCTTCGCGCATGACTTCGCGCATTTTCCTGAGCATTCTGCCTAAGGTGCGCGAAGTGTGCGTGAAGTCCACTTCGCGCAGGACTTCGCGCATCTGACACCTGACGAGTAAAATGATCATAACTTTCTGTATACACCTTCGAATGACGAACGGTTTGTTGAGTTGGAAACTAGACTCAAAGGGCTTTAATTTGATAGGTTGATCCTCACACAACTCCTTATATAACTGGAGATATGATCGTTCAAAGTGAGGTCTTGTGCGCACTCTTTTACAGATTTCGTCTAATATGCAATTTTCCATCTTGGATTAGGCTTAGGCCTCTCCTTAGACCCCAAATCACTTATAATAAGACTTATACCCTTATTAAACTATCTAATTAATATCCATAATATTATGAATCCTTATTTGCACAAGAGATAAAACAATGTAGCCTACATTACCACGACGAAATCTTAAATAACTCGAAAAAAAAATTTCGGGGCCTTACATTCTCCCCCCCTTAGGATCATTCGTCCTCGAATGAGGAGTATAGTCTTCCACAAACACTTTAACAACACACATCTCTTTTCTAACCTACCTCCAGTCTCAAAATTTTCACTAACTCCTAAATTTTTCCGAAATTTCGGCAGAGTTTCCTTTGTAACTAGGCCTATCCACCTGCCAGAGAATCACCAAAATCTTCTTAACCACACATCCACAACTGTACATAGCACCACAATGTATATATCCACAATCCTAGTCCCAGTATTATAAGAACTACATTAACATATGGATGCCAGAACATGGACTACACAGTTCTACATCAAAATACCTATATGGTACATTCCAAGTCAAAACTAACTGGTATTGAATCAAACGAAAGTACTTTCCTTCCACGACACATTTATCCTTTTACGCGACATTATCGACTTACAAGCATTATCATAACACTTTCTCAAAAATAATATCAACTCCCAAACATACATAATAAGGATGACAGATAACATCTTGCATGAGATAACTATCCATTGACTTTACCTTTTTATAACTTCCACCGTACAATTTTCACTCCACTGGATATTGCAATTCATGATAACAAAAATAACCCACAATTCCATAACTTGGCATCATACCATCAAGGATGTCAGTTCATAGTAAACAAACAATCATGTATTCATAATAGTCCTTACCAGCCATTAATGTAATCGCAAAGGTGTTCATCAACAAGAATATAATTTCATTTCAATCAACAGTCCATATGAAGCCAAGCCATCATGAGTCTTGCTAGTAGTGCATCATATAGGATATTACCATGATTATATGGTTCAATCAAGTCAATTCATACCCACATTTTGTTTTTCATCACTATCTTCTTAGACATAAGCATATGGAAACACAAAGTACATGAGGAACAGATTATGGGGAATATCATACACCTATTGCAACCTAATGTGTAATACAGTCATGTTACTTTTATTATCAACTCACATAACATTTTTAGGGGTACACTCACACTAAACCCTTGATGACCCTTAATAATTACCCTAAGATGTGCTTTCATAAACAGACCATAAAATTACCTACCCAACATATATGTGACCACACTGTGAAGCTTCATCTTTCACTCGTCTAAACTTACAATGCTCAATGGATCGGGATCTAATCAATGAGGAACAACAAAGTTCAAGATCAGGCTGGAGTTCTTCAAGAATCCATTAATGCACTGGGTAGAGTACTTTATGAGGTTGTATACTCAGAGACAGAAAATGTTACTACTAACAATACTAACATGGTTAATCATTATGACTACCTCAATTAATACACAAATGACGAATAAGAGTAAGTAGTACATGGGAAATAGGAACCATAAAGGAGGAATACTCAAGTACGTGAACCACTCATTTTCTAAAGTGTAGGAAAAATCCGTCGACCCCGAATAGGAATACTCTAGCACTTTGAATGTGATATGGGATTCAAAATACACGAAGTTAAATTACACTCTTAACATTACTTGACGAACAGAATCTATGTCACAAGCCTATAAGGATGAAAATAATTGAACGCTTATGAGATTACCATATTCTAGACAACTTAACACTTTATGGTAATTGATCATATATGAGGGAACTAAAAATTACGACCATTTTTTTTTCAAATCAACATGTTCATGATATGTACAAAAATCCTAAGTTATCTAATCTCGACCTTTCACGAGTGAAACTCAATAGCTAGAAAATCTTGATATTGGGACAAAATCATGAATTGGTTAGATGGTTCTAATAGTTAACATGACGCTCCAGGGAGAAGGAAAATAACACTCATATCTAGCCAAGAAGGTGAGATACCAAGGGTAGTAAAACTCTCCACACATGACAATGACATAGTCCATAATTCTAGAAGTTGAGGGTGTGAAGAAAACCAAACACAATGAGACAATGCACAATAATCGCTGAAGGTTTGCAAATGTTCATGATGAGATCTCCATAGGTTTTGACTTGAAAAAAAAGGAAGTGTCATAGTGATACATAGAAGGGAATGTTCTCTTATCGTTGTCGTACAAGTGTAGGGAACTAGCACAATGAATTCACTAAATAAGGAATACGATTAAAACATTGTGGAGACATAAAGAGAGAATAATCATTCGTTATGAGTTGGACATGCCTATGTTATACTATCTTCCAAACTGCAATACAATTCTACATCACGGGCAACCACAACACTAGAAACCAAGTGAGCTACTTACTACGGGATATCTCAAGTGGAAACCAAAATTATGGCGACACAAGATCTTCCTATGATGGGATGCGAAGATCTCAATTTTCAGAAAAATTTTATGCACACAGTGACCATTTCAATTGACATGTACTTGTAGGATAAGTGTAGATGCATGCTTTTACGTTTCTTGATAGTAAGAAAGTTTTCATAATGTTACTTGCAAGAGAGTAGATTGGCAGCTCAAGCCATATAAGCCATATACACAACTGAGAAAAAGAGTGACTCGGGAAGGATCACAAATCTTGAATACTTTGCATGGAACTTGGCACCACATGTACAAACTTTACAATGGTGCATGTATAGGCACAAGTGAGCAGATGTTGTCAATTTAAATGAGACGTTTCTGTAAGAAATTCATCGGGAATAGTCCTTTGTTGAGAATTTAGGAAAAACAAGTAGGAAATATCAATAGTGTTATAACTCAATTCAGGAACATAATTATAGAGGTCAATTCCATAGGAGGTTGTACATACAAGAACCGTGATCGGGAGAATTTGTAAATAATACGTCTCATTAAAAGAGCATGTGCATGAACTATTTTGTAATTTGGATTCTTTTTAAGAATATATCTATGCAAGGGCAAGGAAATCATAAGGGTTTAACAAAAAGTTTAACCAATCACCACATTACCAAATAAAATGGATCACATAGTTTTCACATAAGTTCCATACCTATAGGATGCATATCATAGCCCTTCTGTAGGGTTCACATATCAGATTATACACCTATGTGCTTCATACAATAATAAGGAAATCATAATTACGAATTAAACACTTTAAATGATCACCACATTATCAAATAAAAGAATCATACCATTTTCACGTATATTTGTCCATCGACTCTTAGGGCCATAATTATCACATCAGACTTGGCACTAGGCCACATTTCATAACACAATCTCTTGTTCCTCGCATTTCACATCATTTTCTCATATTTCACATCAACATCATAATCTGTTTCATATTCCCTCATGTCACAAGTATCACCAGGTACAATTTCATTTCGAGTTCTCGACACATTGTCTACATTTTGTTTCTCAAAAGCATTTGACTTATTTCAACATGTCTATGCACAGAGGACTTCACACAGTTTTATTTAATATATGCTGCTTCAATTTCAATTTAAGGCCTTCACATTTCAATGCATGATTCATACCCATTGCACCCATTTTATGTTGTCAATAATAGCACATTGATCATATTGGAATGCATCTTTCACAAACATCGGGTCACAACACCAATTCATGTAAAGTATCAATCACAACAAGAATCCAAAGTTCAATCTTACCACATTTACACATTCACTTTCTTTGCTTCCAAATATCTTTGTATATTACCATCAACTAGTCACAATCAATCAAATCCTTTTGGTACACATAAGAACAATTTGGAAGAATCAACCATAACAAGTTTTCTCACAAAATTTGGCATCAAAATATCTATTTAAACTTGACTTGAAGTCTAGTCATTTTAGCACATAGTTCACATTCTATACATATCCTCATCTACTAAGAATAATATATTAAACAAATGAAGAAGTGCCTCCTGCATATATTTTCACAGCAATAATTCGCTTAACATAACAAAATGAATATTGCATCAATTATATTTTGAACCTACAAAATTTACGCGGACACCATGGAAGCTTAATTTCTAAGAGACGGGGTTTTAGCCATACATACTGATGATATACTACATGATCTGGTGGTGCAGTGACATTAGTAGGAACAAGGGTACTCTCCTTAACAACAAGTTCTACCAATCACTCCATGGCTCAACACCTTCTTCTAACAAGTCCTTGGATGATCCACTTGGACTTAATGGTGAGATAAATCGCACCTTACATGCTTCAAATTCACAGATTATGGTATCAAAATTACCAATATTGAGGTTAATACTTAGAGAGGAAATTAGCTCCATATCTTGAGCCATATCACACGATCTGGAATATCAAAGAAATGGGTAAATTCCTAAATGCCCGTGCAGCCCCCAACTTATATGATGTGGTCGACAACACACCGATAAGAAGGGCACTACTAGACACGGCTCCAAGACATCCTAGGACACTTTAAAACCTTAGGCTCTGATACCAAGTTTGTCACGCCCCAAATCGAGGGACATGACCGGCGCCTGACTAGGTAGCCCCAGTCAAGCGGACCTGGGTGCCTTTCATTCCCACGTGTTACCCCCGTGTTGATTATTTCTCATTAACCAAATACCTTACCAATTATAACTGATTTCACAATATACAAACATAACCATGCGAGTGATTCATTAACAAGTTTACAGCTTTTACAACGCCCAACATAATATATACATGAGCCTCGAATCCCACAGTTTACATGTCTACGGAACCTCTAGGATACAAAGGACGATACAATACTTGTCGGTAACAAGGCTCCGGCTATACCTTACACAAAATCAAAATAAAGTCTAAACAAGAGTGGCATGAGCCACGTAGGGCCCCGAAAAGAAAGGGGCTCACCAAAACGGGCAGTGGAAGATGAAGGATGCTACTGCCGATGAGCTGAAGTACCTGCTACTCATTCACCTACAATCATAATACGAATGTAGCGTCCCCGACAAAAGGGACGTCAGTACACTTGAATTGTACTGGTATGTATGGACAAACTTTGTCCCAAGTAAACTCAAGCCATTAAATTACATCAAAACTAATCAAGCCAGCCAACCATGTTTTCCACCTTTTACTCATTTCATATAAGCCTCAACACAAACACGTTCAAGGTAAACAAATAGAACAACAACCAATCAACCACACAAATTGCAAGTAGTCAAACATAGGGGCAATCAGTGCCCCCCAGGTTGCAAACTCTCCTGCCGTCTCCTTTCACAATTTCACATCATTGATTTTTGTATCAATTTTCAATAGCGGTTTCGATCGCTTTCCATCCTTATTGCCCCTAACCACCCTTATTACCTCGGCCACCCTTATCACCCCAACCCATACCTTATTTCCTCACGTTGCGGCGCGCAACACGACCCCGCCTTACAGGTTTAAAACACAACAATTTCAAACAGCAGATAAGGTATTACACACAATTTCAACAAGTTCAAATAAGCAACTTGCACATTGTTCCATGTTCTCAATTACTTATCAAGCCAATATCACAACCAAGTTACAATATTTCCATAATCAAAAATATTCACACAAGTATGTTCAACAATTTTCCACAATTCAAGTGCTTCGTCTCTTTCCACAATAAACCAATTCTCAAGTGTTTCGTTTCTTTTCCACAAGGTGCCATAAAGGCCATCATAACCATTATTCACAATTCTTCACCAATTCCAATTCCCTTGTTATCTTTCAATTCATATTTCATACCACACCACATGTAGTTAACATCAATTAGATACCCAACAACAAAATCAACAAATTACACACAATCTCTCAAATTAACACATGCCAAACGAATTGCACACATAAGGGCGATTTCACAAGAATCAAAGTTAGCCATACATACCTCGATTGAGCTTTCCTTAAGTTACTACAACACTCCAAAAACTCTAGCAATTCCAATCTACTATGAGACATAACAAAATTAAACATATATTAGAAAGATATTCATGAAACTAGCTCATTTGAGCATTTTATCAAATACTAGTTGGGCATCTTGATTTCAAATCCCCTTTTCAAGAATTACTTCATTCCCTAACCCTATCTTTACTTATTTATGTTCATCAATCTTCCCACAACTCTATTTGCACAAGTATGCATACATAACACTACCATACCAAGAATCATACCTCAATAACACATCTCACAACCTCTACAATACTAACATAACCTAGGTTAGGAACCCATGGCTCCCAATCACCCTCCCATGAGTTCTAATGTATGTATCTTACATAAATAATCACCATAGAGTAGTTGGAGATGATAGACATACCTCTTGTAGTAAGAATTTTAAGAATCTCCACTTGAGGTGTTCTTGAAGAATTCAAGAATTAGAAGGAAAATCTAAGGATTTTGAAGATTAATCCTTGTTAGTATAAGTGTTTAAGGGGTAGAAATTACTCAAAGAACTATAAAATCTTACCTTAGATCATAGGGATGAAGTTTGGGATGAAACCCTCTTGAGAGAGCAAGTCATAACCCCAAAAATGAGTTTGGAACACTCTAGGCCGGTCTTTGGGGTATTAAAACTATCCAGGTGCGCGAAGTGTTGCCCAGGTGCGCGAAGTGTGCAAGCTTCGCGCATGACTTCGCGCATTTTCCCGAGCATTCTGCCTAAGGTGCGCGAAGTGTGCGCGAAGTCCACTTCGCGCAGGACACCTGACGAGTAAAATGATCATAACTTTCTGTATACACCTTCGAATGACGAACGGTTTGTTGCGTTGGAAACTAGACTCAAAGGGCTTTAATTTGATAGGTTGATCCTCACACAACTCCTTATATAACTGGAGATATGATCGTTCAAAGTGAGGTCTTGTGCGCACTCTTTTACAGATTTCGTCTAATATGCAATTTTCCATCTTGGATTAGGCTTAGGCCTCTCCTTAGACCCCAAATCACTTATAATAAGACTTATACCCTTATTAAACTATCTAATTAATATCCATAATATTATGAATCCTTATTTGCACAAGAGATAAAACAATGTAGCCTACATTAGCACGACGAAATCTTAAATAACTCGAAAAAATAATTTCGGGGCCTTACAGGGTGTGAATGGTTGACCACACACATGATGTTAGGAGTATAAATTGCTAAAGAATGATAGGGAGATGAATTGTTGGTTAATGGTGATCGTTGGAGGAACCAATGCTATAGTTAAGAGGTGTAAATATTTATGCCTGCAAGATGTTTGATAATAGGCCTAGATGGTACAAGTTATGGGATTTATGACTAATATTGGCCCTATTGAATGTGGTATTATAGATTGAAGTTACATAACTATATTGGATCATTGTAGTATCATTAAGGGACGAATTTGAGATATGTACGGCTAAACCCCATCTTTTAGAAATCGAACTTCATCGATGCTTGTATGAGTATTGGATAGATTGGAAGTGCGAGGAGGCCGGTTGAGGAGCAAAGGCGTCGCGGACTAGAATTCTCGCCGGTTTGAGATTCGGCATCCGAGGTGATTGAATTGCAAGGCATTGCTACGGATTTAATTATTCGTAAACTTTCGAGGTAAGTGTTTGTTCTATCCTAGCTTGAGAGAATATGATTGTGTGCTATGTGCTATTTGATCTAGTGCGGTGTATGGGCTGTGGTGACGAGCATCCATACATTGGCGTCTTGCATGACCGTGAGTCATTGTTAATACTTGTGGTGAGACATATTTTAAAGATAAATTGTTGAACCCTTGCCGGGTTGTGGAATTGTTATTGTTCTCCCTTGCCGGGACTTTGTTGTGATGATTATTATGTCCCTTGCCGGGACGGTTCATGATTTATTGTTTTCATTCATTGCCCTTAACTGTGATTGTTATTTGGGTGAGGAAGAGTGATAATGCATGAAGGGTGATGCCGTGCCTTGATTTATTGTTTATGCACGAAGGTTAATGTCGTGCCTTGATTTATTGTTTATGCACGAAGGTTAATGCCGTGCCTTGTTATTAATTATGCACGAAGGTTAATGCCGTGCCATGTTATTGATTATGCACGAAGGATCATGCCGTGCCTTGTTATTACCTTGTTATTGAACCATGTACGAAGGATCATGCCGTACCATGGATGTGAGGATGAGAGTAAAAGCACGAAGGGTGATGCCGTGCACTTTATTTGCTTATTTGGTGAGGATGAGAGTAAAAGCACGAAGGGTGATGCCGTGCAACTACTTGCTATTCCTTGACTTGATATTCATTATTTTTCCATTATACTTTGTTTTCCTTGTGGACTTATTAACTATTGTTAGTTGTTGAGTTCTTTTGAGATATTCCTTATTGCGTTATTACTTGTTTATTTCTCGTTATCTTGTAGTATACATATATATAGAACTGCACAGGTTTATGTGGGTGTCTGGTCCTAGGCTTGTCACTACTTCGCCGGGATAGGCCAGGCACTTACCAGCACACATGGGGTCGGTTGTGCTGATACTGCACTTCTGTGCGTTTTTCACAGGTCCAGGTTTCGATCAGGAGCAGCAGCAGTAGATCTTTTGCGTGGGAGTTGATCATATTTGAGACCGAGGTAGCTTGCAGACGTCCGCAAGCCCGGCGTCTCTCCCTTTACTTATGTTACTAGCTGTAGTCTCTTTGTTCCGAGACAAACAGATTATGTTATATTTCTTTCAGACTTTTATGTGTAGTATTCAGCAGTAGTTCGTGAGGTTGTGACTCCACGTCTTGGGTAGAGGATTTCAGTATCAGATACCTTGAAAACTGCTTATTTCTATTTTTATAAAGTCTTCCGCACTTGTTTAATTAAGATTATGATTTTGGTTATTAATTTGAGTATGAAGTATTGTTAAACAGGATAGTGTGAATAAGGAGGCTTGCCTAGCTACCACGAGTAGGCGCCATCACGATCCCGATGTTGGGGGAAAAATCGGGTCGTGACAGATGCGGAGAAAATAACTTTCGTCATGCCATGGGGAATGTATTGCTACAAAATGATGCCATTTGGGTTGAAGAATGCTAGCGCCGCCTGTCACACCTCTTTTCTCTCTTATCTACTACTTACCCGAAGGTAATGTGCCACTAATTACTACTACACCCCGGGAAGAGATATAATAATAGGGAAGGAATTTTTCCAATTAAAGGATATTCGGAACGGGATTTAATTATTAATTTTCAAAGTCACCACTTGGGAAGATAATGGTGTCCCAAGTCACCAGTTTAATCCCAAACCAAGAAATTATGACTCTGTTTAACAGTCCGTGAAACTAGAAATCCAGATAAGGAATTTTGTTAACCCGGGAGAAGGTGTTAGGCACTTCCAAATTCTGTGGCTTTAGCACGGTCGCTCAACTGCAGTATTTTCTTATCTGATTTCCTTATATGCTTTAATTTCAAGTGTTATTAATGTCCCACTTTGTTATTATTTAAAGACTTGCGACGAAAACGCATTTCGAGACACACTGTAGCCAGTACGCCTGCAACTTTAGTGCATTTCAGCTTCGCTGGGATTTGAGATTTGGGTCACATAAATGTGCACCCGAATTAGGAATATAATTTCATTAATCGTGCCTATAATGTCTACGTTTTATAAACTTTGGGAAAGACTGTGAAATTTGCTAAACGGTCCTTCCGAGTCTAGAATTTTACATTGAAATCTATTTGGGGCCCTGTGTATTTTTCATTTTTGTAATGAGGCTCATCCCTTATTTTTAAAGTTCAATCCTATTCATACACTATATTCTCTATCTTTGTTTTTTCTTCCAAATACACATATATGTTTTTGTGTTATTTTAAAACTATAATATTGGAGTCCAGGCCATTATTCGTTATTGGGCCTGGACTTCAGACTGCTTAGCCGTCTGTAATAAAATACAATTGGGCATCTGGAGCCTAATGCATATCGACGTTCCTACGCGGGAATACAAGTACCATATTAACCAGATCGGGGCCTGTATACACGACCGGGCCTAAACTATATAAGCGAAAACAAGGGCAAACTAACAGTACTTGAACCAGATTATTCAAATGATAGAGGAGTCAACAAAACATATTATTTCAAGAGGTACCAAGTTACATTTCAATCACTACTAGTTTCAATATCTAATAACCAATTAAAAATGCTAGCACCGTAATTTGTATCAGTGTTGTTATACTATATGGAAGGTTCAGATATTCAGGTAATTATTATGATACTAGTTGCAGAACTTATTTTTGTCACTTTATTTTAAAACTAAAGAAAAATAGTGTTGTAACTTTATCTAAGCATGCTTGAAGCACTATTGCTAACAATCACAGAAGTCTTAGAAAACGAATTCGTAGACAACATATATTCAGTAGATATAAACAGTAATACGAGCTGATTTATTTATACTCTTTAGATTAACGATCCTAATTCAAGATTTAACTAACAAAATAGATAAGTGCCAGTTTATAAATCCAGTTTCAGAATCATGCCTATGTATCTAAGTGTAATAGCTTTATATTAACTTGTTTTAGTTTTGGAATTACGTGATAGCTTTATCTAATTACCGAATTATGTTTAACTACTATATTAACTACTCTACTCTAGTCTGGATCGAACTCGTATAGTTGTTAGTTATTACAAACATTCCTAATGAATTACAATGATTCTACGAATTATAACTACAACTAAAGAGAACAAACAGAAATAACTTCATCAAAAATCAACTTAACTTCATTCCTTCATCATAATTTCAATTACAACTTCAGGAAGCAAAAGTGTACCTGATCAAACAAAAACAAATCGATGAGTTCTAGGAAGATGAAGGACATGAGAAGTCAGCAATGGTAGTAGCAGAGAAACAACAGCAAAAAGTAGCAGGAAATAACACAGCAACTCCCAAATTCAATAGACCAACAACAATCAACTCGAGAAAATCAGAAATCCAAGCTAGTTGAGATAACACAGCAGAGAAATTCCAGCAAAGATCCCAAGAGCAATTCTCGACTCGAAGCTAAGCAGAAGAAAATTTCTGAACTTCTGAACCCTAAGAATTTGTAAACTTAGAATTCCTGAACTGTGTAAACCCAGAAAATGTTCAATGCAAATTTTCCAACTCTTTAATTGCCAACACTTTAGAAATTGTGTGAACGGGAACCTCTTTTTCAGACTTGTACGAGCCTATTTATAGAGTTATTTTGGGGGTAATTTCAAATTAATTAATTTTTTAGTTAAATACATTAAGGTCTAACAAAATTGTAACGAAATGCCCTTGAACCCCTGCTAGAAGGTTCTGGGCTGTTCTTTTGTGTTCTATTGGGCAGGTTTTACCTAATTACCCCCACTTGCTAAGGTTTATTACACAATTACCTTTTAGCTCTACCTAGTATACTCCTTATTATTCAAGTAATTTCAGAAAAACCAAGAACTAAAGTGATTTTTATCCCCACGGGCTCTATTTAATCTACAAGAATACCATTTACCTTTCTCCTTTTACCCCTTGCATTTTGTTATAATTACCCGACCTACATTAGGTCTGTCAAGACTAGGGTAACTTGAACGTAGTTAACAAATAGCCCCCCTAAGACACGTCTTAAAACTTTATCAATTTCAAACTATAAACCTTTTCAATATTGGCCACTTTTACAAAGATAGCCACTATCAAAACTCATACTGTGTTTGCAAACATAGCCACAAAAGGATTTACACATATAACCTAAGTATACATAAGTACTCAGAAGTTCAGAAGAAACTAACACACAAATCAAATTGCAGATATAACCACATTCATGTTGTTTTGAACAAGTAACCCTAATCACGACTTAACATCAAATTAATCTGAACTCAGAGGAAAAATTTGATAATGATTGAATTCCAACTAATAAAAACCCTAATCGAGATAGGATATACTGAAGAATCACATAAAAATAGCTAATAGCATATGATTTACAAGTAGCTAATATCATAACCTAAGAACATTTAGATGATTTCAGGCACATATGAAATAAAATTCATGGATAGTATGAACGAGTATGAATCAAGATATAGAACAGAGATGGATACATGTTTTAGACATGCATAGGAATATATTCAAGTTCTAAACAGACAAGAACATGATAAACACATAAAGAGACTAAATAAAACAAGTTCAAACAAAAAAGCACTAAACAGGGTAGGGTACTTAGCTTTTAGGGCTATTCTTTCTTTTTCCTTTTCTTTCTTTCTTTTTCTTTCTTCTTTTCTTCTTCGTTCTTTTCATTTTCCTGATTTTCCTGTGTTCAGAGACTTTTGGTCTCCTGGGTATCACATCTTCAAAATAGGTTCTTTGGAGTCTGATTTGAATAGGATAGTAGTGTTTCAGGACTTGGAGTAAGGTATTGAAGAAGTGTTGTTTTTGGGTGCTCGCCGGAGTAGGGTTCCGGCGAGGCTTTTCCGAATATTCGAAGGGTTGGGGTAAGATTAGAGAGAAGCCACCTTGGTGGGGTTAAAGATCGTCTAAAGGCAGTTAGATGTTGTTAAGATGGGGTACTGGTTCGTACTTTGGTGGTCGCTAGCTAGGGTTCCGGCGACCGGAATTTAAAGACTAGGGGAACTGGTGACTCTTTGG
The DNA here is from genome assembly GCA_032618575.1 of Nicotiana noctiflora. Lineage (NCBI taxonomy): Eukaryota > Viridiplantae > Streptophyta > Magnoliopsida > Solanales > Solanaceae > Nicotiana > Nicotiana noctiflora. The sequence goes on from JASVEL010007365.1 coordinate 354,992, forward strand.
ACGGGGTTAATGGGGTTAAGAGTTGTTTGAAGGTATGGAGGGGTATTTTGGGGTTAGCCTGAGCCGGAGACGAAGGTCTGGGGCTAACCACTGGTGGTCTCCATGAGAGATAGGGGAAGAAGGAGGGAACTTATGGCGGCTAGGGTTTCGTAATGAAATGGGAGGGTGTGTGTAATGAAGAGATGAACGGGGGAGGGTATTGATATATATCAATTGTATATTTTTTATCCTTGGCCGTTGGATTGGTTGAGATGAACGGCCAAGATCCTATGTCCTTAAAGTGATGTCGCATTGTTTAATGAAGGGTTTCCTTAGGTCCGTTAGATTAAGATACTTGAACGGTTGCGATTGATTGTTTTAACCTACGTCGTTTCATTTAATTGGTTCATCAGCCTCGTCTGTTTGATTAGGTATAATGGATGGTTGAGATTAGTCTTTTGAAGCGACGTTGTTTTATTAGTAGAGGCACCACTTTCTATGGTCCATTGATCTGTTGCATCAACGGCTTAGATTTAATTATTTTAACGACGTCGTTTGGTTAGAAAATGGCAGACCGACCACAATGACATGGGCCTGGTCTGTGTTATATGTTTGGGCTATGTATTTATATGTATTTGGCCCAAATTAATTATTATATATTGTATTTTTGTGTTTTTGATATTTATGACTTGTATTTTATTTAATATTCTATATTTTCTTTTGTATTTTGTACTTTTCCTTTGTATTTATTTTACACTTGATGTATTTCTTTTATTTTCCCATTTTTTGTATTTTTCCTTGATTTTTGAATATTTTTGTATTTTTGCTTAATTTTCCAATTTCCTAGCATTTGTTCTACAATTTTGATATTTTTCTAATTAATTTCCTTTTTTATATTTTTATTTCAAATTTATTTTTAGCAATCAACAAATACTGGTATTTTGCACACACAATTCAAAACAATTTGCAAATAAAAAAATATTTTTTGTATTTTATATTTTGGAATTCAATTACTTGGGGCAAAAATCACGTGCTCACAGCTGCCCCTCTTTGCTCGGGAACACGAAAAGTTTCAGTGCAAAGACAAGTGAGCGGTAATGAGGGATTTTTGCCCACTTGCATATTTCATATGAAGCATTTTTGAAAAGTTTTGACCGCACCCTGCTTTAGAGGTTGCCTACATATCCTGGGCTATACAAGAATCAGGTCAGTGTAGTTCGGGAATGTCTCGTAGTTTGAAACTACCAGGGAAACTGTGATTTCACTGATGCTGCTGTTGTTACTACTGTTACTGCTGACCGACTCCTTATTACACCGGGGTAAGAAAATAAAGAAGCTAGCCTAATCTATGGTCTATGAATTACAAAAAAGTCCTATCTATGTCTTGTGTCTTGTGTTGCCTTGATCATTCATCTTGCAAGTTGCTCCTTATTTGCATCTTTCATTCTTCGATAAATCTTTTGCTTGTGACTTGTTTCAAACATATTGCTTTATTCCGCTTGTATGACTCCAAAATGCGTTTCTTCGTTCTCCAGGTTAGTACCTGCTTATTGCAAAAAATAAAGAATTTTTTTCCTCTGCCCCGGTACGGGGCTTTCAATATATCATGATGTTACTTGTTAGAAAACAAAATTTAGAATGCAGAAAGTATTCCCTTGTTATACAGGTGGGCGCCTGAATAGAAAAAATGCAGAAAATATTCCCTTGTTATATAGGTTGGCGCCTAAACAGAAATTAAAAATGCTGAAAATATTCCCTTGTTATACAGGTGGGCGCCTGAACCGAAATAAAAAATGCAGAAAAGTATTCCCTTGTTATCCAGGTGGGCTCCTGATGCAGAAATTAAAAATGTAGAAAAGTATACCCTTGTTATCCAGGTGGGCGCCTGATGTAGAAATTAAAAATGCAAAAAATATTCCCTTGTTATCCAGGTGGGCGCCTGATGCAGAAATTAAAAATGCATAAAATATTCCTTTGTTATCAAGGTGGGAGCCTGATGCAAAAATTAGAAATGCAGAAAATGATCCCTTGTTATCCAGGTGGGCGCCTGATGTAGAAATTAAAAATGCAGAAAATATTCTCTTGTTATCCAGGCGGGCGCCTGAACAGAAATAAAAAATGCAGAAAATATTCCCTTGTTATCCGGGTGGGCGCCTGATGTAGAAACTGAAAATGCAGAAAAGTATTCCCTTGTTATCCAGGTGGGCGTCTGATGCAAAAATTAAAAATGCAGAAAAGTATTCCCTTGTTATCCAGGTGGGCGCCTGATGCAGAAATTAAAAATGCAGAAAAGTATTCCCTTGTTATCCAGGTGGGTGCTTGATGCAGAAATTAATAATGCAGAAAATATTCATTTTTTATCCAGATGGGTGCCTAATGCAGAAGTTAAAAATGCAGAAAAGTATTCCCTCAGTTTAATAACTGGGTGTACCTTTGAAAAATAAAACATAATACCTCCCTCGTTGTTCGGGTAGGTTCCTAATTATTGAGTTCTCCATCATGGATTCTCTCCTTTATTGCTGCTTCTTTTTGGTTGTTTTCTCTTGGTCACATTCACTTTAAAGTGATTGGTAAGAATTTGAATCTTTTGTCCCTGTCTTAATCAGTGAACAACTTATTAGTTATAAAATGATGGTTAGCAACTGGCATTCTTGCTGGCCTTGCTTCCACCGTTTGCCTTATCTTGCTTTGTACTGCTTTGCCGTTTTTTCCTGATCGTCCTTCTAATTCTTCCTTGTAATCCCTTTTTGTTTTTCTCTTTTTCTTTATTCCCTTTTGGCAATGTAATCGCCTTGTGTTATTTTATTTTCTCTTGTCATTTGAAGGATCCAGTATTATTATGCCATTCAACATAAGAAGTTGGTAGTTAGTTTTCAACTGGCAACTGGTTTTGAACAAATAAATGAAATGCAATGACCCTGAATTTAGGATAGGGATATTTTGAAGTAAAAGATAGAACTTATCTGGGTATGAAGGTTGATTCCATTGACCATGTCGTGCATTTGAATATCTGACCCAGTCTGTCCAATCAAATCGTTGCTGACTTAATTTCTCCTTTCATCAACCCAAACCTTATTTGTCTTGCCATTTCTATTTCATCATGTCACTCGTCACTTTGGCCTTATGGTTCCCGTGAGGGTTTTCACCATTAAGACTTTCTCATTTTTATTTTCTCTCACCTCACATTTGCCTTAAGGTGCATGTGAGGGTTTTCACCAATAAGACTCTCTCATTTTTTCATTTTTCTTTCGACTCTTATTCGCCTTATGGTGCACGTGAGGGTTTTCACCAATAAGACTCTCTCATTTATTTTTCTTTATTTTTTCTGTCTCCAAACTTCCGGGTATTGTCTATGATGCGTCTCTCTATTTGCATTGTCCTTTTCTTGAAATTAATCAGAATGTATTTCTTTGGACCGTAATGTGGTTTTGGATAGGTTTAGAAAGAAGGGTATAAAAGCTCAAAATTAAACGTGGGTTCAAATAATTACAACTCTCAGAATCATAAAACATAACTTCTGCCCCAGTTTCAACTTTTGGGGAATCTTGGATTTTATTTCCGTCGTGACTGAACCTCATTGAGGCATCCTACGTACCCTTTCGAGATCAAGTCAGACGTAGTTCATACCCTAAGGTTTCTTCGTCATTTGACTTTTTCCTGATTTTCTTCTTTTGTATATATATTTTACTCTTCTTTTTTTTATATTTTTTCTTCTTTTTTTTCTTTTTTTTTCCTTTTTCTTTTTCTTCAAAATTTTCCTTTTCTCTTTTTTTCAATCTTGTCTCTTTTTTTTCTTTTCTTTTCATTCATCATTCATTTCGACTTCATCATTGATTCCAATAGATGGGTATGAAAGAATAAGGCTCAAAAGGGGTAGCAATGGGTAAAGTGTTTGGATAGAGAAATAAAATGCCTTCATCATTTCAATTTCAAAATTATGACAAATACAATTGTATACATGAAAGGAATCATACATAATATCTCTTGACTGTATCAAAGTTGATAGCAGTCTCTATACATTTCCCTTCCACATCTGTTAGATATAAAGCTCCATTGTATAATACCCGAGACACCATGAATGGCCCTTGCCAATTAGGCGCAAACTTTCCTTTTGCTTCGGCCTAGTGTGGTAAAATACGTCTTAACACCAATTGTCCAACCTCGAATTTCCATGGACGTACTTTCTTGTTATATGCTCTGGCCATCCTTTGTTGGTACAACTGTCTGTGACATACTGCTGCTAATCTTTTTTCATCAATCAGGCTCAATTGCTCTAACCGGGCTTTTTCCCATTCATCATCATCAATTTCAGCCTCGGCTATAATCCGGAGGGAAGGTATTTCAATTTCTGCAGGTATCACTACCTCCGTTCCATACACCAATGAGTAAGGGGTGGCACCAATTGAAGTACGCACAGTAGTACGATAACCCATTAGAGCAAATGGTAATTTTTCATGCCACTGTCTCGACTCCTCCACCATTTTTTGGAGAATCTTCTTAATATTCTTATTTGCAGCTTCAAGCTCCATTTGCTTTAGGCCGATAAGGTGTAGAATTACGGTGCAAGATTTTAAACTTCTGACATGCCTCTGCTATGAGATGACTATTAAGATTTTCTCCATTATCCGTGATGATCACCTTGGGAATTGTGAAGCGGCAAATAATATTTGTATGTACAAAATCCACTACTGCCTTCTTTGTTACTGCTTTAAATGTCTTCGCCTCTACCCATTTAGTGAAATAATCGATGGCTACCCGGATAAACCTGTGCCCGTTAGATGTTGCGGGTTCTATCGGACCGATGACATCCGTGCCCCAGGCGACAAAAAGCCATGGTGCTTACATTGTATGCAACTTATAGGGTGGGAAATGAATCAAGTCCACGTGCATCTAGCATTGATGGCATTTTCGTACATATCTAATGCAATCTTGCTCCATTGTGAGCCAATAATATGTAGCCCTTACTATTTTCTTGGCCAAAACATATCCACTCATATGAGGTCCACAAGCTCCTGCATGTATTTCAGCCATAATTGTAGTGGCCTGCTATGCATCTATGCATCTCTATAAAACCAAATCTGGGGTTCTCTTGTATACGATCCCACCGCTGAAGAAAAATCCACCTGCTAGTCGCCTTATAGCCCTTTTCTGATCTCCCGTGGCTTGTGCTGGGTACACCATCATCCTCAAATATTCTTTAATATCATGGAACCATGGTTCGCCATGAAGTTCCTCTTCTACCATGAAACAATAGGCATTTTGATCACGAACTTGTATTTGCAGTGGATCTATATAAGCTTTGTCTGGATGGTACAACATGGACGACAATGTGGCCAGTGCATCTGCAACTTCATTGTGCATTCTTGGGATATGCTTGAACTCTATGGATTGAAACCTTTGCGATACTTCATGTAGACACTGTCGGTATGGTATAAGTTTCAAATCCCTTGTCTCCCATTCTCCTTGAATTTGATGTATCAAGAGATCCGAGTCACCCATGACCAAAATCTCTTGAACATCCATTTCTATTGTCATTATTTATCCCACTATACATGCTTTATACTCGGCCATGTTATTAGTATAGAATAATTGAAGCTGAGCGGTAACATGATAATGCTGACCCGTTTCTAAAATGAGCACTGCTCCAATTCCGACCCTTTTGCTATTGACAGCCCCATCAAAGTATAATTTCTAACCCGGCTTTACATCCTGTTCCAATTCTTCAATATTCATTGTCTCCTCATCAGGAAAATATGTCTTTAATGGTTTATACTCATCATCAATCGGATTTTCTGCCAAATGGTCAGTAACTACTTATTCCTTCATTGTCGTACGAGTTACATAAATAATGTCAAACTCTGTAAGTAGAATTTGCCTTTTAGCAAGCCTTCCTGTGGGTATAGGCTTGTGAAAGATGTACTTTAGTGGATCCAGATGAGATATGAGATAAGTGGTATAAGCCGACAAGTAATGTTTCAACTTCTGTGCAACCCATGTTAAAGCGCAACATGTTCTTTCCAACTGAGTGTATTTTACCTCGTAAGATGTAAATTTCTTACTGATATAGTATATTGCTTGCTCTTTCTTCCTTGTGTCATCATGCTGCCCCAGTACACAGCCAAAAGAATTATCCAATACGGTCAGATAAATGATCAGAGGCCTTCCAGGTTCTGGAGGAACCAACACAGGAGGATTGGCCAGATATTCCTTGATTTTGTCAAATTCATCTTGACGTTCCTCAGTCCAATTCACCGCAGCATCTTTCTTTAAAAATTTGAAAATGGGCTCACAGGTTGATGTCAGCTGAGCAATAAATCTGCTAATATAATTCAACCTACCTAACAAACTCATCACCTCTTTCTTGTTCTTTGGTGGAGGCAAATTCTGAATTGCTTTTATCTTTGATGGGTCTAGTTTAATACCACGCCGGCTTACCACGAACCCCAATAACTTTCCTGATGGTACTCCAAAAGCACATTTTGCTGGATTTAGCTTGAGATTATATCTTTGAAGCCTCTGGAAAAACTTTCTGAAGTCTTTGACATGATCACACTGCTTTTTAGATTTGATAATAACATCATCCATATACACCTCAATCTCTTAATGTATCATGTCATGAAACATAGTGGTCATTGCTCTCATATATGTAGCTTCGGCATTCTTCAACCCAAACGGCATTACTCTGTAGCAATATTTTCCCCACAGTGTGATAAAGGCCATTTTTCTGCATCTTTTTCGTCCATCAAGATCTGATGATAACCCCCATAACAATCCATAAAAGAACCAATCTCATGTTTGGCACAATTGTCAATCAATATGTGGATATTTGGCAATGGAAAATCATCCTTCGAACTGGCTTTATTGAGGTCTTGATAATCAACACACACTCTGGTGTTTCCGCCTTTCTTTGGAACAAGCACAACATTGGCTAACCAGGTGGGATACTTGGTGACCTGTGTGACCTTTGCCTCAAACTGCTTATTGACCTCTTCTTTTATTTTCACACTAATATCCATTTTGAACTTTCTTAACTTTTGCTTAACTGGTCGGCATTCTGGATAAGTTGGCAACTTATGTACCACCAAGTCAGTATTGAGCCCGGGCATGTCATCATAAGACCAAACAAATATATCTCTGTACTCATGTAATAACCTGATTAAATCCTCTTTGAGTGAAGCCTCTAAGTGCATACTAATCTTTGTTTCCCGAATATTCTCCTCATTTCCCAAATTAATAGATTCTGTCTCATTTAAGTTTGGTTTGGGTTTCTCTTCATAATGGCTCAAATCATTACTAATTTCCTCCAAAACTTCCTCATCCTCATATTCCACTTCATATTCACTTTCAATTTCTTGTATAACTATCCGATTGTCAAGACTGGACCGGGAATCCTTCATGCATGACACATCATTGAAACCAGCAAAAACTGGACTACAACAAAAGAAAATAAAATACTTATAAGGCTAAAAATAGAGGAAGGAAGAAATTGCATTTCATTAAACTTTGAAAGGTAACAAGGTTTGGATACATTGACTAGACAGAACATAGGATTACAATTTTTGAAACAAGACAGTTTTTGGGAATGGAATATTAAAAGCTAACTGCCACAACTCCCTCCTGATTGGAAGAGGAGTAGCTTCCCAATTATTTAGCCTGATCTAGGGTCCAACAAATTGAACATTCATCTTGCTTGTTCCCTCGGCTGCCTCTACCATATTCACGCCTTCAAACAACCTTTCAAACCTATTAATAACTCTTCATCTGGCCTTATCGCCATATGACCCGGCATGATAGTTGCCGAACATCTTTGTGTACCAGGCTTGACGAAGGAGTAGGACAATTTTGGGATAGGTTTGGGGAGGGTCCACCCTTTCATTTTCAATATTTTGGCTCTCTGTATATCGGCGATGGTTGTCTTGAAACACAGGCTGAAAGTATTAGTGCTACTCTGAAGATGAACTGGTTGTGTTATACCCTGCAAAGCAACTCCTAGACCTTTTTCCGGAGAGAACCCATTCTTTATCATTTCCTTGGAAACCATGACTGTTGTAGGGGTTACTTTGGGTACTAGGATGCTTTCACCTTCAGATATTTTGTTCACAGTCAAGGTGTCCGTCACTTGGTACACCCAAGGACCTTTGTCTCCTTCGACCTCTTTGAATGGCGTGATGGCATTACAAACATTATCCTTACCGTGCACTACTATCTCTTGCTGATCCTATTCAAACTTCACCATTTGATATAGTGAAGAAGGTACCGCTTTTGCAGCGTGGATCCATGGATGTCCTAATAGGAGGTTATTGGACACAGCAACATCCAACACTTGAAACTCCATGGTGAACTCCACCGATCCGATGGCGAGTTCTAGTATGATATCTTCCATGGTGTTCTTTCCACCTCTATCGAACCCCCTCACACATACACTGTTTATGTGAATCCTTTCGTGATGAACTTTCAGTTTTCCCAGAGTAGATAAAGGACAAATATTAGCACTCGACCCATTATCGACCAAGACACGAGTCACCACTGATTCCTCACACTTTACTGTGAGGTATAACACCTTATTGTGCTCTGTCCCCTCTAGTGGTAGCTCATCGTCTGATAATGTTATCCTATTTGACTCAAAAATTTTATTTGTAATCTTTTCCAAATGACACACTATGATCTTTTCTGGTAGATGAGCTTCATTTAGGATCTTCATTAACGCCCTTCGTTGTTCATCAGAATGAATCAGCAGAGATGACAAAGATATTTGAGCTGGTGTCTTTCTCAATTGCTGAACTATGGAGTAATCTTGAGCTTTCATTTTCATTAGGAACACCTCAACTTCTTCCTTAGTGACCGCTTTCTTCACATGAGCTGGATTTTCTTTCACAACTTTCGCCTTTCTCAAATCATCAGGAGAAAAATCACCCAGACCGGGTCAAACCATGAGTTGCGCAGATTTCCCCCTTGAATTCTTTCCCTTTGTACATGACAGTTACCTTGTCATAATTCCAAGGTACAGTTTTGATGTTCATAATCGGCATCTGAACGACCGACTTGATAACAAATGATTCTATATGTGCCCCTTTCACAGTCAATATTGGCTTCACCCCAGGTACTATCACTTTTACCGGCTCAGGCTCAATCATTACTGCTGGCTGTTTTGCAGGTGGCTCGACTGAAATTTTCTCACTCCCAACCTTCTCCTCCGTCTTGCTGTTCGCTTTGATTGTCATCACAGTATGAGGGGGTTTTTTGTAGCTTTCTCCCTGTACTAGCTCTATTATATGTGTTTCATG